>CM021103.1:78629907-78824971 GCA_007115665.2 Sequoiadendron giganteum | reverse complement strand
AAAGTCCATGGTTACCTCAGCAAATAAACTATAGATTCTACTCATAACTAGACCAAAAACTAGACTCATCACTCACCTACATCAAACAATACATCCTTGTTTGCACTGATTACTTGACTAAGTGGGTAGAAGTAAAGGCCTTGCAATTTGTCAGAGATGGCAATGTGGCTAAAGTCTTGTATGAGGATATATTTACTAGGTATGGAGTACCTCTAAGAGAAATAGTCACTGATCAAGGTCCATAATTTACTTTTGACCTAATCACCAAACTGGTTGGGGAATATCAAATTAGACACAAGAATTCAACACCATGCCACCCTCAGGCTAATGGTTAGGTAGAAGTCACTAATAGGGAGATTGAAAGTATTCTCACAAAGATAGTACAGTTAAATAGTAGAGATTGGGTTACAAGGTTACATGAAGTAGTATGGGCATACAAAAAAACTTGGAAAACCACCACTAGTTTTACACCTAATGAGTTAGTATATGGTAAGACAACAATTCTTCCTATTGAGTTTGAATATAAAACACTAAGGAGGGTAGTGAAACTAGATGGATTTAACATAAGCTCAAAAGGAAAGGTTGCATACTTTAAATGGATTGGATGAGATAAGGATGGAATCAATCCATCATACGAAGGTAGTACAACAACAAAGGATGAAGTGGCATGATCAGTACATTAAAACCAAGGAGTTTATTGTGGGGGATTGCGAAGTTATATTTGATTCAAGGTATAAAGACTTAAAAGGAAAGATCCAATCAAGGTGGTTGGGCCCCTATGAAATCATTAAAGTATATCCCAATGGGGCAGTTCAACTGCATACAATAGATGAGGTCATATTTTCACTTGTTTTCAATGACCAAATATTGAAGCTATACAAAAAGCCATTACAGAAGGACGATTTCATATTCTCCTCGTTTCAACAATATGGTGCTCGCAGTGAACCGAATACAAAATCTGACACATAGAGTGAATTTTTAGTAACAAATGACATATCAGGCACATCTAGTGACCTAGTGATGGAGCTACATAGCTCAATCCCTAAGATCTCTTGGGATTAATTTCTCATTTTCTCGCATAAGCACACACTACACATTATAATAATGTTCAAAATATCTTTAGAGGGACCTCTTTTTCAAAATTCAAAGAGGGTCCCGATGTCGTAGGGACTTGTATCTTAATAGCTATCAACATTTAGAACAAGCCCCGACACTTCAGGAACCTGTAGCATCATCTGGTAATAGAAAATAAAATTCAAATTAGTTGGTGCCATATTCACTACAAGTTCACGTGCATTCATTTCACAATATCCACATGTAATATCCATCACTTCAAAATAAGTACCCATAGCATGATTCTTTTATTGCTCACTCACATTTCAAATACTCGATCTATCACATTGCCAGCGCCTATATGTAATACCCGTCCGATCACTTGCACCCGCCACCCCACTATTCATTAGCTTGTAGTTATTTTCCATCAAATCAAATAAAAAACTAGATACATCCTTTAGTTTACATGCACAATGCATAGTTATCTCGTTTGGCCAATACTTCAAGTATGCTATCATGATTAATATATTCTTCTTTAAAGTTTCATTATGTCTTTCGTATTAATTCATGCATGCAAACTATTAATATCACCATTTTCCATCATTTCATATTTTAACCACCTTTCAATCAAAACGTGAAGTGAGGTAACTTCATCAATTAAGTTGGGGGAGGGTACAACCTAGTTAGCCTTTTTGAAATCTACTGCCTAAATTAAAATCAATGAATAGAAACAACATGCAAAACCCTCCAAATTATATCTCATTTTTATTGTCATTTCCAATTGCTAAATTTCAAACCCTGAGAATTTGATTTTAGTCTAAACTAGATTCGAACTTAGAACTTGTTCATGAGCTCAAATTAAGCTGGTACTGAGAAGGAAAACTTGCAGTATGGTATGCTAGTAAAACTATACGGGGATACAAAAGGAACAAAAGGGAATTGAATGGTTTTTGTAGGTGGTAGAGAAAATTGAGCTAAATTTACAAAGCTTAATTGAATACATTGAGTAGAGAAAGTAAGCTACAATGGGAGGTGATGTCATAAGAAGGGAGCTATCAGCTCATCAACAAATTCTGGAGGATGCAATGGTTTTACCCATTTTTACCAAGGTTCGTTGGCTCAACTACTTCTTGAAGTTAACTGAATTCAATAATGATATGAAAAGAAGGTTTGCAGCTACTCTTGAATATGATGAAGCTATGGTAAAGGGACATTCAGTAGATGCATCTAATATTTCCGTTGCACAAGTCACTAGGTTACCAAGAACAGGGGTAGAATTTCTAGCACAAGATGATGTAGTTGTAGCCAATGAAGAATTTTGTATACAAGGAGAGGAATTAGATTCATCATCAAAAGGTATGAAGAGACTTTCTTTCCCCTAGTTGTGGGAAATTGTGCTTCTTATATTGTTAGATATGTCACCTATGATGGTAGGCAAAACCTTTTAAATACAGTTCATTTAAAATTACTTAGTCACCTCAGGCATAATAGATTAGTGAATATACCAAACTTTCTTGATGAATTGTTGAAACAAATGGCATCAGAATACCAAAGAAAACAAGTTGACACTATTAGGAAATTGTTGCCTCAACATTCTAGTTTCCCTTGAAGACTTGGTCATTTTCTATCTTGTTCCTTGGTTTTGTCAGAGGCGGAACCGGGATGAAACCTGGCATTGAACTTTTGTTATGTTTCGAGTTCTATTCTCATTCCTATTCCAGCTCCACTTCCTGGTTTTGGTTATCTTCGCTTTTCTTTCCTTTGTTCTGGCAAAGGTGGAACGGGTTGGACCTTGGCTCTAAACTTTTGGTAAATTCCTGTTTTTGTTCCTGCTTCGGCTTCGGCTCCGGTCTCCGTTTTCTTGGTTGGTTCCATGTTCCCGTTTTGGCTTCGGCTCCAACTCCGGTCTCCATTTTCTTGGCTAGTTCCATGTTCCCGTTCTGGCTCTAGCTCTGGCTCCAATCTCTATGTTTTCCTTGGCGATTACCTCCATACCACAGGCAGTGGGTCACTCACCGCGGTAGGACTGCCTACAGTTGGGTCTGGCGGTTATTGCCATATCGTGGCTAGTCAAGTGACTGACCATGGTGACCACGGTAAGACCACCTGCAGTCAAAAAAGGTGGCTTACTGCCATACTATGAGGCATGTTGGTCTAGGCTATAGTAGCACGGTAGGAGCTCGGATGAGCTCAGGGCAGAGTTTGACCAAGTTGGACTTGGTGGCAATGCAACAGGCGAATGACGAGTTGGCACATGGCGGTTGTTTGCTTCTGGTTGGCCGAAGACAAAGGTGGGCCAGATCTCGAAGGAGCTCAGATGGCTTACCTCCATATCACAAGGTGAGTCAGTCTGGGTAGTGGTAGTGTGGTAGATGGCGAGGTGAGCTCGGGCAAGCTCACCGCCATACCGTGACGAAGTTGTTTGAGCTCGGTAGTAGCGCGATGGAGGCAGAATGTGCTCGGGACTCGGTTGACCAAGTTGGACCATTTTGACCAACAGTCAGTAGTGATAGGCGAATGAAATGGCGACACGTGGAAAGTTCTTTGACATCCCATTGGCCAGAGAGTTATTTCTTGATTGCGATAGAGCCGTATTATTGATGGAAGGTTGACAAACGCCTCTAGGCCAAGTTAATGATTGTGTGGCTCGATGCAACTATATAAGCGATGCACGTTATCAGGGAATGGTTGGTGCTTGCAGGTGGATAATTTATTATCCTGTTGACCGTTGCAGGCAGGGATGGGCTGAACAGGTATGCACACGATGTAAGATTATAAATAATCTTGTGTGCAGTTCGAAACAGATGATGAGCGATATCAGAGAGAGGCTGAGAGTGTTCGAGTTGTTCAAGAGTGAACACTTTGACTCTCGGATCTGATAAGATGTGAACCTGCGAGGCTAGCTGTGACAGTCTTTGAGAGGAGCTAAAGGGAATCTACATAGTATGTCCTTAGGACATTGTAACTATGTGAAGATTCTATTATGTGTTGCTTGTATCTTTCTCTAGATGAACAAGATGTAATATCCTAAAGAGCATATCTCTGGTTTTGTATTGTAACTATTTTAGTTACTGAATAATACAAGTGAGCTGAATGTTTTGGAGGTAGGTTTTTTACCTAAAAAGGTTTTCCCCACGTATATGTGTGTTCATAGTTTTGTCTTTCATGGTTATTTGTTTGTGTTGAATCTCTTATTTGTTTGCATCCACTTCTCTCAAAGGATCAATGGGGGATCAATTGTGCCTATTTCCACTTTATGGCATGGTTGGTTGTGTCTTTTTTGTGATTTTGGATTGAAATCACTAAGGCACTGCTATCTTAGATGCATATCTTGATGACAGACTGAATCTGTATCCCCATCAAGTGGTATCAGAGCTATTAGCTTGTTGCTCGTGATACCAACAAGTGGTATCAGAGCATGTTTGTGGGAGGTCGAGGCTTGATGATACCAACCAGTGGTATCAAATTCTTCTCCTAGTTGTTGAAGTTCTAAGTTTTCTCCTATGAAGATTTCTTAGCCTGTCAAGCTTGATGAAGTCTGGAGAAATCGGTTGGTGATTGATCCTTCAATGAGTGGAAGTGTGTGCTTCATTGATTCAACACACAGTTTTGAAAGATGTTGGAGATGACTGGAGTTGCTCATGTTGTGGCAACATGGTCTGAGGCTCTTGGCTCACAACAAAGTGCCTGATGCAAAGGGCGTGAGGTGTTTTCATGGTTGAGTTGCAACGAAGAGTGGTGTTCATACTGGGTGTCTGTGTGAGAGGCTCCCTGGGTGTATGGGCTTGTTTGTGTTGTTGTTTCGGCCATGGAAATGGTGTGCTTGTGTTGGGCATACTGACTTAGCACTAAAGGCATTTGCTCTACTGCTCTGATTGCATGGAGGCTATGAAGTGACCTTGGTGGTCTGCAACTTTTGGATAGCTTGGCTCTCTCATTTGCTTGTGCATGGTTGTGGCATTGGAACTGGTCTGAAATGGACCTGTTGTTCCCGTGTGCTTGTTTCTTGCTCTTGCATGGTTCAGATTTATGTCATTGGCTCTAGAGGTTTTGTCTAGATTTTCCTAAAAAGTCTATGACGCATGTTCATGTTTCTTTTCATTGTTCTGGTTAACTGTGATGGTTGTGTGCAGATTCCTGAGTTGTCCAGATGAGCAGTGAATATGGAGATGTGTGGGTGTTTTATAAACACTGTGGTTTTGTAGATTTTACACGGTCAAGGAAAACTTACGTTTTGTGGAGCTGTTGTCTGCTATTTTTGAGATCCTAGTTTGGGGTGTGACTGGATGAGATAGTTGCAGTTCGACTGATCTTGAGGAGGGTTTCTTCTATGCATAAGAGTGTTGGTATGTGTTTTCTTTCAGCATTCTTGTGGTGTTGCTTGTTGGTTACCTAGACTTTGGTGATTGAGTTGTGGACGTGTCTAGCAAATCGGATCTGTTGTTGATCTGGTGTTTGAGTCATGCTTGTCTACTTTGGTTGTTCTCTTTGATTATCTCAGTTTTGCAGTTTCTAGTGCAATAATAGATTTGCAGGTTTCATTTGGTTGCATCCACAAGTTGTGCAATTTTGTGGGTTGTCCTTACCTACATGTTTGTTGTGAGACAACTCAGAAGTGGACTGTCAATATCCACGAGGTTGTGACTGTGTGGTGCAGATCTGTTAGCTGACCTTGTATGTGGTCACTTGTGCATTGGTGTGGTTGTTTTGAGATGAGAGGAGGAATGGCATTTGAGTACCTGAATAGTCAGTAAAGGGGACCTGAAGCATGTGAATCACGTTGTCATGGATAGTTGGATACACTGGCTTAGTATAAGCTTTTGACAGTGATGGGGTGGTCAGTCATGGTGCTTGGAGAGCTCAATGTCACAGTTCAGTGAGAGCTTTAGCAGTGACTATGGATTCATCACTTGGTGATGAATGGTCTTCTTTGGTGTTGTAGAATTTGCATCTGCATGTTCACTATTTGAAGGTGTGCATCATCTTGGAGCCATGAAGGACCTTGGTAGTCTTTGGCTGAGATGTTGGTGGTGCTTGACAGGTGATGTTGGTTTAGAGTTTGTTTGCTTTATGTCATGGTATACTCTTGCTTGTGCATTAGAGTTTTGGCATGTTGCTTTGCTCTTGAGACCATGGATTGTTCGCTTGAAACCTGGTATCTCCTAAGGGGATGTGTAGATCATCATGTCATGATAAGTTTTTTGAAGCTTTGACAGTGGTCTGGGATTTCTCTATGTTTTGAGTGCATTGGTCATATGCTGGAGGACTTCATGTTTATTGCAGCAATGCAGTTTGGAGTTAGCATGAGATGATAGGTTGCTGATACTCATGGGTGCATGGAGAATAAGGCGAGGCTGGAATTATTATGAGAATGTTGTTGTTACAGATGAAAGTCTGAGAAGCCTGCACCTTGGTTGAATGTGAATTCAATAGAGACCTTGAAGGAGAATGCTCTTGGGCAAGTCACTTTGGCTTGTATATCTTGGATGATCATGTTTCTCTTTTCTTCTTGGTCTTCTCAGTAGTGGTGTCACTTTGAAAGGTAGTTTCCCATTATATCTTTTAGTTGTGTGTTATGCTTTATCTTTCATAATATGAATCTTGAGTTGTTTTGAAATTTTGGAGGATTTATAATGGAATATGGATAGCATTGTTTATCTCCTTGTGCTTTTGAGGACTAACAAGAGATGGTTATATGGGTAAGTCTGGTCTTCTTTGAGGTGCTTACATCCATAGTTTTGTTGGATGTTGTTAAGGTTTTCCCTTTGGGATGTGAGGAAGATCATTCTTGTCACAGCTGGCATATAGAAGTGTTTGTAGAAGGGCATATGTTTTGATTTGCAGTTTCTCTCTAATCTAGTCTTGTTCTTCTTGATTGTCCTTTTTGACTTTAGATGTGGGTTGTCTATATGGTGTCCGATTGGTCATAGTCTGTGGTCATGTGTTATCACTTGGGTGATGACACGAAGGTTCCTATGCTTCATTCTTCAGTCAGGTTTGGAGGAGTTTGGAAGAACTGTGGAAGGCATTTGAGAGAAAAGTTTCTTGCAACAGGTGGTTGTAGGTGTTGTAGATCAGTGTGGATGTTCCCTGGAACTAGATGGTTACTTCTTCAATATGTAGGGTTTGGTGGACTTGGTATGCCTGGATCATTTCTGATGGTTCCATTTTTGCAGTCATCTGGACAGTCCCCTTGCAATGGGAGTACCTGGACATGTTTGGTCTTTTAACTGGTTGACACAGGCTGCTTGGTTGCTGCTAAGATGGGTGGTTTTATGATGGCATGAGTCTGCTACTGGTTTTTCATACCTTTGAGGTATGGGTGATTGGATGGTTTAGCACAAGCTATGGGTGTTGGTTTTCAATCATGTGGTTTGATCAGTTGGATGGATGGTAGTCAGTTTTATAGTTGTTGTTCTAGCTGGTTGGTTTCTTGTTCTAGATAATGGTTTTGGGGTTCTCATTGTGTATTGTTGTTGTTGTTTTGGTGCCTTTTCCACCTGGAGGATTAGATGTTTGTGTTCCAGAGACTGGTGCATATATGCCTTGGCTTGCTCCTTTTCCTATGTTGGATGTTTGGAGTTGTAGCCTGAGATGGTGGACATTTTTGATGTCGTTGCAGGGGTCTTGGTTGGAGCATGCAAGCATGGTTTTGGTCCTTGTTCGGATGTTGGGAGGAAGCCTGAATTTCTTCGTCAAGTGGGAGATTGTTGGGAAATTTTTTCTTCAACATTTTGGTTTCCCTTGAAGACTTGGTCATTTTCTGTGTTGTTCCTTGGTTCTGTCGGAGGCGAAACTGGGATGGAACTTGGCATTGAACTTTTTCTATGTTCTGGGTTCTGTTCACATTCCTGTTCGGGCTCTGCTTCCTTCTTTTGGTTCTCTTCAATTCGCTTTCCTTTGTTCTGGAAAAGGAGGAACCGAATTGGACCTTGGCTCTGAACTTTCGGTAAATTCCTATTTTTGTTCCCGCTTCGGCTCTGGCTCCGGCTCCGGTCTCCAATCTCTGTTTTCTTGGCTGGTTCCATGTTCCCATTCTGGATTCAGCTCCAGCTTCGGTCTCTACATTTTCCTTGGTGATTACCTCCATACCGCAGGTGATGGGTCCACTCACCATGATAGCGTTGTGGGACCGCCTGTGGTTGGGTCTGGTGATCAACACCATTCCGCAACCAGTCAAGTGACTGACCACGGTGGCCGCGGTAAGACCGCCAGCGGCCTGGCTGGTAGTTACCGCCATACCATAGCCAATCAAGTGACTGACCGCGGTGGCCACAGTATGACTCCCTATGGTCAGCCAAGATGGCTTACCGCCATACAGCAAGGCATGTTGGTCTAGGCTACAGTAGCACTGTAGGAGCTTGGACGAGCTCGGGGTAGAGTTTGACTAAGTTGGACTCGATGGTAGTGCGATAGGTGAATGACGGGTTGGCACATGGCGGGTTGTCTGCTTTTGGTTGGCCGAAGACAAAGGTGGGCCAGAGCTCGAAGGAGCTTGGATGGCTTACCACCATACCGCGAGGCGAGTTGGTCTAGGCAGCGGTAGATGGCGGGGTGAGCTTGGGCGAGCTCACCGTCATACCACGATGGGGTTGTTTGAGCTCGACGGTAGTGCAGTGGAGGAAAAATATGCTCGGGACTCGATTGACTGAGTTGGACAATTTTGATCGACAGTCAGCAGCGATAGGCAAATGAAATGGTGACACGTGGAAATTTCTTTGAGATCCCATTGGCCAGAGAGTTATTTCCTGCTTGCAATAGAGCCATATTATTGATGGAAGGTTGACGAACGCATCTGGGCCTAGTTAATGATTGTGTGGCTTGATGCAGCTATATAGGTGATGCACATTATCAGGGAATGGTCGGTGCTTGCAGGTGGATAATTTATTATCCTGTTGACTATTGCAAGTAGGGATGGGTTGAACAGGTATGCACACGGTGTAAGATTATAAATAATCTTGTGTGTAGTTCGGAACAAATGATGAGTGATATCAGAGAGACACTGAGAGTGTACAAGTTGTTCAATAGTGAACACTTTGACTCTCGAATCTGATAAGATGTGAACCTGTGAGGCCAAGAGGTTAGGCTGGCCATGAGGCTAGCTATGACAGTCTTTGAGAGGAGCTGAAGGGAATCTACACAGTATATCCTTAGGACATTGTAACTGTGTGAAGATTCTATTATGTTGCCTGTATCTTTCTCCAGATGAACAAGATGTAATATCTTGAAGAGCATAGCTCTGGTTTTGTATTGTAACTATTTTAGTTACTGAATAATACAAGTGAGCTTAATGTTTTGGAGGTGGGGTTTTTTACCTGAAAAGGTTTTCCCCACGTATATTTGTTTGTTCATAGTTTTGTCTTTCATGGTTATTTGTTTGTGTTGAATTTGTTATTTGTTTGCATCAACTTCTCTCAGAGGAACAATGGGGGATCAATTGTGCCTGTTTCCGCTTTATTGCATGGTTGGTTGTGTCTTTGTTGTGATTTTGGATTGAAATCACTAAGGCACTGTTGTCTTAGATGCATATCTTGATGACAGACTAATTCGTATGCCCAACAACACTTTTCTATCCCATCACTGTTTAATTTATCTATTAATAAAGAGAATTTTAAGGATTCAATACCCACAAGTGAACTGGTAGGACTTTAAGGAATATACAGATATTAACAGTTTACTTGATGCACACGTAGTACTTGAGGATGTAGAACCCCAAAATGAACCTGTAAAGGAAAACCCTCATGTCTCACTTGTGGCTTCACCTACCGTAAGAGAGGGAGATCAACCACTACAAGGCCCCAGGTCATGAAAGGCAAAGAGCAGTATGGCTACCCTAACTTACCTCAGTTTGAAAGGAAGGTTAGGATAAGTGGGATGAGAATGATGAGAACTATGGAGTCCTTCGATCACTCTGCAAACCCAAAAGTTGAAAGGAGACTAGTCGAGTTGGTTTTTAGGGTTGACTTTGTGTCCTGGATAGCTCTTTGTCAGAGGACAAAAGCATGATTTTGGGATGACAACATGGCGCGATGGCGTCTCATAGGTGCGTTGATGTCCTTACGGCCAGAAAACCAAAGAGACAAGACTTACCCTCTGAAAAATAGACTAGCAGCCTAGTTGCAAGTTTCTAAGAGTGTAGAATAAGATTAAGAAATATGAAATGTAAAGATGAACGTGATAAATAAAGTAGATTACTGCAAGGGTGAGGAAGACAATCTCACACAATAAAAATTTTGCCAGCTTGCTCCAAGATCTCTACACCTACACATAGAAAAGTAGGAAAATGTTGGGGGGTTGTTTAGGGGTTTGCCTTAGTCAAACCCCCGTTTTTGTGTTTCCACCTCTATGGATAGCCAAGTTTGCAACAATAGGAATAAATTGATAAAGAAGAGAATACAAGAAAAGTATACAAAAGACACTACAAAATATTATGTGCTTACTCAACCAAACAATAGAGAAGATGAGAGGAGCTTACCACCTCCGTCCAAAGCGCTCAAGGCTAGTGGAGGAGAAAGATGAGAGGAACTTTTGCAATGGATTCATCTTGTGCTTTCTCTATTGAAGTGATGGAGTGATAGATTGTTGCTATGAAGTGTGAAATGCTGCTACAAAGCTTGTGGATGAGTGAATGGATGGTCAAGTGATTGGCTAAGCCTTCGAAGAGATGAAAATGGATGAAAGAATGGAAAATATGAAGAAAGGAGGACAAGAAACGGTCATATTTGGGGCAGCCAGCTGAAGGGAGGCGTTACACTTTGACTTACAATAGGAAGTGTAACATCTCTATAGACTCCAACCGCAAGAATTTGCCAAAGACGTAAGCACACTGTGCAAATGTATGTGCATCACGTGAGTGTCCCCGATAGAAACACCTCCACCGACACTCAAAGTGGGCAGCAAGTGTGATGTGAACAACGATCTTATGTAGAATTAAGCCTTCACCTTTGGTTTTCTAAAGTGGAAGGGGGTGAAAGGGGAATTTGTATTCAGGGTGAAAATTCGCTCCTATATATTTTTCCCCCACTTTAGCGAGCATCAATACTGGTGAGTGCTTTGGTAAAGTAGATTGAAGAAGTAATAAGGTTTGAGATGTATAATTGAACCATTAAGGAAGCAGAGCATGGTCTGGCGAACCCAAAATTACAAGAAAGGACTTCATAGCTTCATGAAACTATAAAGTTGAAGAACGAAAGCAACTAACAAGCCTACGGACCTGCAAGGGAGGTATCATTCAAAAACTCTCACGTGAAGGAAACTAGGAATAGCACCTTACAGACCCATAGACTTGCAAGGAAGGGTATCCCCCAAGAACTCTCACATGAGGGAGACCGAGCAAAGGGGACTTTGCAGAGTAAAAAATGATGACATGTTTACCCGTAGATAGAACATGTCAGGAAGTGGTCGCGCAGGCCAACGAATGGATAGTCACGTAGACCATCACTAAGTTGGAAGACTTTCAAAGGGGTCCCTCGAGAACCCTTCAAAAGGAAGAGGGGTCCACTCAAGGGACGTGTTTGAAAAGTAAATTCTAGTTAGGTTGCCCCCAAGCTAGATGTAAGGATGTGAAGTAGGTCTAGTTAGGTTGCCCATGGGCTAGATGCAAAGATGTGAAACCAATCTAGTCAGGCTGCCCTCAGGCTAGACGCTATAGAAATCATTAGAAACTTTTGAAGGGGTCCCTCGGTAACCCATTGTGAAAGGAAAGTGGTCCACTCAACGGATGTATTGTTCAAAAGCTAACGTCTTCTTACTTGAATCGATTCATCATCAAGGAATCCTTCTAAAAGATGTTCACTTCATCAAGGAATTCTAAGGGAAGGACATGCCCCCATGCGAGGGGAAGATTAAATTTGTTCCCGCTTCGGAGGAAGGTTCCCAAGCCCTTTCTTTACGAACCCATGATGAAGAAAACATGTTCCATTAGGGTTTCAAGTTGAGAATTCAATTCTAACAAAGAAGTGTGTGAGGATCTTGAGAAAAGATTCATTGGTAGTGAATGCATTTTCTAAAGATCATGTAATGTAGAAGTGGCATTGTCACACATGAAAGGGACAACCCAAGAAAATAAGAGAGAAAGATAAAGAGCAAAGCAAAAGAAAAGGAAACACGAACAAAGGGCACAAGGGTAGCCTGATATTTCAGGGTCAGAACTACTCATAAATATATATATAAGTATAATAATAGTATATAAATGAACTATCATCAACCCCTGCTATATCAGGCCATGTGAGAAATGCACGAGAAGACAGAGTAAAAATTAAAAAATGGGTCAACATGGAAGGAAGCCTAAATGCTCCCAACGCTTTGCATCATCCCCAATTTGTCAAAAGTCAATCACAAACATGGAAGAATGATGATACACGTAGAGGAAGGTTTACAACACAAACACGAGGCTTGTATCCAAGCACCAATAGGGGTGACGAGGGTCATCTAGGCACACATAGCATGATCATGTGGAAAACACATCACAACACACACTATAGGAGTGAATTTGCACCCCTAATGCAAATTCCCCTTTACCCCCTTACACTTTAGAAAACCTAAGGCAGAGGCTTAATTCCACTTAAGCCCACTACTCACATCCCACTTGGCACCTTTTTTGTGTGTCGGTGGGGGCATTTCTATCGGGGATGCCCGCATGACGCGCAAACGTCTGTGTGGCGTGCTTACGTTCCTACCAGATTCCTGCGGGTGGAGTCTACAATGACATTACACTTCCCATTGGAAGTCAAAGTGTAACGCCCCTCTTCGGCTGGCCAACCTGAATATGGCTTTTTTTCATCGTCTTCATTCATATTCTTCACTCTCACATCCATTCTCAAGTTTGGAAGAAGTTTGGCAAGATCGTTTGAACATTCTCTCCATTCTATTCATTCACTTCAAGCTTTGTAGCAGCACTTCGCACTCCATAGCAGCAATCCACTACTCCATCACTTTGATAGTGCGAGTGCAAGACAAACACCATTGCAGCAGAGGCTTGAGTTCCTCTCATTTTCTCCTCCACTAGCCTTGATTGCTATAGACGGAGGTCGTAACCTCCTCTTATCTTCTCTATCATTTTGGTTGAGTAAGAACATACTATTTTATAGTGTCTCTTGTTTACATAGATTGTATTATCTTCTTTATCATTATTTATATCGTTGTAAACTTGGTTGTCCGTGGAGGTGGAAACACCAAAATGGGGGTCTAACTGAGGTAGACCCCTAAATAGCCTCCCAACATTTTCCCTCTTTATTGTGTGTAGGTGGACAGATCTTGGAGAAATTTGGGGAGAATATTGTTGTATGAGATCGTCCTCGTCGCCCTTGTGACAATATACTTCCTTCATCACGTTCATCTATACATTTCACTCTTCTTAGTCTTGTTCTACACTTCTCAAAACTCTTAAACTAGGTTGTTAGCACTTTTTCAGAGCTTAAACCTCGTCTCTCTGGTTTTCTAGCCATACGGACACCGGTGCACCTATGAGATGTCAGTGCGTTGTGTTGTTGTCCCAAGACCACGTTTCTGTCCTCTGATAGAAAGCTAACCGAGACGCAGAGTTGACTCTGAAGATCGACTCACCTAGTCTCCTTTCAGCATTCAGGTTTGCAAAGTGATCGAAGGACCCCACAGTTCTCATCATTCTCATCTTGCTTATCCTAACATTCCTTTAAACTGAGGTAAGTTAGGGCAGCCTTACCGCTCTTAGCCTTTCATGACCTGGGGCCTTGTAGTGGTTGGTCCCCCTCTCTTATATTTTTTTTGAACCCGATGTGAACCATTTTGGTTCCATTTTGTGATACTAAAAGTCCCTTTCCTCATGTTCTAGGAGTGTTGTAGGTGTGAGTGTTGTAAGGCTTCTTCCTTACAAGCCAACCTATGACCCCTAGTAGGCATAGTTGGAAGGTTCCGATGGTGTTGTCCAACGAAACCTCGATTGGGTCACTATCCTATCCCGTAGACCTTAGGAGGCTTTGTAGAGGTACTATTTGATGTGTGTGATGGCCTCTTTCTTAAACCAACCTATTCCCTCTACGCAGATTGTGAGTAGTGGTACTAGCATAACCTTCACTTCACAGGACCTGTCAATGGGCTTCAATAGAGAATCATCTCCTCTTTACATTCCTGCGAGGATAAATGGGAATACTGTAGTAGGTGTCCTTGTTGATCTGACATCTCAAGTGAATATCATAACTGAGGAAATCATGCTAATTAACTTCCTGCATAAGGATGGATATAAAGCATCTGAGAGTACCGTCCGCACACACGACGGGATTTTCGTACCTCCTATAAGGAGTATTGTCCTATCAGTCCTCGTAGGACCTAAGTCTATGAATCTTAAGTTTGACATCATCCCGGGGTATGAACTCTTCATAGTGAAGATAGGCATCCCCTGGCTAGTAGCTATGAATGCAGTTCCCTCGGTTGTGCACAAGTTTTTGAATTTTGTTCATGGAGGTTTGGTACATATTGTCCATGACACCGGTTATAGACCACCGGTCGCACGTGGCAACTATACCCTAGATTAATTTTTGCCTGCATCTCTTGGTCCTCTCCTACCTAGGAAGGACCTCATGTACCGTATATATCAAAACTATAAGAAAGGGCATGTTAGGTCAAAATTGAGGTACCCTCCTTTGCCTTATGTTGTTTCACATAGATCTTGTCTAAAATTTGATAGTGATGTTTCCAAGGAATGTAGAAGAGAAGAAGAGAATCGATCTCGAGATCCTCCTTCTTCCCCTTTTGTTGTTCAGCCTGATGCTTCCTCTTGCCTTGCCATGGTGCTATTTGCTTGTGTCTCACGCTTGCGAGAGAATCTCATGGTGCCCACTTGGTGAAAGGCCAAGCGTCCTGCATTTGAGCTTCCTATCTTACCCATGGAGCCCAGGCCCATTCGGTATGGAAGATAAAAAGCCCCCCTGTGGAGATTCCTTTTTGTCCTGGCCTTTGCAGCCTCCTACTGTTCATGTTCCTAAAATAGTAAACGGGAAGAGGCTTGTCGCCGAGGCGTTAGAGTCGTCCCCCCTATCATTTTCGAACCTGTTCCTTCTGCTCCCATCCAAGAGTTTGTCCTTCCACTAGAAATAGTTGTGGAAGACACTCCTATGATTGAGTAGAATCCTTTCATCCCTTCCCAAGCTCCGGCTTCTAGTTCAAAGAGTCGTAGAAATCGCCTTGCGCACGAGCATAAGCGTCGGTGAAAGGCTCTCCTAGCTGAGCAAGCCTCCTTATATAAGGAGGAGGAGATGACTGCACCTCCTATTATGTCCTCCTCTCTCCCCCCTCCTGTCTCTATCCAAACTAACTCTGTATCGCTTTTGGCTTCCTTTGTGAGCGCACATGCGCCTGGAAAGGTGCGGGTGTTTATCGCTCCTTCTACGGAGCTGCCTCTGCTGACTTTCATTCCATATGTCTCACCTTTCCCAAAGCTCGTGGATATGGTTAATTCTTTGGTTGTGTCCACTACGGTCCTTTCCTCTTCTCCCTCGACCCTCCTTACTTCATCTATGGGGAGTTGACCTCCTCTGATGAAGAAGAAGGTAGAGCATGGTCCCTCCAGCAATGGAGGACGTAAGAAGAGTTCACCTTCTCTGAAAGGTGGCCTTGCATTGACTTGTTTAATCCTAGTGAAGGAACCTTTCTCGGCCTCCCTTGAGTATTTCACCACTCTTGAGTCTCTCAGTGAGCCTAGCGGTGAACCTCAAGTGCAAACTCCTCCGTCCGCCGAAGTGAAGCATAGCACTCCCGTTAAGTGCATGTTTAACTCAATGGATGAAGTTTCAACCTTGTCAGTGATCTTCATGAAGTCCTTGACCTTAGACCCACAAGATTTGAGCAATGGAGACCTCACAAGTCCCTCTGCCTTGGCCCTTGTTGTAGGAGGATCAAAAGCTCATCCCCTTAACATTACACCATTGCAAGCTCATCATCCTTCCCCCTACAATGATCTAGAGTGGGAATCCGAAGACCTCCTAGTCAACCAGTGTTAGGGGGAGACCCTCTTCTTGATCTTTAGATTAGATGTGTGTGCGTGTTGTGATGTGTTCCCCCGTGATCATGCTATATGTGCCTGGATGAGCCTCGTCACCCTTGTCGATGCTTGGATACAGACATGGTGTTTGTGTTGTAAACCTTCCTCTATATGTGTCTTCACTCTTCCATGTTTGTGATTGACTTTCGGTAAATTGGGGATGATGCAAAGTGTCGGGAGCATTTAGGCCTCCTTCCATGTTGACCCATTTTTTATTTTACTTTGTCTTTCGTGCATTCTTCCTTATTTGGTTGGGGATTGATGATCTTTCACCTCACACCGTGATTACTTGTTATTTATATAAATAAAGGAAAATTTGACCCCGCGAAACCAGATCCCCTTGTGCCCTTTGTGTGCGATCTCTTTTCTTTTACCTTCTCTTTATCTTTCTCTCTTCTTTGCTTGATTTGTCCCTTTTATGTGTGAAAACATTACTTCTACATTACTTGGTCTTTATAAAATGCATTTGTTGCCAAATAAATCTTTTCTTAAAGACCCTTCACATGCTTCTTCTTTAGAATTGCATTCTCAACTTGAAACCCTAATGGAACCTGTTTCCTTCATCATGGGTTCACAAAGAAAGGACTTGGGAACATTCCTCTAAAGTGGGAACAATATTAGTCTTCCCCTCACATGGGCATGTATCCTTCCTTTAAAATTCCTTGATGAAGTGAACATCTTTAAAAAAGGACTCCTTGACGATGAATCGATTAAAAAAAGAAGACATCAACTTTCGAACAGCGCATCCCTTGAGTGGACCCCTTCCTTTCACATTGGGTTCCCAAGGGACCCCTTTGAATTTTCTCAAAAAATTTCTATGGTGTCTAGCCTGGGGGTAGCTCGGCTAGACCAGTTTCACATCCTTGCATCTAGCTCGGGGGCAACCTGACTAGACCGGTTTTACTTCTTCATGTCTAGTCCTAGGGCAGCTCGACTATACCTACTTTGCATCCTTAAGTATAGCTTGGGGGCAGCCCAACTAGACTTCAATTTTCAAACAGTGTATCCCTTGAGTGGACCCTCCTTCCTTTTGAAGGGCTCCTAAGAGACCCCTTTGAAAGTCTTAAAACTTAGCGATGGTTTGTGTGACTATTTGTTCACTGGCCTGTGTGGCCGCTTCCTAACATGTTCTATTTGCGGGTAAACATGTCGCCATCTCTGACTCTGTCGAATCCCCTTTGCTCAGTCTCCTTCATGTGAGAGTTCTTGAAGGATACCCCCTTGCAGGACCATGAGCCTATGAGGCACTTTCGTTCTTCAGCTTTATAGTTTTGTGGAACTATGAAGTCATTTCCCGCACTTTCGAGTTCGTTAGATCATGCTCTGCTTCCTCGTCGGTTCAGGTATACATCTCTTACTTTGTTACTTATTTACTACTCTACTTTACTAAAGCACTCATTAGTACTCGTGCTCGCTAAAGTGAGGGCAAAATGTATAGGAGCGAATTTTCACCCCTAATGCAAATTCCCCTTTACCCCCTTACACTTTAGAAAACCTAAGGCGGAGGTTTAATTCCACTTAAGCCCACTGCTCACATCCCACTTGGCGCCTGTTTTGTGTCGGTGGGGTCATTTTTGTAGGGGATGCCCGCGCGACACGTAGACATCTGTGTGGTGCGCTTATGTCCCTGGTAGATTCCTACGGCTGGATTCTGCAAAGACGTTACACTTCCCATTGTAAGTCGAAGTGTAATGCCCCTCTTTGGCTGTCCAACCTGAATATGCCATTTTTCATCTTCTTCATTCATATTCTTCACTCTCTCATCCATTCTCAAGTTTGGAAGAAGTTTGGCAAGATCATTTGAGCACTCTCTCCATTCCATTCATTCACTTCAAGCTTTGTAGCAGCCCTTCACACTCCATAGCATCAATCCACTACTCCATCACTCTAATAGTGCAAACGTAGGACAAACGCCATTGTAGGAGAGGCTTGAGTTCCTCTCATTTTCTCCTCCACTAGCCTTGAGTGCTTTGGACGGAGGTAGTAACCTTCTCTTATCTTCTCTATCATTTTGGTTGAGTAAGCACATACTTTTTTGTAGTGTCTTTTGTTTACGTAGCTTGTATTTGTTGAAAATTCAGGTGTTTTCTTATCTTAATACCTTGTAAAACTTTAATATTGTTGATCTAAATATGCTTTTCCTTTGTTACAGATTAATTCTTGGTGGAGTTCTTTACCCGAAAGGGTTTTCTCCATGGTACATGCTTGTGTGATCTTTATAATATCTTGTCTACTTCTTCTATCAACTTATGTTTGCATTCTACAAACATTAAAATATATTAATCAGATAATCAATTATTCAATTATTCTAAAAAACTCCACCAAGAATTAATCTATTATTCATTCTTTGAAGTAGATTACAATACCTTCAATTCTTGATTGAGAATGCTTATTTTTCCTTCACCATTCTCCCACTTGACATTATATATTGCAATTATTCTAAACAAGGAATAATAAAACAAGTACAAGACTCAAGGCCAATGGCCTTCTTGTACCAA
Source organism: Sequoiadendron giganteum (assembly GCA_007115665.2). Taxonomy (NCBI): domain Eukaryota; kingdom Viridiplantae; phylum Streptophyta; class Pinopsida; order Cupressales; family Cupressaceae; genus Sequoiadendron; species Sequoiadendron giganteum. Next base: position 78,806,404 of record CM021103.1, on the reverse strand, counting down.
CTAATCAATCCATGCTAACTTCAAATGCAACCTACATAATCATGAAGCTTCCAAGCAAATAATTAAAACCAAGAGAACTTATTTGTATGCTTTCATAAGATAATCTGTAACATTAATTAAAGTGTTAACTTTCTCAATTAATACCTTCCCATTATCAACCAAACCAAAACCTTTCCCAAGTCTTTGTATCCAAACCGCCTCTTTAGAGGTATGCTAAATCGTCGAGTGTCTTGAACTCACGTTCAACCAAGGTGTAGGCTCCTCGATCTTTTATGTTGGAGAAAAATTTCTTACAAATAACCATTCCAACAAATATCTCTTACCAAAAGAGAATTCCAGCCTCACCTAATTCTCCAAGTATCCATGAGGACCTATAACCAACCAATCCATGCCAAACTCCAAATGCAACACAACACTTTCATGAAGTAATCAAGCAAATGATTAATGTACCCAATACTTAAGAGAACTTCACAAGATCAATGTCAAAGCTCCAACCTTGAACATAAACATGACATCCATGATCTAACCATATCCTCTTAGGAGATCACATGCATCATAACATACTTATACATCCTGTCTCAAGAGAACCATGTAATATGCCAAACTCTAAATGCATATCAAGAGTAAACCATGACATCATAACAAATACACTCTAAACCAAGAAACCATATCTCCAATCACATGGAGATAACCTTACCAATGATGCATCCAAGTCACTGCCAACAACTCCCACTGAACCATGGTACCGAGTTACACATGGCATCATGACTACCATCCTCTCCATGAATATTACTTTGAAACATGAAGCAAAGAGTTATCACAAACAATATTAGCTGAAATAACCAATGCATCATTACTATCATCTGAGGACTCCTCTGGAGAAGAGTTAGAACTTTCTTTCTTGTTCTTGCAATCCTTCTTCACATGTCCCATTTTCCCATAGTTCCAACACTTTACCTTAATTTGTCCTTCTGACTTACCCTTCCCTTCCTTGTTTCCCTCGGGTTCCTTTTTCTTAGGCCTACCTTTTACAAACAAGACATCTTGGATTTTCTCCTTAGACTTCCTCCTCATATCCTCTGATAGGAGAGTAGGAATAATGTTGTCCATCTTTGGATCTGCACCATTACCACTAATTGCAACAATTAGATTTTCCCAAGAATTTGCTCAAGAACAAAGTAAAAAAATGCACTTATCCTCATCTTCTAGCTTTACATCTACAGATGCTAACTGACTGAGAATTAAATTGCAAGCATTTAAATTTTGTGCAACAGATTCACCATCTTTCACTTTTAATGAATACAACTGCCTTTTCAAATATAACTTATTGGTGAGACTCTTAGTTTGATAAATATCCCCTTTCTCTTCCACGATTTATATGTAGTATTTTCATCTGAAACATTCAAGAGAACCGCATCAGCAAGACATAACCTAATTTTTCCTCTTGCCTTCTTATCTAACTTAGCCCAATACTCATTTGAAATAGTTGTAGGTGTCTTTGTCTCATTATTAACCGCTAACCACTTATCTCTTTCTTCAAGAAGATCTTCCATTTTTAATTTCCACATTTCATAGTTAGAACCATTAAACCTTTCAATATCTAATCGAGAATTCATTGTAACAAAACTTAATTCCAAAATCAGCAAATAACAAAAATAATAAAAGCTCCCACTAAGCCAAAAAACCTCCAATCTTTTAAGAGAAAGGCATCCCAATACTCTACCCAACCTCAACTCTGATACCAAATGTTTAAAATTGAGGTGTTTTCTTAGCTTAATACCTTGTAAAACTTTAATATTGCTGATCTAAATATGTTTTTCCTTTGTTACAGATTCTTTGTGGGTGATTATCTGATTAATCAATTTTATTGTTTGTAGAATGTAGACAGAAGTTGATAGAAGAAGTAGACAGGATATTAGAAAGATTACGCAAGCATGTACCGTCGAGAAAACCCTTTCGAGTAAAAAACTCCACCAAGAATTAATCTATTATTCAATCTTTGAAGTAGATTACAATAGCTTCAATTCTTGCTTGAGAATGCCTCCTTTTCCTTCACCCAACTTCTTCACAACCTGCAATAAAACTAATAAAAACTCTCTTCAACTTGCTTCAGATAAATAGGCTTTAATAAACATTGTAAACTCCAAATGAGTTACAATAACAATGCTCAAGCCTTATCCGTAAAAGGTACGCCTATCTCTTGCAAGTAGAGTTATATTGTGAAGAACAATGTCAAATCCTCAACTTCATCCATTTGGGCGTCCCAAACTAAAGTGCTAACTCAAACTTCATTCTGTAAAATATCTTAAGGCTTCATCCTCAAAGTAGGAACTCAAAAGAGGGCCCCACTTAACTAATCCTTCATAAATATCTCAACATGCAAAGGAGCTAATTCCAAGAAGCCAACTTGGGCGCCCAAAGTGGGTCCAAGGTAATTCTTGTTAACTGAAACATTTCTCAACACCATTCATGCAAGAATGGTCATCCCCTGTCAACTGAAGGTAGTACCTGTTATCTGTCATGCAACTCGAGTTATTAGCCATGCATTCCAAGTTAACTGAAGTCAACTAGCATTCAACTAAAACTAACTAAAGATAACTGAACCATAACTGAATTGAACTGAACTGAACTAAATTGACCTGAACAGAACTGAATTGAACTAAACTTCAACTGAACTGAACTATACTAAACTTCAACCGAACTAAACTGAACTGAACTGAACTAAACTGAACTTCAACTAAATTTCAAACCCTATTTTATAGGTACTCAACATGCATAAATCAAAATCCCTATTTTGTAGGAACCTAGGATGCATTTCTGAAGTGTATTCAATTTACCAACTAGTTAACTAAACTCAAGGTGAGTTGTCACCTACCATATGTGAGCCCATGTGATCCTATTTTGTAGGCACTAATTCCAAGGCATCCACACATGCTTTTAACATTTAGAATTAATTACAAATGTCAATTAACATGATTATTTCATCAAATATTAATCTCTTCCTAATCCTAGTATTGTTGAACCCATTCTAAGGACTTAGGATATATGGTGAAATAAATAATGTTTAAGAATGTAATTAAATGGCATCCTATTTCCAACAGTATTCTCTTCTTCATCATTATTTCTATCGTTGCAAACTTGGTTGTCTGTGGATTTGAAAACACCAAAACAAGGGTATGACTGAGGCAGACCTCTAAACAACCCCCCAACATTTTCCCTCTTTGTTGTGTGCAGGTGGAGAGATCTTGGAGCAAGCTGGAGAGAAGATTGTTGTACGAGATTGTCCTCATCACCCTTGCAATAATATACTTCATTTATCATGTTCATCTATACATTTCACTCTTCTTAGTCTTGTTCTACACTTTCTAAAACTCTTAAACTAGGATGTTATCCCTTTTTCAGAGCTTAAACCTCGTCTCTCTTGTTTTTTGGTCGTACGAATGCCAACGCACTTGTGAGATGCCAGTGCATCGTTTTGTTGTCCTAGAACCATGCTTTTTTCCTCCGACAGAAATCTACCTGAGATGCAAAGTTGACTTTGAAGATCGACTTGCCTAGTCTCCTTTTAGCATTCAGGTTTGCAGAGTGATCGAAGGACCCCACAGTTCTCATCATTCTCATCCTGCTTATCCTAACATTCCTTTAAACTGAAGTTAGGGCACCCTTACCGCTCTTGGAATTTAGTGACCCGGGGCCTTGCAGTGGTTGATCCCCCTCTCTTACACACGCACACACATCTAATCTAAAGATCAAGAAGAGGGTCTCCCCCTAACACTAATCAACCAAGAGGTCATCAAATTCCCACTCTAGAATATCGTAGGGGGAAGGATGTCGAGCCTGCAATGATGTAATGTTAAGGGGAGGAGCTTTTGATCCTCTCGCAACAAGGGCTAAGGAAGAAGGACCTATGAGGTCCCCATCACTCAACTCTTGTGGGTCTAAGGTCACGAGTTCGTGAAGATCGTTGATAAGGTCAGATTTCCATCCACCGAGTTAAACATGCACTTAACGGGAGTGCCATGTATTGCCTCAATAGATGGAGGAGTTTGCGCCTGAGGTTCACTGCTAAGCTCACCGAGAGACTCGAGAACAGTGACAAACCCAGGGTAGGTTGGGACTGGTTTCGTCATTAGGATAGAACAAGTCAGTACAGGGTGACCTTTCAGAGAAGGTGGGCTCCTCTTACATCCTTCGTTGTCGGAGGGACCACTCTCTATCTTCTTCTTCATCGGAGGAGGAAAACTCCCCACAGACGAGGAAAGAAGGGTCGAGGGAGAGGAAGAAAGAACCATAGCAGATACAACTAAAGTTTTAATCATATCTATGGAATTCAGGAAAGGCAAGACATCTAGAACGGATGTACACAGGGGGGGCTCCACGGAAGGGGCGATAAATACCTGCACCTTTCCAGGAACATGTGCACTCGTAGCGAAAGCTGGAAGCGATACAGAGCTAGTTTAGATAGACATAGAAGGGAGGAGAGAGGAGGAAAAGACACGAGGAGCAGTCGTTTCCTCTTCCTTCTTCTATAAGGAGGCTTGTTCATCTAGAAGAACCTTTCATCAGCGCTTGCACTCATGCGCAAGGCAGTTTATGCGACTCTTTGAACCACAAACCGGAGGTTGCAAAGGGATGGAAGACTCCTACTCAACCATGGGAGTGTCCTCCATAGTTTTTTCCAATGGAGGGACAGACTCTTGGATGGGAGTAGGAGGAGCAAGTTCAGAAATGGCAGGGGGAGTCGACTCCAACGCCTCGACGGTGAGCCTCTTCCCGTTTACTGCTTTAGGATCAGGGATAGTAGGAGGTCGTGGAAGCCGAGACAGAGATGACTCCATGGGGGGTTTCTGTCTACCATACCAAACGGGCCTAGGCTCCATGGGTAAGACAGGAAGCTCAAACGCAAGACGCTTGGCCTTTCGCCAAGCGAGCACCATGATATCCTCTCACAAACGTGAGACAGAAGAAGATGGTACCACAACAGAACGAGAGGAAGCATCAACCTGAACAGTGGTAGATGAACAAGGAGGATCTAGGGACCACTTCTCTTCTTCACTTCTACGTGCCTTGGTGGCATCACTGCTAGCTTTCAAACAAGCCCTATATGAAACAACATAAGACGAAGGAAGGTATCTTACTTTCGGCCTAGAGCACCCTTTCTTATAGTTTTGATATGTGTGATACAGGAGGTCCTTCCTATGCGAGAGAGGAGCAATAGGCACAGGTCAAAAGTTATCTAAGGTATAGCTACCATGTGCAATCGATGGTCTATAACCGGTGTCATGGACAATGTGTACCGAACCTCCATGAATGAATTTTAGACACTTGTGCACAATTGAGGGAACTGCATTCATAGCTACCAGCCAGGGGATGCCTAGATTCACCATGAAGATTTTAGACCTCAGGATGATGTCAAACTTAAGGTTCACAGATTTAGGTCCCACGAGGACCAATAGGACAATACTACCTATAGCAGGTATGAAAATGTTGTCATGTGTGTGGATTGTACTTTCAAGTGCATCATATCCATCCTTATGGAGTAAATTGGTTAGCATGATCTCCTCAATTATTATATTCACTTGAGATATCGGATCAATGAGAACACCTGCTATGGTATTCCCATTTATCCTTGCAAGAATGTAAAGAGGAGATGGTTCCCTATTAAATCCCATCGGCAAGTCCTGTGAAGTAAAGGTTATGCTAGTACCACTACTCATAGTCTCCGTAGAGGGAATAGGTTGATTCAATAAAGAGGCCATCACGCACACCAAATCGTACTTCTATAGAGCCTCCTAAGGTTTATAGGATAGGACAGTGAACCAATTAATGTTTCATTGCACAACAGCATCGGAACCTTCCAACTACGCCTACTAGGGGTCGCAGGTTGGGTTGCAAGGTGAAAGCCTCACAACACTCACATGTACAACACTCCTAGGACATGAGGAAAGGGACTTTCAATATCGCAAAATGGAACCAAAATGGTTCATGTCAGGTTCACCAAAAATGTAAGAGAGGGGAACCAACCACTACAAGGCCCCAGGTCACAAAAGGCCAAGAGCAGTATGGTTACCCTAACTTACCTCAGTTTGAAAGAAAGGTTAGGATAAGCGAGATGACAATGATGAGAACTATGCATTCCTTCGATCACTCTGCAAACCTGAAAGTTGAAAGGAGACTAGGTGAGTCAGTTTTTAGGGTCGACTCTGTGTCTTAGGTACCTCTCTATCAAAGGACAAAAGCATGATTCTAGGATGAAAGCACGACGCAATAGCATCTCACAAGTGCGTTGGCATCCATACGGCCAGAAAACCAAAGAGACAAGACTTAACCTCTGAAAGGAAGACTAGTAGCCTAGTTGTGAGTTTCTAAGACTCCAGAATAATATTAAGAAATACGAAATGTAAAGATGAACATGATAAAGAAAGTATATTACCGCAAGGGTGAGGAAGACAATCTCACACAATAACCTTTTCGCCAACTTGCTCCAAGATCTCTCCACCTACACATAGAAAATCGGGAAAATTTTGAGGGGTTGTTTAGGGGTTTGCCTCAGTCAGAACCCATTTTGGTGTTTCCACCTCCATGGACAGCCAAGTTTGCAATGATAGGAATAAATCGATAAAGAAGAGAATACAAGAAAAGTATACAAAAGACACTACAAAACAGTACATGCTTACTCAACCAAACAATAGAGAAGATGAGAGGCGCTTACCACCTTCGTCCAAAGCACTCAAGGCTAGTGGAGGAGAAAGATGAGAGGAACTCAAGCCTCTGCTACAATGGATTTTTCTTGTGCTTGCTCTATTGAAGTGATGGAGTGATAGATTGCTACTATGAAATGTGAAATACTGCTACAAAGCTTGTGGATGAGTGAATGGATGGTCAAGTGATTGTCTAAGCCTTCGAAGAGATGAAAATGGATTAAATTATGGAGAATATGAAGAAAGGAGGACAACAAACGGCCATATTCAGGTCGGCCAGCCGAAGGGAGGCGTTACAATTCGACTTCCAATAGGAAGTGTAGCATCTCTGTAGACTCCAGCTGCAGGAATCTGCTAGGGACGTAAGCATGTCGTGTAGACGTCTGTGAGCCACGCGAGCATCCTCGACAGAAATACCTCTACCGACACTCAAAATGGGTGCCAACTGTGATGTGAATAGTGGGATTATGTGGAATTAATCCTCCGCCTTTGGTTTTCTAAAGTAGAAGGGGGTGAAAGGGGAATTTGTATTAGGGATGTAAATTCGCTCCTATACATTTTTCCCCCACTTTAGCGAGCATGAATACTGGTGAGTGCTTCGGTAAAGTAGATCGAAGAAGTGATAAGGTTAAAGATGTATACCTGAACCATCAAGGAAGTAGAGCACAGTCTAGGAAACCTAAAAGTGCAGAAAAGGACTTCATAGCTCCACGAAAATATAAAGTTGAAGAATGAAAACGCCTTACAGGCCTACTGACCTACAAGGGAGGTATCCTTCAAGAACTCTCACATGAAGGAAACCAGGTTGAGCACCTTACAAACCCATAGACATGCAAGGAAGGGTATCCCCCAAGAAGTCTCACATAATGGAGACTGAGCAAAGGGGACTCTGCAGAGTCAGAAACAGTGCATGTTTACCCGTAGATAGAACACGTCAGGAAGCGGTCACGCAGGCCAATGAACAAACAGTCACGCAGATCATCACTAAGTTGGAAGACCTTCAAAGGGGTCCCTCGAGAACCCTTCAAAAGGAAGATGGGTCCACTTAAGGGACATGTTGTTTGAAAATTAAAGTCTAGTTAGGATGCCCCCAAGCTAGATGTAAGGATGTGAAGTATGTCTAGTCAGGATGCCCTTGGGTTAGACGCGAAGTTGTGAAACTAGTATAATCAGGTTGCCCTCGGGCTTGACACTATAGAACTCATTGGAAACCTTCGAAGGGATCCCTCGGGAACCCGTTGTGAAAGGAAAGGGGTTCGCTCAAGGGACGCACTGTTCAAAAGCTAACGTCTTCTTTCTTGAATCAATTCATCATCAAGGAATCCTTTTGAAAGATTTTCACTTCATCAAGGAGTTTGAAAGGAAGGACATGCTCCCATGTGAGGGGAAGATTAAAGTTGTTCCCACTTCAGAGGAAGGTTCCCAAGCCCTTTCTTTACGAACCCATGATGAAGGAAACATGTTATGTTAGGGTTTCAAGTCAAGAATGCAATTCTAAAAAAGAAGTGTGTGAGGGGTCTTGAGAAAAGATTCGTTGGCAGTGAATTCATTTTCTAAAGATCGTGTAGTGTAGAAGTGGTGTTGTCACACAGATAAAGTAAAAATAAAAAATTGGATCAACATGGAAGGTAGCCTAAATGCTCCCAACGCTTTGCATCGTCCCCAATTTGTCAAAATTAAATCACAAACATGGAAGAATGATGATACACATAGAGGAAGGTTTACAACACAAACACCATGCATGTATCCAAGCACCAACAGGGGTGATGAGGTTCATCTAGGCACACATAGCACAATCATGGGGGAAACACATTACAACACGCACACACATCTAATCTAAATATCAAGAAGAGGGTCTCCCCCTAACAATAGTCAACCAAGAGGTCGTCAGCTTCCCACTCTAGATCATCATAGGGGGAAGGATGTCGAGCCTGCAATAGTGTAATGTTAAGGTGAGGAGCTTCTGATCCTCTTGAAATAAGGGCTAAGGAAGGACCTGTGAGGTCCCATCGCTCAACTCTTATGGGTCTAAGGACAATGACTTCACAAAGATCACTGACAAGGTTAGAACTTCATCCACCAAGTTAAACATCAGCGAATGGAGGAGTTTGTGCCTAAGATTCATTGCTAAGCTCATCAAGAGACTCGAGAATGGTGACAAACTCAGGGGAGGCTAGGACTGGTTTCGTCACTTGGATAGAACAAGTCAGCACAGGTCCGCCTTTCGGAGAAGGTGGGCTCCTCTTACATCCTTCATTGCTAGAGGGACCACTCTCTATCTTCTTCTTTGTCGGAGGAGGTGAACTCCCCATAGACAAGGCAAGAAGGGTCAAGGGAGAGGAAGAAAGAACCACGGTAGATATAACTAAAGTGTTAATCATATCTATGGGCTTTGGGAAAGTCGAGACATCCAAAAGGGATGTCAAAAGGGGTGGTTCCGTGGAATGGGTGCTGAACACCTGCGCTTTTCTAGGCACATGTGCACTCGAAGCGGAAGCCGGAAGTGATACAGAGCTAGTTTGGAAAGTCACAAAAGGGAGGAGAGACAAGGACATGACAAGAGGAGCAGTCGTCTCCTCTTCCTTCTTCTGTAAGGAGGCTTTCGCAGCCAGAAGAACCTTTTTCTGGTGCTTGCACTCACACGCAAGGCGGTTTCAATGACTCTTTGAACCAGAAGCCATAGGTTGCAAAGGGATGGAAGGATCTTGCTCAACCATGGGAGTGTCCTCCACAATTGTTTCCAGTAGAGGGACAAACTCCTGGATGGGAGTAGGAGGAGCAAGTTCGGAAATAGTAGGGAGAATCGACTCCAACACCTCGGCGGCGGGCCTCTTCCCGTTTACTACTTTACGAGAAGGGACAGTAGGAGGCCATGGAGGCTGATACGGGGAGGACTCTCCATGAGAGGCTTTTTGTCTACCATGCCAAACAGGCCTAAGCTCCATGGGTAAGATAGGAAGCTCAAACGTAGGATGCTTGGCCTTTCGCCAAGTGGGCACTATGGGGTTCTCTCGCAAATGTGAGATAGAAGTAGATGGTACCATAGCAGAACGAGATGAAGCATTGGGTTGAACAATGGTAGAGGAAGAAGGAGGATCTCGGGACCGCTTCTCTTCTATGCGCCTTGGTGCATCACTGTCAACTTTCAGACAAGCCCTATGTGAAACAACATAAGGCGAAGGAGGGTATATTACTTTCAGCCTAGAGCACCCTTTCTTATAGTTTTGATATGTGTGATACAGGCGGTCCTTCCTAGGCGGGAGAGGACCAATAGGTGTAGGCCAAAAGTAATCTAAGGTATATCTACCACTTATAATAGATGGTCTATAATCGATGTCATGGACAACATGTACCGAACCTCCATGAATGAATTTCTGACACTTCTGCACAACCGAGGGAGCTACATTCATAGCTACCAGTTAGGGGATGGCTAGCTTCACCATGAAGAGTTTAGACCCCAGGATGATGTCAAACTTAAGGTTCATAGATTTAGGTCCCACGAGGACCGATAGGACAATACTACCTATAGGAGGTACAAAAATTTTGTCGTGTGTGTAAACGGTACTTTTAGGTGCATCATATCCATCCTTATGCAGGAATTTATTAGCATGATCCCCTCAGTTATGATATTCACTTGAGATGTCAAATCAACAAGAACACCTGCTAGGGTATTCCCATTTATCCTCACAAGAATATAAAGAGGAGATGGTTCCCTATTAAAGCCCATCGGAAAGTCCTGTGAAGTAAAGGTTATACTAGTACCACTACTCACAGTCTGCGTAGAGGGAATAGGTTGATTCAAGAAAGAGGCCATCACGCACACCAAATAGTACTTTTATAGAGCCTCCTAAGGTTTACGAGATAGGATAGTGATCCAATTAAGATTTTTTTGCACAACACCATCAAACTCTTCCAACTAGACCTACTACAGGTCGCAGGTTGGGTTGCAAGGTGAAATCCTAACAACACTCACACCTATAACACTCCTAAGACACAAGGAAAGGGACTTTCAGTATCACAAAACGGAACCAAAATGGTTCACGTCGGGTTCACCAAAAATGTAAGAGAGGGTGACCAACCACTGCAAGGCCCCAAGTCGCAAAAGGCCAAGAGCAGTATGGTTGCCCCAACTTACGTCAGTTTGAAAGGAATGTTAGGATAAGCGGGATGAGAATGATGAGAACTATGCATTCCTTTGATCACTCTGCAAACCCAAAAGTTGAAAGGAGACTAGACAAGTTGGTTTTCAGGGTCGACTCTTTGTCTCGGATAACTCTTTATCAGAGGACAGAAGTGTGATTCTAGGATGACAGCGCAGCACGCTAGCGTCTCACAGGTGTGCTAGCATCTGTACAGCCAAAAAACCAAAGAGACAAGACTTAATCTCTAAAAAATAGACTAGCAACCTAGTTGCGAGTTTCTAAGAGTGCAGAATAAGATTAAGAAATATGAAATGTAAAGATGAACGTGATAAAGAAAGTAGATTACCGCAAAGGTGAGGAAGACGATCTCACGCAATAACCTTTTTTCCAGCTTGCTCCAAGATCTCTTCACCTACACATAGAAAAGCGGGAAAATTTTGGGGGGTTGTTTAGGGTTCTACCTCAGTCAGACCCCCACTTTGGTGTTTCCACCTCCATGAACAACCATGTTTGCAATGATAGGAATAAATCGATAAAGAAGAGAATACAAGAAAAGTATACAAAAGACACTACAAAACAGTATGTGCTTACTCAACCAAACAATAGAGAAGATGAGAGGAGCTTACCACCTCCGTCCAAAGAACTCAAGGCTAGTGGAGGAGAAAGATGAGAGGAACTGAAGCCTCTATTGCAATGGATTTGTCTTGCGCTTTATCTATTGAAGTGATGGAGTGATAGATTGCTGCTATGAAGCGTAAAATACTGCTACAAAGCTTGTGGATGAGTCAATGGATGGTCAAGTAATTGTCTAAGCCTTCGAAGAGATGAAAATGCATGAAAGAATGGAGAATATGAAGAAAGAAGGACAAGAAATGACTATATTCGGGTCAGCCAGCCGAAGGGAGGCGTTACACTTTGACTTCCAATAGGAAGTGTAACTTCTTTGCAGATTTTAGCCGCAAGAATCTGCCAGGGACGTAAGTGCGTCGTGCATTCATCTGCACCGCATGGGCGTCCCCAAAAGAAACGTCTCCACCGACACTCAAAATGGGCACCAAGTGTGATGTGAACAATGGGCTTATGTGGAATAAAGCCTCGGCATTTGATTTTCTAAAGTGGAGGGGGGTGAAAGGGGAATTTGTTCAGGGGTGCAAATTCGCTCCTATACACCTACTTGTAGCCAAGGTGAGCATGAGGAACCTGAAGAACCAGAATATAGGCCACCTATAATTGAGGAAATACCATCTTCTTCAAGATCACAGAGATCAAAGAGTAGGAGAGGCATTGCCTCTACATCTTCTACACCCTCTAAATTGGAAGAAAAGAAGGATACTCCAAAGAAAAAGAGGGATATTCAAAAGAAGAAAGAGGATGTTCCAAAGAAGAAGAAGAGTGTTCAAAAGGAAAAGAAGAAAATTGAGAAAGAAATACTCACACCTAGACACTCTGGCAGATTAAGGAGACAAGGTGCCATGAATGACAATATAGAAGAACCAAAGGAAGAAGAAAAGAGAAAGGAACAACAATAGAAAGATATCCTGAATGCAGGAATAGACTCAGAGGTAAAGGGGGATGTCCCTGGTAATGTGAATATGCCAGCAAAAAGGAAAAGATATGTGCTAAGACTTTTCATTCAGAATCAGAAGATATATTTACTGCTAAGAAATTACAGACGGAAACCCTAGATAGTCCCATTCATGGAGACTATGAAGGAGAGGGTAATGAGCAGTTTGTAGATATAGAGGAGATATACATTGAGGAAAGAGATGTAAGGAAAGCACTCCAAGAGGATTTAGATAGGATTAAACACTTGAAGGAGTTAGTGCAAAATTGTGAACACAAGGACAAGGAAAGAGAAGCAAAAATGCAGGAGATGGAGGAGAGACTGCAGTTTTATGGCCATGGCACTGAGCTAGATTTTCTGGCATAGTTGGCCATCACCAAGACAAGAGATAGAGAACTAGCAATGCCAGATGAGAAAAACCCTCCTATCAGAACTCTTGATTACCACACAACCTTGTCACTTGGCTATCAATTGTGGAAAGTGACTAATGATCTTGCACATGAAAAGGAGAAATGGAAGAAAGAAAAGGAAGAATATGTAAAGGAACTAGAAAAGAGAGATATGGAGTTGAATAGATCAGCAGTACGGTTGGAGGAAGTATCAGATAAAGCTGCACAGATTGTCAGGTGTAGACCTCCATTGAGAACATATGCATTATTTTTATAGGAAAGATTTATATGCTTTCAGTTTAGCAGGTTAATTAGCAAACATTTTTTTGGTATGAGTAGAACTTTTGAGTTTCTTGAAATTTATGTTGCTTCTACACCTAAAGAACATGATCAATTGTGTCAGTTTTATTTACACAACTATGTAGTGTCAGATGAGATAGAATGGAACCGTCTAATATTTGTAGGGGATCTTTAAATATGGGGACTTGCATCCTATTATATAAATGAACAACTTAGGGGTGAGATAATGGAAGAGTATGAAGAAAAAGAGAAATCAATGGCTCCCCCCATAAGAAAAGAGACTAAAAACCCTGATGCAGTCATCGGTGAATGGTTGAAACTCATTAACCATAAAGGGGTGGGAAAGAAAATCATGAAACTCAAGAAGGCAGATTATGAAAGAATGTGGATGTTAGATGTGGGTTTAGGAAAACAATGCTACAAGTATATACATAATAGATGGAATAGTTTAACCCTTGAATTACAGAGGAAGGAACCACATTCTATGTATAATTTTACTACTATGCTTCAAATGGTACACAAGTATATAGCAATTGGTGTTAACAAAGGAGTTTACTGGGTACTGCTCACCTTCCATCCGCCAATTCTCCTATATCTAGTTCCATATTGGACTAGGGAGAAAAGTGAAGAATGTGAAAAAGCATGAATTATCAAGATGAGGCAGCTTGCAAAATATCAAGGTTTCTATTTGAAATGGATTCAGGGGGTGAATGCAATTATGGACTTGAGGCAAATTACTTTGCAATACAATCAGTATCCCTAGTGCTTTGCTTGGGGACAAGCAAAAGGCTAGTTGGGGGGAGATAATGGGTCCACATATTAGCTCATTTTTTGTTGTTTTCATACACATTTTAAGACACTTTTAGAAACATTTTCTACACAGTGCTCCTATATTATACTATCCTTTCATATCTATTATGCAAACTTGAACCTAAAATAGAATGATAGAAATATGGTTATAATATACTAGTATTGTATGGTTTATATGAAGATATGTATGAAATGTTGATGGAATGCTATGTTTTGATTGTGATAGTCATCTTTGTGTACATGCTTTGTAAAATTAACTTGTTTGTAGTTGAAGAGGAACTATGGTATGAAGCAGTTGTAGATTGAACCCGCAATAAAATAAGATTGGAATAGCGAAACAAGGGAGTTTCGGGTTAAGTTGAACGTGATGATTGTTGATTAAAGCCACTTCATGAAGGTTGGACATGTGTTATTATAACCAGTTAATAAGTGTTGAAGAAGAGGACTTCTTTGCTTGATACGATCTCAACAAGTGTTTGTGTGTTTACATGCAAGTATGTTTTGCAGAGTTTTAATCCTATTAGGATTCTTCTTCATTTTCAGTTAGTTTAAACAATTCAAGTCTTAATTGTACGCTCTAATATCTTAGAGTGGAAATTTAATGGTTTCGGTTAGTTGTTGCTTTGAATAAGATTCCCTCAAACTTGTATATAGTTGTTGGTTGAATTCGTAGAGAAGTTGGTTGGTTTTCAGTATTTTCATTATTAGTTATTTTTAGTTTCAAGACATGATAGATATTTAGAATGATTGAATAATCTATGAGAAGATATTTTGTAATCTTTCATGATATGCAATGAATGGAATTAATTTCACTGGATGCATAAGCTTAGTTAGTTAGATTTGGTTTCATTTCAGTGAGAACAGCCACTTGGGCAAGCCACTCAAGGTATTGTTCTTCACTTTATTTTCTAGTTATTCATTTATGTTAACAGTTGTTTCTTATTTATCATCATTTCATAAATTTCATGCAAGTTAACTAGAATCTCATACCTTGCTTATTGTTAATGAATGTTCATGAACATGTATAGAATGGTTCACCACTGGTACTCCAGAGATTAATTTAGTTTATTCGTTAGTTTTTATTAGTTTTAAGTTGACATAGTGATGTTTTATTAGTAACAGTTCAGTTACAGTTTAAGTTGTAGGTACTCATAGCCACTAGTTTTGGTTATGTCTTTTACTATTTTGCAATTCTATGAATTTCCAACAAGTAGAATAACTTGAGTAGGATAGGTTAGGTAGTTTTGAGTCTCTGAATGCATATATTATGCTGCACCATCACAAGTTTATAAACCTTGGTTGATATTTTAATGTAGTCTTGTGATGTTGAGTGGATTGTTCAATCAGTTAAACCTTTGAATTGTGTAGGTATTACCAAGTTTACAACACATTATTTAAGACTCTACAATTTGTATACTTGGAGTGTTTCTCTTTACCCAAGATTGCATGAAGCGCAAGGGTAGTGGATACACACTACAAGTCTAGACAAGCAAAGCACTCACACAATACACTCATTCTTTTTAAATCCTTGATAGCAATGATGACTTCATTTTAAGCGCCAAATTGAAGTGTATGTTTGTATTTGTCCAATTTTAACCAATATCGTAAAATGAGTTGTATGGGTTCAATTTTAACCAACTTTGAAAAACTTAAAGCATTTATGAATTTTAAGTCCAATTGAAAGCTACTTGTCCTAGATGATTGTAAGTTTTAAAACCCAATGGAACTTTAGTGGTCCTAAAACATAAAACAAAGTAGATGCCAGTAAAAGATCAGGGAGTATATGAAACTAAAAATTTAAAGCACACATGAAAAGTTGACTCTCTGTTTTACCTACAAAAGCATCATTGTTTTGGAATAGCATCGCTTTAAACATATCAAATGCATCACTGAAAGTCAAATATGTCGCTTTGCTGAAATGCAATAGTGTTGCTCTACAAAAAAAATAGTGACGTCAATAGTGTTGCTCTATGAACAACATTGCAATATTCAAAATCACAATATTAATCAAAAACATAATGCCATCACAATTTTTAAAAAGCATCATTGCAGCTAGGTCAAAGGCGTCGCCATATTCAAAAGTGTTAGTATATAAGTTGCCAAATGCGTCACTATTTCCCTGGAGCCTGCAACTCACAGAAACTCAAAGGAAATTCATCAAATAAAGTTAGTTTGGCCCTCCTTCTAGCACCAGAATGTGATTGTAATCATAGTAATAGCTAAATACACTAGATCCATACAAATTTAAGCACTATTTAACTAACTAAGCTACAATCCCAATGAAATTCTTGAAAACCATTAACTAAGGTAGTCATTTAAGCAAAACAATAAAGAAATACATAAACGAAACCTAGCTAAATATTTCAAACCCTATCCCATTGGGGATTGGTGTTGCATTGATGTGGAATGACAGCGCTTTCCCAATCCCTTTGATAAAATGAGTGTCTAATTGAACTCCATTGATGAAAACCAAGCTAATATTGAAGAAACTTTGCTAAGGATGGAAGAAAAAGCTAATAATGGATGCAAGGATGAATAAAGATAGAATTTAAACATGCAACATAACTTTGCTTTGATGGAAGTGGATCCATTTCTCTCTAAAATGTGAGGTATTTATAGGAGAAAATGGTGAATCAAGGGTCAAGATTGATTTGATCAATCAAGGGTTGAGATGTAATCAGAGGTGAAGACATGGATCAAGGATTCTCATCAATGGATGAGAATGAAAGATCACATGGATCAAAGAGTCAATCAATGACTCACAATAATTCAAACAAACACACTTTCAAAGTTGTTAGAAAGTTTGTTATAAAATTTGTTACGAAAGAATATTCCCTTTTTGGAGCTCAAATGGGAGAATATTCCAATGGTATATTTCCATGCAAGTGGATGGATGAAGAAAAATTAGTAATTAGTTAATTAAAATAAAGTTTTAATTGTGCAAGTTGAGTGAATTTGGGATTACCATTAAATAATTTATTTATTTAATGAAAAGGGGGTGCAAATGACCTTTAATTCAATTATTTAAGATTATTTAATTAAATGAGATGACATAAGGGGTTTAATTTAAATAATGTGCATTATTTGATTAAATAAGATGAAATGTTAGTATGAAAGGGGGGGGGTTAATCTAATAAAATTAATTAGATTAATAGATGAAAATGATACATTTAATTAAATAAGTAGGCTTATTTAATTAAACAGTCAAAAAAGAAGATGAATTTTAGGATGAAACGATGTTAGTAATCAAATTCAAGTGTGTAATATCATTCAGGACAATTTTAAGTGTCTACAAGTACAATCAAAATCAATCTTGGTAATAAAAACTAAATTGTTATAGAAACACCAAATTCCAATAGCAGGTTGGCAGTTATAGAAACTAAATTGTTATAAAAAAACCAAATCCCAATAGTAGGTTGAAAACTCGCAAGTGTAGTTGCAAGCAGGAAACCCATAAATGTAGTAGCGAGTGAAAAATTTGCAATCGACAAGTTCAAACATGAAATCCTGCTCAAGTTCAATTGGCTCGTAATTTATCATAATCCATACAAACTAATGCCATCGGGAATCATATTGACATCATTGGAAAACGTGTTCATCAAAATCAATTCAATAAATTGTTGAGGTTTAGTTCATTAGAGTTTACCCAAAAAAATGATGCTACAAGATACCCAAAAACTTCCAAATGCACATGAGATTCTCGCAAGGGCAGATGATGCCATAATTTTTGCTACATGAAAGAACTCAATGTGTGGGAAAGATCAAAATTGGCAAAACAATTGGCTGAAACAAAGTTTTAGTTCACTTAGAAACTTATGCAAGCCACTTGGTCACCATATTCTTGCAATGCAAAAAAACTATCAAAACTAGCTAAATATAGGTTAAGTTCCAACTCACTTAAAAACTCTAGTAAAAGTTTTGTTGTGGTCTAAAAGCCTACAGCCGACAATAGACTAAAACTCCGCAAAGCTATAACTTGGCCATTTTTTGTCAAAACTTCACAAAATTTGACATGTAGATACCCAATGTTTTTCTACAAGGTGACATAATCATATTTCCAAACTTATTTATGGAAAATCCTCCTTATAGAGCAACAAACAAACAAATTCAATGAGAAAAATACAAGCATAGAACTGAAAAGAAATATTTTTGGTTGATATAAGATTGTCTATGGGCCTGGATGCTCCTACATCATGGATCCATTCAACGATCCTCAACTTCAAAATAGAGATATTTGGTCACTTATGATAGGATATTTATGAAAGTGGGTGTAAGCAAACCGATTTAACAACCAATTAAGTTGAAGTCTATTTTTGAAGAATGGGTGCAAGAGTTGGACTATGAATGCCTTGTTATAAGGTGTTTTAGTTGTTGGAAGGTTCAGCATATTGCTAAGTACCACAATAAAGCTCTAAGTATGAATTTAAGAAATACATTGCTCAGTGATAAGGTGGTCTGAGAGGATAAGGTTCGCAATCAATCCCCCCTTCAAGGAAAATAAATGATGTTATATCCCCTATTTAGGCTAGGATTAATGAGGTGTCCAAATTAATTTATCGTTATCTTCAATATAAGATAATTTCGATTTCAGAGAGGAAGCATCAAAATTAATAAAAGAAATTGGAGGTTGTAAGGTAGTGTCCTTAGTCCAGTTGGATAGACCAAAAGACTTAAAATCTGTGAATAGTGATGAATAATTGGTTATAGATATAAAATTTCAACTTTAATAATTGATTCTAGTTCAATTGATTCAAATTGACAAACAAATATTTAATAATTTTTCTTCTAGAAACTACTTAAACAAATATTTGTACTTGTTCATTGTTCCAACATGTTCAAGCCAAACAATGGAAAGTACGAGATTCTTATATCCTAGCTGCACTAAAAACAATGCAAATAATAGAAGCGGCTTTATCCATATTCCCTGTGAGCTTTCTGTCGCTGTTAACCTTTTCCCGTACCAATCCCAAGTATTTTGCAGAGATCAGGGTGATCACCTAACCCTCTTTGTCTTTTCCACGTTTCAATCTTTTTCTTGGATTCTTCTGATTTTTTAAATATAAAGCAAGTGGCCGTTGCTATTGGATAGTCAACAATGCGTGTCCAACACGCCATATCCTGCCAGATATTCACTATCAACCATTTTTATTTGAGGAATCAAGTGTTTTAAAAGCCTGAAAGACTTTTTTACATCATCAGACCATGATAGAGACATTTGTTTAAAATGTCTTCGCTTTTAAAGCAAACATAAAGCAATTTCTTTCTCTTCTTTTAATGAATTTGTGAATCGGCAGGATCACGATGTGGCAAGTCAAATAGTTATCCATACGATATGATAAGGAGGGAGGAGAACCTTATCGTTACCAGTATGGGCAGTATGTGCGTGGGTGTAGCAGGCTAACTAAACGTTTCTGGTGGGCTTTGTCATTAGAATAGGGAAAGGATTCAGGAGTTAACATTTTCAAGTAGTTCTTATAGGGGAAAAGATTCAATTGTCGTTCATGATCTAATATCTGTTCATTTTTTGTTCCCCTGATCCCTCAATAACCGTTTACATTTTAGTCATTACATTGTTTTAATTATGTCAATAAAAATTTACAAATTATACCAATATATGTTCACTACTGAGTGTGTAGTTGACAGAAAAAAAAAACACATCGAAAACTATTGAAAACACCTTAAATTTTTGTGGGTTTTTATTGTTTGTCTAATGAACGGGTACTGGCAAAGTGGTAAAGATGTATGGGACGAAAGATTTAAAACACCTTTTTTGAACACCTTTCGCTTTACGGGTTCCACAAGGCGTGTTTTAAATACCCAGAAGCCAATTTTTTCTTTTTAAGGTCCTAACTCACTTATGAAGAAGCCCAAAAAAATAAATTTGAAATTGAACCTATTTTGCACTCTGCACGAATGCGCGAAGTTAGCCTTGACGGCTACTAGTACATTTCCCCTAGTATTTGTTGATTTAACGTCTAATATTTTTAACTATCTTGTATAATAGTTATGATTTTAAAGGGGAAAGGACCTAATACTTGAACATGTTCCAATAGTTGTGATAGCATTTGTTTATATAATGTATTGGACCAATAGTTGTGACTTTAAAGTTGTTAGTGTTGATGATGACTACCCATAATTAAATGAAATGTATTCCTTAGATTTAAAAAGCAACAAATCATGTGATGTCATATCAGTGCCCAATAAAACATGATGTAGATGCACAAGTATCAGTCTCACTTTTTTGGGGGCCTTTTCCGACACTTTGACAAAAAGTATGTTGATGTGGCATCGTATTTGATGATGTGACCCTGAAACCTTAGTTATAAGCAGGGGGACTTGCCAAGTAAGCTGTTGTAAAAAATTGGGAGTGATTTGAAATTTCCACATAAGATTTTGAGAAGCGCAAAGTTATGGTGCTCAACTAGTGGGTCCTCTCCCCTAATGTTGATGATGAGTATCCATAGCTAAATGAAATGTATTTCTTAGATCTAAAAAGCAACAAATCATGTGATGTCACATTGACACACTAATAAAACATGGCATAGTATACAACTATCAGTTTAACTTCTTTTTTTTGGTTTTTTTGGACACTTCAATGTGACATAATATTTGATGATGTGGTCTTGCCAAGTAAGCTGCTCTAAAAAATTGGGAGTGATTTGAAATTTCCAAGTAGGATTGTGATGAGCCCAACTGGCTCCAACCAAACCCTATAGTATTTTTTTATCTTCTTGTGTTTTTTTTTGTTTTTTAAAGAAGGTTTCTAGACAGAAGAGAAGGGGCGCCAAGCATATAAATGCATAAAAATTGCAATACAGTAATATTTTGAGTAACAGATGTAATAGATGTTATATTGCAGTACGTACAATGAGATTGCAAACGAATTACATACCCGGAATGCTCCAAAATAATTAAATAGAAAATTACAGAGCCTGGCAGGCAAGATATGTTGGATCTGACAAATAGCCACACCAGAAGCCTGAATTGGTCCTTTCCCCAAGCAGAAACTGGATCAAATGTCTGCACAAGGTAAAGCAAAGAGAATGCAAGTCTGAAAGCCCCCAGAAGCTAGGCGCTTTGAAAGATACTTCACACTCCTTGACCCAGAGAAGCACGTTTTTCCAAGAGAGGAAGTACGGTTGCTGCAAGGAAGAGTACGACCAATGTATGAAGCTGACTGAAGTAGAGAAAAGACGTCCAGATGATCAAACCCTCTCCAATTATTGTAAGATCTGAAATAACCAACAAGTAAACTTTGATAAAGCTCAATAGAACCTCTGAATGAAGCACTCACAGATGCACTAATTCAACTGGTCTCTCACAATCTCAAAAATGCTCAACGTTGAAGAAGATCTCGCTCTCCAATGGCAAGAAATGCTCAAACCCTTGTCTTAAAGAATAGCACAGAGAAGTAAAATGGCAAAGTCAAATAATCATGAATGAGTTTGATTTGCCAAAAATGCCTTATATCCCCAAAAGGCATGAGTTTCAAGAAAGCACGACTTGGCTCTCAAATAAAATACATTAAAATGTATTTAATAACTTTATGATATATTTAAGTGATATAATATTTATAAAGTCAATTTGACTTTATAAAAAAAACGTTAAGTTAAATAATTAACTTAAATCACTTAAATATCCATAACTCCCTCCAAACTCCATATATTTTTGTGTCGTCAGAAGCTGGCGAACACCAAATACCAAATGCTCATGCTGACTCCCATACTGAAGCTAAAGGGGTGAGAATGACAACTCGCCAAAATGGCCACTAACCCTCTAACCAGATCCTGTTAGCCTACAAGGGTCCAAGAAATAGGCTAACTCAACAAACTCCTGAGAACTGACTAGAGCGAGGACATCACAAGGATTTTAAGAAGCGTGAAGTTAGGATGCTCAACTACTAGGTCAGGGTTGTTATTGGCATTTCTTCATGGTTCAATAAATTTGTCATTGATAAAGGGGAGGACCCAAGACATTTGATATGCTTGGCTCTCCAAAGGTGTAAAGGACAAATTCATTGTTATAATTTAGATTGGTAATTTTTGGATCCTAAACAATTAATTGTTTGATAGCTTCAAAACTTTATTTCCCTTCCTTTTTCCAAATGAATACATTGTTTTTCTTCTTAACATAGAAGTGAGTGGTTTAACTAATGAATCAAGATTAGGAATAAACATCCTCATAAATTGATTATTACCAAGAAACTTTGCAAACCCCTCTTATGATTAGGAAGGGGAAGAGACAATATGGCACGTACTCTCTTTGGTTTAATGGCAAGACCCTCCTTTGAGACTGTGTCCCAATAGTTTACCTTGATTGGAATAAAATACACACTTTTGGTAGTTTAGGGACACCTATTCTCTAAATTTCATTAAGATTTTGTAGAGATGATTCAAAAATCAACTGAACGCTTATAATAAAATAATGATACCATCAAGATAAATCAACACCATGGAATTTACAAGACCCTTGAAAGTCGTGTTCATTGCTAGTTGAAAATTTACACCAACATTAGTAAGTCATAAAAGGCATATTTCTATATGAAAAAGTACCCCATTTGGTGTTAAATACAATCTTGTATTTGTTCAACACTTGGAAAAAATCTTGTTATAACCTAAATAACCATTTAGGAATGAAAACCTTTGTTACTCGTTCTTAGTTTACATCCTCTATATAAGATAAGACTTGAAGTGCTAAGTAGGCTCTACTAATCTTGCTTGGGTTTGAAAGAACAATTGTTATTGATAATCAAGGACCACCTTTTATTTATAGAATATTTGCCTTTTATTATTTGTTGGTCAACTAATTAAATAAACACACCTCTATAAATAACTCTTCTAGGTCTATTTTGAGAGCTATTGGTTGGCCACCTATTCATAGGCGGACACCCTTGAATACAATTATACTACTCTAAACATTAGTAAACCATCATCTATACATAGATTTATACACTTGAATGTATTTTAAAACTTTGAATTTTGTCTTTGTATTCCAAATAGATGTGCATGCCTCTCTAAAGGAATTTGAAAATTGGAAAACATGATTTGAAATTGGCACCTTGATTTGAATTCTCACATGCATGCCTCAGCATACAATTCAAAACTCAATCATTAATCTAATTTCTTTCATATCCATGCACCCATGTACACAGAATTAGCTTGATTTTTTCAACCTTGTGGTTGTCCTTACATAGGCGTGTGCCTCACTATGGCATTCAACCATAGTCTTTTTTTGTAATTAACAAGCAATTTTCAATTTTCTCCCTGACACAAGTGTAGACCTTTGAATGTGAAAAAAAGTGTTTTTTTCAATTTTCTTTACTCCTTCTCCCTATCACACATGTACTTGTATATGGGATGTTGATATCAAACCTTGAAACAAAGACTCCCATACAACTATGCACTATGAAATTGGTCTTACTTCAATAAAGAGCACACCTATGCATTAGCCTTAGCAACTTCCTAAGTTTGAAACAAATCTCTTACTGAAGTGCACACCTCACAATGTAATTTGTGAATATGATTGTGAAAACATATTCCTTCCATACAAGTGTGCACCTATATATGTGATTTCAAAACTAACATTGAATGTTCATAATCCTTTTCTTAGGTTAGCACAAAACAACACATTTTTTATTCAAACTTAGCAATTCAATTTACCTTTTAAAAAATCAAAGGCATCCCTTTTTATATAGTTATGCACCTCTCAATGAGAATACATCCTTATGACAAGTCAAACTAATTTGCCTTAAACTTGATAGTGCAATTTTAGTCATATTTTGAAATACTCCTTTACAAAGGTTTGTAACCTCCTATGTTAATCAAATTCTCTAATAAAACTATCTTTCTTCTAATAAGGTGAGTTGTTTGGTATGACAATCCTTCACTTATGTTTGGTGTGGAACTAGGGATAACTTGTAAAGCTTTCTTCCATGATCCATGTAAAGATACAAAAAATAAAAAGAAACATGGTCCAATAAGTAAAAACATTGAAATATGATTGTTTGTTTTGACAAAAACCAATGATTCGACTTGAAATTTGACTCAACAAAAAAACTTATATGGTTACAATAGAACATCCCAAAATGTACCCAATCCCCCAAAAAAAATTGGTGTACTTACATGCCCAACCCATAAACATAAACCTAAATTGATAACTTAAACAACAACCTATTAATATTTTTCACATCAACACACTCTTGATTATAAAAAAAAAATAACTATCAAATAATGTCTTTTAAGTATTCAAAATGTATGAATTCTTGGTTGTAGCATGACACACTAGTGAATAAACCACAAGATTTTAGTTTGATGTCCATTGGGATTACCTAAGTTTTGAAGCGATTAGTAAAGTCACTAAATTATATTAGTGTTTCTCATGTCAATTTGCACACTCTACATTTTGAGAATGCTTTTTAGAAATCAGCTTTACCTCAATGGCCCATCCTTGAGTTCTCGCATCTACTAACCCAATGTCTTACATCCATGCAGAAAGCTTTCTGTAGACATTTGAATCTCTCACTGAAATCGATTTTGGTTTATAACTACCCGTTTTTGTCCGTTGTGCATGCATTGTTATAATATAAATTTTATGATTCAAAGCTCTACAAATCTTAAGAGAATTTAGAAAGCTTGTCAGATTGAGTTGGGATTGATAAGGTTGTAGATATAATAGGGTTCTAACGTTCGTGAAGTGTTATTGGTGTTTTCATTCTGTTTTTAGATTAGAAGGAAGATTTTTCAGGGGAGAGATTTGCAAATGGAATTATTTTAGGATTCAAAACAGAATGGGAATCCCCATGGAATTATTTTTTTAGGGTTCTGACATTAACAAGAGATTGAAACTAACTTACTCATAAATTTTGTCTAAGAAGAGTGTAATAACAAAATATGTATTCTGATTTATATATAAATGAAAATATATTAAATCCCAAACTCGATATTTTTGACAAATTAAATCCAAAGTAATTGACCATGGATGATGAAGATTACTAGATAAGCATTCAAACTTCATAATACCCACCCTATCCTTTACAACATAGTCGTTAGGTGAGAATGATGATCTCTGTACTTTCTAGAAAGCATAGGCTAGCTAAAACTCAGTTAGAAGTTTCATACACAATATTTGGGTACTGTTAAGTATACATAATAGTCTTGGTTTCCAAATGGGCAGTCACTTCTAATCATGTTTTAGGACTTCTAAACTAAGGCATCAATATTTCACAATCCAAATCTTTATAGGCAATGTGCATGTTGCTTATGCAATTATGGCACCTTCATTGATTGACTGCTCTTTCATTCCCTTGAAAAGTGAAATGCAACATTATGACAGCTCCATAAAAGAATCTTATGCATGGACCATAGAAGCAGAAATTGTGATTTTTTTGCAATTAATTGCAAAAATCAAAGATCACTAGGTTTTCTATTTTCTCCCCCCAAAAATTGTTTTTTAATAAATAAATATCAATCAACATTATTTTCTATTTTTATTTTTTTTCATATCCTTGAGCTCTCTATTCTGATGATGGATCACAGAGTGTGATCTGAAACGTTGATTCAAAAGCTTACACACAATTGAATCCAGAAATAACTACTGAGATTTTTATGGATTGTGGAAATCTAATAACATTGATCAACACTATTTTGCTATTTTTTCATTGTTTTAACAATTTTTGAACTTTTTTTATTGAATTCAATCTACAATTTTTTCGTCAGCTCAAGGTTTTTAAAAACAGCTGCAACAGTTATGGAAAAAAAAATTGTTCGATCCTAGAGAACAAATGATCGTCCAGGTTTGTGTTGTTTATATACAAATACAATTAGAGAACAAATGATCTACCAAGTTTGTGTTGTATATATACAAATACAATTGGAACCTGGAGTCACCTGTTTGAGATTGATCAGTTGCCTACACCCTCTAGAAGGAAATGTTGTGGACTATTTTAAGTCTTGCATCTTCATTTGCAGCTACTACAATGGATAATGTAATTTTATTTATTTAAGTTTAGATTTATTTTTATTTATTAAGTATATAGTTATTACTTTATTTATTAAATTTAAGACCTGTGCATCCGGCAAGTCTATTCAAACTCGTTGAGTTTGCAAGACTCGCTGATTCTCAATGGGTAGACTCAACCAAGTTTATAAAAACTAAGAAAAACAAAAGCATAAAATATTGAAAATGCTTAAACATAAAAACATGACAATCGAACATTTTTTTTAAGGTTTGGAGGACTTTTGGAGGATGGTTACTTTTTAAATTAGGTGCTATTGAGGATCACCAACCAATTCCAGAGTATAAGTGGATTGCACATGATTATGTCTTTCTCAATCATGAGGATTTTGATTGAGGCCAACATTGTTAGTGATGCAACTAAATGATTTAGGAGAGGCTCTAATCTTGGAGCTTCATCATCAGAACCAACAACCCTCTAGTGTAACTCTTTTCGTAGTAGCAAGATTTATTGACTACGTCTGATTTTTTGGAACTTTGTACTTAGTTTATAGGTTGACTTTGTACAAACTAGATTGTAATTGAAATTTTGAAAACTGTCAACATTTAGTTATTATTTATGCGCAAGGAAATATGCATTGTGCAATGCAATATAATCAGCGATATGAACATTAACAACAAAATTTTACATTCCACAATTCATAGGCTAAACTCTCAATTTATTTTTTTGTTACGACAGGGTATACCTGTGACCCAACCCAGCATCCAACCAGCCTTACCTTGGTCTTACATTTTGCCAAGCTAAACTCTCAACTTCATTTGCTCTATATCTCTATGCTAATGAAATGCCTTTAAATGTCAAAAACAGGAAGCTTTAATCCCTTTTCTACATTTTTTAACCTTTCTTAAAATCAGATTTTTTCCCTTTTAAATCCCAATTTTCTAAAAAATAACATATTTTTAATTTGCCGAATTTTCCCCCAAAAGATTTTGCCACTATGGGCTATCGACTTCCACAGATTTTCTGTAACAGTCATTCAGCTTTGTGCTAAGCTTCGGCACGCTTCTATTACTTTAGCAGATGTATGGTTTAATCAGATATGCTTCCTCTTCTTGCCTGGGTAGGAAGAGGACTGTTATGATGCTCCGATCTTCTTGATGTGCCATGTTTTTTTCATGTATGCTATAAGACAAGGTTATCTTGCAATAAATAGATAGATAGATCTTTGCACAGACACATGGTTATCTTGCAATAAATAGATAGATAGATCTTTTCACAGACAAGAACAGCCATGTGAAAAATTAAAAAAATTATCACCATGCGGCTGGTCCATAATCTGGAATAAGTCTTACTATAAAAAGGGCTCATAGCTCCATCCATCATACTTAAATTTGAACATAATACAATGTTTACCAGATATATGATTGATAGCTAATCCTCCTTTGCCTCAATAAGTCTTCCACAGACCCACCTTTTCTTGACATCCTTATTTGAAGCCAAAATATCATAGTTACTGACCTGAAATGAGCTCGATTCAGAAAGCTCAGAAATACTCTGAATTGGCCCCGTAGAAGCAACAGAGTTTGTAGTTACAGACAATATATTGTCTTTCATTTGCTCCGGCATATGTGTTTCAACAATTTTTGAAATTGTTGGCTCATTAACAATTCCAGCATAATTCACTGCGATTAAAGTCGATGCAGAACTTTCTTCAAAATGTGACAAGCTATCTTTCTCAATCCTCTTGTCAGACGTTAAGTTGAAGATTAAAGCTGTTTCCTCAGCTGAGAGATTTCTGGTAGAAATTTGAGATGCAACATAACTAAAGAGTTTTTCTCTACCTATCTCTGTCAAATGACCTGGCTCATGAGCATATTGATGTATGCTACCTGACAATGTACCATTCAAGATATTCCCCGCATTGGACTTATGACTCTCATAATTATCTGCTTCACAGGTGTTACTGAAGGACAGGTGATACATACCATCATCATCACCTGGCCCAGGTGCTGCAGAAGCAGGTGTATGTGAATAATTCATGTTTATGTCTGCTCGAGAGGCTTTTCCATCCAAAGATTTCTGTGGGCTTCTCGTCAAAGTATGCCCATCACTTCTTATGGCAGATTCAACACTTTGCATCGTTTTTACTGCTTCAGCTAGTAGCTTCTTAGTTTCAAACAAAGAAGCTCGTGCAGTATTATCTATCATTGCAGCAGCTTCCAATGTTTTTGCAGCTTTCTCAGCTTCTGCAATTAGTAACCTGTTCATAGAATCATTTGTGACAATATTATCAATTGTAGAAAATATCCTCTTATTGTAAGGATGAATACAAGCAGAAAATATAATATTAAATAATTAAGCAATTCATATAACAAGCTCAAATTTGTATTTGTCTTTACCTTGCCCTCTCAACAGCTTCATGTTTTGTCATTTCATTTTCTTCTCGATTTGCTCGGAGTTGTTTTATCTTCTCCAATTTGGCATCTGCCAATGGGTCTGAATATTTAGGAATTTTTACCCGAGTTTTATGAGAAGGTAATTGCTCACCAACTTTAAGAGAGCGCTTCCTGACAACTCTTCTAACAGCTGATGGCGCCCTCTTTTTGGAGACCTTTTTAAGTCCAGCCTGCACCCGCTGACGGTAATCCTGAGAGTTCACAGATTAAAATTATTTTGCTGATATCATGCTAGACTGAAAATTGTTGCTACAATTTGTATGCAAGGGTGGTCCTTTCATAAAAAGAGATTTGTGAACATGCCTCTTTAAGAATTCACTAATTCGCTTACAGGATCTACCCATTTGGCTTTGACTGCCTCTGATATTCTCATCTTCTGCTCAATCGTTTTAGGTCCCCTGGGCTCTCTCTTCCTCAATTGAACAGCATGCAACCAATCTTGATGAATCTTTTCTGTTAGTATTTCATACGAATCCCATTGTAGTTCTTCCTCACCATCACAGTCTATTCTAGCAGCTTCTGCAATATTTTCTTTCCACTCGAGCAAACATGTTTCTTGCAATCGCTGCTTCTCTTGGCGCTTGGCAGTTGCCCTTTTAACAGATATTCCAATCTTCATCCTTGTCTCTTCACTGCAAATAAGATCTTCAGTTAACAGTTGAAAAATATAACACCAACAAGAGGAAGTCAATGCAGAAGACAAGTATTGTGAAGCAAAAGAGATCTAGGTAAGTAATAGACACAAATTTGAAACCACTTATTCTTTTGAAAAATGGTCAAGTGCCTATGCTTATAAAATGTTCAAAAATTGCATCTCTGGGCAGTCTGACGAAAATACAAAAAAGTGTGGGCTGTCATTTTGCCTCCCCTAGCTTTTGATTTTGCATTGATCACTATGAACAAGAATCAGAACCAATACTGCTTGCATATTCCCAAGGCAAGCTGCAAGCATTGAGTTTTGCCCACTCAACTTGGCAAAAAAGGGGGTGGTGGCAGGCAGGAAGGCATTGACAAGATTAAATCATACCTGCTACTGAATATTAAAATCATTTAATGCTGTAAAACTGGATATGGAAAATAAAAAATAAAGTGTTTTTTTAAAGCATTTTTCAGTTTTTGTTCTAATAAGGCATCCAGAAAAACCTAACTACATACTACATGACTAAAATCTACACAAGAATGAAAATAGTATGGGTTGTGCTGGGAAAAAATATTTTTTTCATGTTTGTGATGAATCTTCATTCTGTGGAAGCCAAAACCACATAGCAAACAGAATGTAAAATAGCCAAGCCTTCTTTGCAAGATAAGGGAGAATGCTATTCTTAATTGCCATCAAGTTTTATTCAGATTACAAAAGGTTTTCTGATTCTAAGTTTTAAATAGTTAATTAAAAATTAAAAAATTAGATGAATTTTATTGTTAGGTAAATAGCTATAGGTGTCTTCACTTCAACAATTGGAAGAATTTTATAAAGTTACATTATGGCCACAAAGCATGTTTGCTGTCAATTTACAAATTGGAAGAAACGCAGGGTGGTGGTCCAAATATAAACATGCTTAGGAATAATGGCTTTTTGCAATACGTTTTACACTGTGATGACTGGTCTGGAATTGAGTACTGATCCTGTTCCAGGTCTGGCCAAGGTCCAATCCTGGGCCTACAGATTCAGCCCAAGCACAATCAGATGTACCTGAGGCAAATCTGCAAGTCCAGGAGCAGACCATACATAAACCCAGGCAGAACCCATTAGATTCCCAAAATAAAAAGTAGTTAAAAAAAATCCTAACCTCTCTTAAGAAGTCACTAAAACCAGACAACAAAACCATCAATACATTCCTACCTCTAATCCTCATCACCCAAAACCCCATTTCTGCTCATTGCTCAACGCTAAGGTCCAATCTTGGGCCTCCAGATTCAGCCCAAGCACAATCAGACATACCTGGACCAAATCCGCAAGCCCAGGACCAGACAATGCACAAACGCAGGCAGAACCTGTTAAATTCCCCAAAAAAGAAGTAATTTACAAAAAACAATCCTAACCAACCTTAAGAAGTCACTAAGACCATTCAATAAGAGCGTCAATACATTCCTACCTCCGATTCCTCATCACCCAAAACACCATTTCTACTCATTTATCAAGGCTTCAAGCTTTCTTTGTGTTCAAACACCACACTCTCACTATTCCTATGCTCTTGGAAGTGTTAGATAGCTGCTATGCAGATCAAGGAACTTGTATCAAGGACAGTCTTCATTCAAGGCAAGTTTTCTTTTTTTCCTATTAAACTTTCTAAAATTTATTTCCAAGCTCCTCAAGAGATTTTTTAATCTCTTGTTCATTTTCTATAACAAGTGATGGTAGCCTAGGGTTGCATTAGATTTATTTTCTTAATGTTAATTTATTTAAAAACATATAGATACAGCTATACTCTAGAATGGCTTGGAGTTCTAGTTTTGTGGGCCAAGTGTCAGCTAGGGGTTTCAAATTTAACCCGTTTTCACCACTTTCGCAAAATGTAAGCTTGTTGGAGACAGGGGTTATCTTTGGTGTTGTAATAAGTGCTAAGAACGAGTATAGGAACTCCTATAGTTGAGTGAAAGCCCACTTCTGTGCAATTGCCAACAAATGAATCAAAGCTTAAGATGAACCAACCAAACATGGGTTGCCAAAGGTACAATTGTTGATTATATGATATCAAAGAGTAAGAGGAAACATAGAATGCTAAAGAGAGAAATCTCAATCAATATCTCATCCTTTGACCGAGAAAGGATCTTGCATGCTACCTACAAGGCCATTTTTTAAGACACTTTTTTGGAAGAAGACAATAGCCCATCTTCTATACAAAAGAAACAAGGATTTGGGCCCTTTAGAAGGAACATTTCCAAATGGGATGAGGGATAATGTCAATGAGCACTTTGCATGTTGTATTTAAATTTTACACTAATGGGCTTCCTTTCAACCTTGTAAAATCAACATACTAGTTGGAAATGGTGACGGAAATAAATAATGCACCTATAGGATATACAAGTACTAGCTATGAAAAGGTACATGCCGCCTTATTGGCCATGGAATGAGTATGTAGATTCTATTAGTGTGAACGGGGCATATTACATTACTAGTTCCTATTTAGGTCTTATTCACACTTGTTAGTTAACTTTACTTAGGGCGCTTTTAGTTCATTTACTTTTTGTGTCTCATGTCATATGATATAATGATTGTGATGAGAAATAAACAGGTTCAATAACAATTGTTGAAAATTCAATCTCTATCCAAATATGACTTCAATGGATGAAATACAAGGCTTGGACTATAGCAACATGAAAATATGAAACTTATATGCAAAACTGAAAATTAAGTGGCCTTAATATGGAATTACCATGATTAGATCCATCTTCTTTATGATGTCAAAAATCAGCCAACATAACATGCTTATAAACACTACCTTATGTGAATTTATAACAGCAATATACAAAGAATAACATCACCATAAACTAGCAGCAATGAGGACAAATCAGCAGCACAAGAGCACCACATAACACAGGATTTACGTGGAGAAACCCTTGCGGGAAAAAACTCCACCAAGAAGAGAGGCCAAGTATGCATTATTTTCAAACAAATGAGATTACAATACTATTGAAATACCGATCTTAATTCAACAAATCTGAATCTAGGCTTAATGGTGATCAATCTATCAAAGCAGAACATTTATCAATTTCAATTACCTGCTTTGAAGATCGAAACTCCCATAAATATGGGTGAGGAAGACACGTCTTAAGATTTAGGGAGGCACGACTTTTGGAAGATGTGTCTCATGGAAACACGTCTCTATAATCGACATGTCCCATGAGCGGACGAGTGGAGACACGTCCGATCATGGGACGTGTCTCTTATGTTTAATCCCTTTGTCTTTAACAAAGCCGACACTATGTCATCAACCATAAATCAAGACATATATGCATTCGATCTTTTAATATTTATTTAATGCAGATTATACTTAGGATTGGAGATTTGATATAAATAATGATAATGCATGAATGCAATCATTATTTATATCTGACTGAAGCTACCTATTTTCAACACTCCCTCTTAGCTAGGGAAGATGACTCCAATCAAGTACATAGTGATAGCACCTAACTTGTGATATCAGAAGCTATGAAATGCTTTTGAAAGTGTCAAGTCACATGACATTCTTCATAACACATCTTCACTATGGTATGTGCACTAACATCATGTCACATGATGTCTATATATATATATATATCACCATGATTATCTCATAAGGATCATAATGATCTTCAATTGACATCAAGTCTCATGATAATGATATCTATCAAAATGTCCACGAGATACTATCATGACATATCCACAGATATCAAGTCATATGATATCTATCATGATAGTTCAACTAATCATTGTAGAGTCATCACTTTACAATGTTAAATACAAGTATTCATTATTAGAAAGATCGTCACCTTTCAATAATGTACACAGGGGGATAGAGGGCCCATAAAGTCATGGAGTCACACACATGACAAAAGAGTTTACACATTAAACATCTTTAAATATATTAGTACAACTAAACAATTTGAATCTTAATCACAATATCAAATTACATTTCAACCATACCAAGTTTCTTCCTGAAGTGTTCAACTTTAACTCTGGAGAGAGGCTTGGTGAGAATGTCTATTGTTTGATCATTTGTACTAATATACTCCAACTAGATCACATTCCTTTCTACCATGTCTCTCACATAGTGGTAAGGGATCTCTATATGCTTAGATCTATCATGGAATACTGGATTCACAGGAAGCTTAATACAACTTTGATTATCACAGTGGATAATAGTAAGATTCAGGGGCTCACCAAATAATCCCATAAGCAATTTCTGGAGCCATACTGCTTCTCTTGCCCCTATAGAGGCTGTAATACATTCCGCTTCTGTTGAGCTTATGAGCTATTGAAGATTGATTCCTCCCGATCCAGGAGATCATAGCCGATCCTAAACTGAAGCAACATCCTGATGTGCTTTTCCGATCGGTTACACTTCCAGCCCTATCTAAATCAGAGTATCCATGTAAATCTAGTTGGACATTTTTGTATTTAAGACCATATCTAATAGTACCTTGAAGGTGTCTAAATATGTGTTTCACAACAACAAGGTGAATTTTTCCTTTGGCTCACACATGAACTGGCTTAGGGTAATCACTGCATAGCAAATATCTGGTCTGGTGTTTAACCAAGTACATTATTGATCTAATTATCTGTCTATAGAGAGGAGGATCTGCAAATTTGATTCTGTTGCTGCTTCTTTCAATTTGTGTAAGTTGGTTTCCATAGGTGTAGACATGGGTCTACAGTCCAACATCCCAAATCTCTTCAGAATATCAATAGTGCACTTTCCTTGAGTTAGGATGATGCCATCTGATTTCTGCTAGACTTCTAACCCCATAAAGTAATGTAAAATGCCCAAGTCTTTCATGTCAAATTCTAAAGTCGGGTCCTTTTTACCTTGAGCAATAAGGTGATCTTTTCCTATTATCAGCAGGTCATCAACATATAAAATTATTATTAGCATATCACCTTTAATTACCTTAAAATAGAGATTTGGATCTGCATCATTCTTGAAAAATCCTAGTCCCAAAAGATAGCTGTCAATTCTTTCATACCAGGCCCTGGGAGCCTGTTTAAGTCCATATAGAGCTTTCTTCAACCTGCATACATGTGAGACAGTTATATGTATCACAAAACCTTCAGATCTGGATAGACTTCTTCTTCAATGGTCCCATTCAGAATTTCTTCAAAATACTCCCTCTGAATCTCAGGAGTAGGATCCTCCTCTATGGCCTTAGTAAAATCTTGAATCATTAGAACTTTTGCCCTTGTAAAGCAACGTCTTCCTCAAGGATGACATCTCTATTCGGTTCAAGCTTTTGAGGTTTCACTATAGCCCACGAATATCCCTTTCTTTCCAGTAGGTTCTAATTTAGATCTCTTTTCTTTAGGTACAGTAGGCTTCCTCTGAATCTTTACGCACTTGTATCAACCTCCTAACTTTATAGTCCAAGATTGCCTGCAACAAATGTTTTAGAGAAATGATTTCTAGTGCACTCCTTTGTAGAGATTCAAGGCTATCCTCTTCAACCTCATCCCAGATCACTCTATTATGAATAGGTTTGCGGAGCTACCAATGTTCAATCCAGGTTGACTGATATGAGCAATTCTGATCTCAACTGTTGAAGAGGTACTTCAAGGACTTAACATCAACACTGCAACCCTTACTGAATCATAGAAGTCCCTCTGAAGGTTAAATCTCCCTCTTCGAGGAGATGTCTTCAGCCATTCATTCAATCTCATGGTTGCAAGCTATGTCTCCATTCTCTTCTTCTCTGGAAAGCAATTTCTTGGTCCATCCTAATGCACATTAAGAAGAGATTACTTAATAGTTCATATGACTCAACTATTCCGAAGAGAAATACAAATGCTAGAAGCATACATGATTTGTTATCTTAATGTTATAGCATCAATTAATAACTATGTAAAGATTCATGAACATTATTCAACCATGAAATACTTATCTCATGTAATCAAAATCCTGTACACAGAAAAATGGGGGATCGATATCAATGATCACAATATTTGCTCTCTCCGCCCTTTACAGTGGTGTCGATTGTTGCTAGTTAGCCCTTCGCTTTGAGCTCCAAGTATTGTCGATCTTGCATAGATACCACGAAAGGTAATTGTTGTCCTCAAATTTCCACATCCAATACTCCCTGACACATCTAGCATCCATAGATTCTTCTTTCAAGGCCAGATGAGGATATCACCAATAATCTGTCTTCAGGAGGACCCATCAACACAGAGCATCGACAAAGATAAATATTTTTCGGGATATAAATCCAGTCAACATCGTGTCGTAGCATCAATTTCTTCCACACAACCTGCTACAGAAATATGACTTCGAAACTTTGACTCTGTAGGCAGCTCCTGAAGATTTTGACATTTCAGGCAATTGTTATGCTGCGATTTCAAGCAGTGCTTCCCAGAAGTATTCACACATCAATGTAATCACACCCAGTGGTGATGATTCTCAAGCCATAGAAGCGAACAGCAGATGTATTGAAAATTTGAGCAATCAACAATGATAACCAATTCCGCATCAATGATGAATACCCGATTGTCCAAATTTGGGAATACATGATACAACTGCAAAGCCTATGTGGGAGATGACGCAACCTTTAGTCTTGAGTCCGCCCATGGTGAGATGACACTCTAAACTATTGACGTGATCTGGAGAATGATGCGCGTAGATTACTATGAGGACTTCCAATATGGCGTCGGTCAGAGGACACTCTGCTGGAAGATGAACGCATGCCTTCAGGATGGTGTCGGCCCGAGATTATTAACTGATGACAATCGCGGCTTCAGAATGATGCCGACATATACTCTTGACTCCACCTCAAGTCCCGATACCTTCAGTTGGGCGCCCCTGAGATATCTCAGATCAATAGCAGTTAGTGACCGATCCTTGCAAATACGCATTCGTGGTCACCATACCTTGACGAATGACTTGATTCCTGAATATCATGGAATGCCAACCATTTATCGTAGATTCCTGACAACCTTTAATGACGATACTCCTGCTATGCTGCTCATACAGCCTCAAGTATGATCGATGATATTTGATGTTTGCATCGAAATGTGGCAATATTGCAAGAGCGATAGCCACCGATTTGTCTAGTAGTGAGATGACGTGGCCCATAATGATCTATCTCCAAGCCCTGTCAAAATACCTTTCTAGTTACCATCCTTCCAATCCCTGTGGCATCCAGTGACTAACGTGCTCCGGCAGATACGACTATTCTCCTCTCCTCCCAGATGTGAGAAGAGAGTGCTACAGGTGTGATCTGTTGGGAAGTGAGCGGGTGATGGTCACGCAAGGGATGGCCAGAGCCCAACAACTCCTCTCATGTCATGATAGATAAGGCTCTTCAAGAACGATGTCGCACCAATCTGGAGTGCGCGCCTGAAGGGAATATAAATCAAAAGATTCAGAGTTGTGAATTCTTAACGTGGCTCTGATACCATGTTGAAATACCGATCTTAATTCAACAAATCTGAATCTAGGCTTAATGGTGATCAATCTATCAAAGCAAAACATTTATCAATTTCAATTACCTGCTTTGAAGATTGAAACTCCCATAAATATGGGTGAGGAAGACATGTCTTAAGATTTAGGGAGGCACGACTTTTGGTAGATGCGTCTCATGGAAACACGTCTCTATGATCTACATGTCCCATGAGCGGACGTGTCTCCACAGAGTGGAGACACGTCCGATCATGGGGACATCTCTTATGTTTAATCCCTTCGTCCTTAACAAAGTCGGCGATATGCCATCAACCATAAATCAAGACATATATGCATTCGATCTTTTAATATTTATTTAATGCAGATTATACTTAGGATTGGAGATTTGATATAAATAATGATAATGCATGAATGCAATCATTATTTATATCTGACCAAAGCTACCTATTTTCAACAAATACAATCACTCCCATTCTCCTCTTTGCCTACACCATGGCAGCACCTATGCACCTATGAACAACCTCCTTATGCCTCAACCTATCCTTGTACCTACAATGAAACTCTACATTCAATTGTTGCTCATATTTTCTACATCCAAGAGGCTGAATTTATAGACTTGTGAAGACATATTAAGCCCCAAACAAGGCTCCCAAAGATGACCCTTCATTCCAAATGTAATACCTCCTCAAAATGCAAAAGGACACCAGTTTTGGCTCCAATACTTTCCCTCCAACTTGGACGTCCAAACTTGGGAGATAAACATTACATTTAATGCAATAAATGACAGAATACCAAGAGACACATGTTGCCTCTTTCCAAGCATCCACTTTGAGAATCCCAACAATCACTTATTTATCCTTTTCCTTATCATTTATTATTCCATTTTAGGCATCCACATGTGGGGAAAACAATATTAAATATTTATGTGCACAACTCACCTTTACTATTGCTAGTGGACCTATCACCCCTTATGAATATATTACAAACAATAGTGAGAATTAATATACAAAATATTTTCCCAATACACCCTAAGTGCCTAGAGACATTTTCCAAAGATGTTGGAACCATGACCTAGGATTTACAAGGTGGATGGCACCTTAATCCTAACATGTGACACATGTCATAATCTTATGTTATCATATCCTCTCACCTTGCCTATATAAGCAAGGCCTCTCATGTACATTATGTATCATTGATCAAATTGATCATTGTATCATTATTGCATCCATAATCAAGCAATTCATTTCTTTCTACTCTTTTGTAGTAGGCTATTTTTGGTTTGGCAAGTGATCCTAGGAGCTTGTGTCTTGGTGTGACTCTTACATGGTATCAAAGCTTCAAATTTGCAAGCCTCATTCCAAATTTGGGAGTAATTCAAGCAAGACCTTTTGTTGGATGCATTTTTAAGCAAAACTAACCTCATCGTTGAGTTCAAAAGGCCTAAAAAAACCTTATTTTCATATAAAGCACTTTATATTTTGGAGTCAAGAAAAAATTGTCCATTTTTGTGGTTTTCAAAAAAAATTGCAAATAAATTTCATGTTGTACGAACTCCATACAATCCATACACAACCATATCAGGTGTTGCAAGTCTATGGAATATTCTTTAGCTATGATTCCCTACATCACTTGTTGCCGTCAATGTGCTTTTCAACGTGAGCATTATGCAAATATTCCAATACAAATTCGCAAAGTTTTTTTTTCATATAAGTTTTCTATTACTAAGTTGGAACAATGTTTAAGCACTTGGTTTTGTTCAGCCATGGGGGCTTAGCGCCTATGAGTGACATGCGGAGCTGCCACCCACACATCACCACTCCATTGACCATTTACACCCACCCATCGTTGCCAAGCACAACCCAACCAGTTCACACAACTCAACAAGGATCCTCTATTGATTGCTCAACCTAGCACCTCCTACACTCCACCCAAGCAGCTCAACCATCCCACCCCCAAATCCACCACTTGAGGAGCAACATTGTCCTTTGTTAGTGCCCCAATAATGGTGGTCACCTATTTTGCATGCCTAGAGGAATTTTTTTTTTCGAACTAACTTTCTGCCAAGGTATCGAATTTTCAGCTTCTTATAGTCTTCGAAAAGCTAATTTCAAGCACTTCGCTATGGTACAAGTTATTTTTCCAGACCTTGCTACAAGTGCCAAATATTGCTGATTGAAGTCTAGATTGTCTTTTTGGCTTCTAAACACATAACTTTTTGCCTTTTTATCCGATTTTTGCAATTCTTTTGGCATTGGAAAGGTATTGAGGAGCTTTTTCCAGCCATCCATGCACTTTTTTCAGATTCAGCCCCAAGTATCTTTTATTAAATTTGTGAGTTTTTCACACTTTGGTTGATAACTTGGACATACTAACACCCAAGGAAGTTTTTTTTTATGGGCTTCATTTTCAATATTGATCATATTGGGGAGATTCTAATTTCTATTGAGGGTTTCATATCTGTGTAATTCAAAGATCTCTCTTAATTCATTATGGGTTTTTCATTTCATCCTTCTCTAATCATCTTGAAAAAGGGAAACTATAAACAATGGAGAAATGGAGAAATGAAGCATCTTCGAGCTTCATGCTTTGCCACCTTTGTATGGTCTTGTTCCTCCCTTAGGTACTTTTCATAGAAAATTTGTTTGGACTGCTAAAAATGGACATGTTATGGGATTGATTGGTCTACATGTTGATGATGACACTTGGAGTGCTATTGCACACATTGAATGTCCTCATGCTCTTTAAACAAAAGTTTGGGAGATATACGGAGATCCTAATATTCAGTCATTCCCAAATGATCATGTTTCAAATTATCTTGTACCTCTTGATTATTCAAACAATATACCATATGACTACGATCCCGATCATGAGTTTGCTTCTTTGGAGAGCTTTGCATATTTAGATAATTATGATGATAATGAGGTTTCTTCAAATTCTCCTTCTCCTCTCACAGAGACAATTGTTGATCCTTCACCTTCATTGATTCCTAGTGCAAAATCATTGATTGAGACTCCCCTCATTCATGCTTCTTCAAAGTTCAGTGTAGTTTCATCTTAGCCTTCCTGATTCAGCTTTGTGAATGTTTACTCTCCTATCTGATAAAATGGATACTTGAACTAGTGAACACAATTAATAATACATATCAGATAGAGGAGTAAAAGTATATCTTTATTTGCACATTAAGTTATTATAGAAGTAGGCCAAAGATGGTGAACCAAGAATCAAAGTTGATCCGACTAGATCATATTGCTTTCCTTAACAATACAAAATCTATTTAAAGGACTTGACAATTGCCAAAATGACACAACTGTCTATCAACCAACTCTCATAACTACCCAAAAACCGACAAACAATTAATACATAGTCGAATACAACCATATTAATAAAACATTATAAGGGCATTGTATGCGGACTACATTGTGATGACTACTTGACAAGTCTTTCAAATTTGTTTCATGAGTCTCATATTGCAGATTTGATGGACACTTGAGGATATACATTCCCTCTTTGATGACAGTTACAACACAATTGTTATCACATCATCCTTGTCTTTGGAGATTATTGTTCATGAGTTTCCACATGGTCCTGATATGTCATCTTCTTTGATGGGATTGCACCTGATTTTGTTGTGGCATACTCTAGCATGGAAGCATTTGAGCAATTTTCAAAGGCGCCTAGCAAGAGAATTCTTCCCTCACCTCTCTTCGTGGAACTGAGTTTCTTCTACTATCACCAATGGATTGTTTTCTATCTTCAAGCATTCACCATAGGCACAAAAGCTCCTTCATTGTCAAGGGGATCCACGGTCTCACTCTTTCTCTTCTATGGGGGTTTATTGTTAATATATTTTTTATGGATGTAGTCCTTGGGAGGTCAAGTTGAATCCTTCCATCACTTGTACATGTTTATTTTCATGTATTCTCTCTTTTCGAGAGGGTCTTTTCCTACAAGTTTTTCTCTTTTACTCTGGTTATGAGAGATCTTTTCTACATGCATATCTAACATGGCCTAGAAGTTGGGGCCTTTGCATCTTTGCATTCATGAATGTATTTGTTCTTCCCTAAGTTAAACTTAAGGGGGGCTGTTGGTGTGAATGAAGAATAGTACCTAACTAGTTCCTATTTAGGTCCTATTCACACTTGCTAGTTAAGTTTACTTAGAGCACTTTTAATTCATTTACTTTTTGTGTCTCATGCCATATGATTGTGAGACATATCATAATCTTATGTTATCCTATCCTCTCATCTTGCCTATATAAGCAAGGCCTCTCATGTACATTGTGTATCATTGATCTTGTTAACCCCCAAAACCACGGGTCCACAATCTTAGAACTTCTTCCTACCTTCAAGGCTAGGCATAAGTTGTCAAGAAGGTAAAGCACGGGTTCATTAACAAAGTATGGATGGTTTAAGGCCTATGACGAAAGTGGGTAATCTCTTCTACACTTTGATATTAGCTTAAACTCAAGAGGATGCTCCTAGAAGTCTCTTTAATAGGTTTGTAAATCAAACAATTTATAACATAACTATAATAATCAACAGCTATACCTAGATATGTACTTAACCCCAATTTTTGTCAGTATGTCAAGACCAACTAGCTACATATGACCTCTCTGTAGTTGATAACAACTTGCACATGCACCTATAAATAATAGCAATATTTAAATTCCTTCAAATGATTTCATTTATCATTCTTACACAATAGAAAAGTGCAGACATGTATGTTTAGATTCTCTAATGATACGGTTCTTAAGTTTGCTTTAAATAGTTCCCTGGTTTATATTTTTGAATCAATAAACAACATGCACATTCCTAACTAAACCTATTGCTAACAAGAGTGATGGTTGTTTAAATCATGGAACGGATAATCTCTCACCAATGCAAACCAGTGCTTACTCCATTGGGCAACAAAGTCATAACAACAAAGAGGAAAGAAAATACATTCAACAAAGAATCAGTAGAGCTAGGTTAACAATCATATGAAAATCAAAGATTATATTTCTACAATAGATATACTTAATAATCCATAACCCAAACTACAATGACCCAAATGAAACAAAGGAATGATTATTATATAGCATCTGTAATACATTTGATGTTGTCACACACACACCAAACCTCCATTGCACATATACCAACAAATGTAGCAAGGGAAAGCATATAACTATGATTACATATTTCCCTAAATCACTAGAAACAGCCATGGAGACATCCATTACAAAATAATCACATTACAATATATTTCCCACCCTATGTTGAACACATTCCTTCATTTGCAATTAAGACATTCTATGTTTGATGCCATAGAAAGCTATACAAACTTTACTAAACCCAAAAATTGGCTCAACGATCAAACAAACAACAAACAAGCATTCGTAGATCCATGGTCTTAGGCGCCAAGTTTGGACACTAGAGCCTCGTGATGATAAAATTAAGGCTAACATTAAAATATATATATATATATATATCCATCATTCTCTACACATAGATGTCATTTCCCTATGATTCGCATTTCAAATTGCACGAAAAATGTGTCGAGAAATGTGTCCAAAGTACCCCATAATGTGT
Source organism: Sequoiadendron giganteum (assembly GCA_007115665.2). Taxonomy (NCBI): domain Eukaryota; kingdom Viridiplantae; phylum Streptophyta; class Pinopsida; order Cupressales; family Cupressaceae; genus Sequoiadendron; species Sequoiadendron giganteum. The sequence continues at coordinate 78,764,438 of CM021103.1, read as the reverse complement.
GGAAGAATGTCACTCAGATTTGCAAATCTTTTCTTCATTTATAATACCTCTAGATCAAGCATGACAAGACATGAAAGAGCCCATGAAATCCATACAAATGCAACCAAGATATGGCATGTAGACATTAAGTCGTGAAACCCTAACGACCAAATTAAATATAATATGGGCTGCTTTTATCTTTAAATTTCTTTGAATTTGCACCTTTTTAATTAAAGAATCATTTCTAGGTGCCATGAGATCCAATTTGACAGCTACAAAGCTTCATTGGATCATTTATGGCATACCTAATATGTTTTTTGGCTTTACCTCTACAAGTTGCATGTAAATTTGTGCCCTTTTAATGAACAATGTTTTTTGGGCAAGAGAAACCCTAATTTGAAAAGTTATGATGTCAACTTTATTAATGGTTTGTTGGGCATGCAAAGATGGTAGCTGAGAGTTACCATGAAAAATGGTAGGAGTTTCAAACTACTGGGTGTCAGGTATAACTCATACTTCATGCCTTTCGTCAAGGCGTCGAGGATTGGGGTTGATGAGGAACTCATACCATTAAGGTATGTGGAATGGAGGAAGTCCAAACAAGCAACTTGATAAGATAATAAACATTGAAATGTCAAGATTGGGAGTCAATCATTGTAATGTCCTCTTCTCGAGCATGATCTTTTCAGTTGACAGTTGGCCTATTCCGGAGACCAGTAGGCTACTCGGAAGGTGAAATTAGGGTTTCGTGTTTTGGAGGTTGCTATTGTTAGAGTAAAAGTTTTAACTTAATTATGTTGATTAAGTTACCTTTATTCCCTTCTTAAGATTTCACGTTAGTTTGCATAATGTGACATTTAATAATTATATTAATTATTAAATGTTTTCCTATTAGGGCTTCTATTAGGGTTTTTCCTATTAGGGCTTCTATTAGGGTTTTTCCTATTAGGGTTTTATTAGGGTTTGCATGATCTCCTTTTTATAAGGATTGATCCTATTGTATTTCATATCAATTCATTCTCTCATTCTCTCTGATATATACATTTTCAGTTTTCAAAGAACCCTTGCTTGTTTGTCTCCATCTCTTCTTTTGTAATAGGTTATTTGCATGCAGGTGATCTTCGGGGTTTGTGGTGTTGTATTTTCTCAACTCCTACATGGTATCAGAGCTCCACACCTGCTGCTTCCTGTTCTTGTTTTGAAGATTTTTGGAGCTTCAAGGGTTTGGGGTTTGTTTTCTTGATCTAGGGCACACCTGCAATTTTGAAGCATTTTCAGCTCAAACGAACATCGCCATTGCATCCGCAGCAGTCCAAAACCCCTAAATCAACTGTCCATTCGTCCTTTTTAGATAAAGTCGAAATCTGAGGCAAAAAAATTTTACAATTCGACCATACGGCCGTCCATTTGCTGGTAAAAAAAATTTCCGTTTTATTTTCCGTCATTTTATTTTTCGGAAAATTCCTGTATATTTTTTAGATTTTTTTAAATCAAAAAAAAATACTTTATTTCGGCCGAAATTTATTCGGTTTTAGGGCTTGCCGGGTACCCACAGTACCTACGCTTGCGGCCTGCCGTCGGCATCTGCCGAAACCGACGGCCTTAGTGCCGACCGGCGTGAGATACCACGCGGCGGTGACGTTGGTAGCGCAAGCGAAGACCCGTCGTGCAAAAAAAAAATTTAAAAACATTTTTTTTGTTGTTTTTTATTTTTTTAAAAACAATTTTTTCGAAAATAAGCCCAATTGTGCATTTACGGTGACGGTCGTTTGGCCGTCAAATTTAACCCAATGTTTTTGCTGTGACGGCCGTATGACCGTCAAATTTAACCTAGCACTGGTTTTTTCTCTCTTTGGAGCTGATTTATTCCGGAGGCCGTAACTTGGGCATACGATATCATTTTTTGGCAAACGAGATATCGTCGGAAAGCTGGTTTTCTCATCTTTCCAGTGGTGTGGGTCTCATCACTTCTTTTTTCCGTTGGTGCATTCTATAGCCAGTTGAAGACAAAAGGGCTATTTTCAGTCTCAAACTCATAACTTTTGATCAGTTTCTCCGTTTTTCGCAATCTCAGCGGCGTTGGAACCGTATTTCAGAGCTCTTCAATTTCATCCATGCCATTTTTCCAGATTTCACTCCAGGTATATTTTATTCAGTTATTTGTGTTTACACACTCCGGTGGATTACTTGGACATATTTGCTCTTGGAAACTTTTTGTTCGCATGGGATGCTTTGTTCTTGGCTGTTCTTCATGTATTTCTAGCATTTTGTCCTTTGAGGACATTTTTGAGCATCATTTGTAAGCTATCTTTTATGTAAACGCACTGAGATAAAGTGTCACACTATTGTACATGCATCTTTTGGGGATTTTGCACATAAGGTTGTGCCATATTTTGTACTCGCACTGATATTATAAAGTGCCATGAGGGGTTGTGTAGTTTGCCTTTGTTTTGCCATCACATCCTTGTCCGGTGAATGTCCCTCCACGACGACAGTGGATCATATGATTCCAGCCTCATGCATGTGTGCTTTGTTTTGCACACTACTTTTTCAGTTGCAGGTGCTTTCTTGTGCACTTTCAGATGTTGTATCTTTTTCTTCATGCACTACAGGGTGTTGCACACCATTTCAATTGATCTATCAGGCTCCCAGTTCACCATTATGGGGGGGTATTATACTGTTCGTGCTAATGCTTCCTTGGTTTCGCCTTGGAAGGAATCTTCCATTCTCAGTTGATCAGTGTTTCAGACTATTGGTTCTTGTGCCATCTGTATCTTCATTCCAGGTGTTTGCCTTTGTTTTCCATCTGATTCGAGTAGTGTCGTATGGGCACTTATGCAGATTATTGTCTTCTTGTTCCTGATCATCCTATCTTCAGCGGAGGTTCTTCAGCACCATAGCAGTCATCTTTCGACAGTTGTTTGCAGCTTCTTCTGCTTCAATGATGTTCTTCTTGGCTTTCTTCTTCTCTTTTTGGAGTAGAGCTTTTTCCCATGAGGTTTTCTCTATTTCTCCATTTTACAGAGATTTGGTTGTATTTGGGTACTTGATTTGGCCTAGTTGTCGGGACCCATGTTGCCTTCTTGCATTGTAGTTACCTTTGCTTTCTTGCATTTGTTTGTAGCTGCACTTTGCTCATCTTAAGGGGGGGTGTTAGAGTAAAGGTTTTAACTTAATTATGTTGATTAAGTTACCTTTATTCCTTCTTAAGATTTCACGTTAGTTTGCATAAAGTGACATTTAATAATTATATTAATTATTAAATGTTTCCTATTAGGGCTTCTATTAGGGTTTTATTAGGGTTTTATTAGGGTTTGCATGATCTCCTTTTTATAAGGATTGATCCCATTGTATTTCATATCAATTCATTCTCTCATTCTCTCTGATATATACATTTTCAGTTTTCAGAGAACCCTTGCTTGTTTGTCTCCATCTCTTCTTTTGTGACAGGTTATTTGCATGCAGGTGATCTTCGGGGTTTGTGGTGTTGTATTTTCTCAACTCCTACAGCTATTGCTCGTGAATTAATGATTGAATGGCGGATTCTTTCTGGGTTTTCAGAGAGCTTCGTTGTGGTGTGTTTTTCTTAGCATTCCGAGCACCTTCAGGAATTTACTATTTTTAGTAAATTCTATTTCTGACAGTGGTCCTATCGTTCTCGACACAGTTGGCTTTCCTCTTCAGTCGACTCAGTTGGTTTGTTCAATTTGGCCTTGGGATGCATTTTGGAGAGATAAGTCATTTCATTTAATAATGTTATATTTTAATGTTATATTATCCCTTGGCCTAGTCTCATAACTTGATGATGTGTTAAAAGGTGGTCTTTAAGGGGTGGCACCTCATTGAGGGTATTTTATATTTATCAAAGTCAAAAATTAAAGCCATAAGTTGGACGCCTTTTTGAAGAGATGAAATTTATTTAAAAATCAAAAATTGCCTTGAAGGAAAAGTGACGCCACTTCTTGGAGGGAAAAGTTAGGGTTTCTAGAAGCTTCGGGGAAGGCTTCTCAAAAGTTATAAATGGGCGCCTGAGTTCTTCATTTGGGATCCGTCATCTTGAGTATTGTTATGCTGCCGAAATGGTTGCTAGACTGCTTCGAGGAATGAATGCCTCCTAGCCTTGGCTCGACTTCATGCTTGAGAGATAGCATCTAGTGGAGATTTAGTTGTTTTTGAGAGTTTTGTAGTGAGGTTTGCATTGTAGCTCGAGTTTTGCATTGTAGTTCAGTTTATTGCATTTTATGTCATTTTCTGGAGTTGTTGATAACAGGGCTGAATCTGTAGTTTCATTCATAAATCAGAAAATCAAAAGATATTCGTTCTGGGTGTTGCATATTTCCTTTTGTCTATGCTGGGCGCCCCTTTGTGTCAATTTTCAGATTTTATTATGCAGAATTGGGTTTTATTTTGCCGAAGTCGCCCCTCTTGAGGCTGTTCTTCCTCGTCATGCTTGGCAAATGTTTAGATAATTCATTGAGTGGGTTTTGCAATTGTTTCTCTATCATAAATTGATCGCCATCTTCTTAGGAGTCCATTGCACTTGGTCTCATGTCATCCGAAGTAGTTATGAGAGAGTTATGAGCATTTTTGTGAGTTTATGAGTTGCTGGTCTGTAGTTTCAGCTTGCTGGTTTGTCATATCAGTTTTCAATAGTTGGAGTTTTGGGGCTTGTTTTTCATGGTTGAGAGTCTCTTGGAGTTAGAGAAACAATTGATATCATTTGCAGCATTTGGAGAATTCTAATACAATGTTACTTGCAGGATTATTCTCATTGTAAAGTTGTTCAGTAGTACTGTTCAACTATTTTAATTATCTTGCCTATTTCATTGTATTCCCACGTTTGTGGAAGAGGCTGGCCTACCGCCTATTTACATTTAATTGCATTGTAGTTTAAAGTACCTCCACCATATGGTAGCTCCATCCCCTCCCTGGGATTGAAAGCACATGCTTGGTGTTGAGTTTACTTTCAGCAATTGTAGTTGGTAGGGATCCTCTGACCACATGCTCGTTGTTCTCTGACACATTCTTGGTTAGAGTTATTTGTATCAGCATTGCATTAAGACCCTCTGACCATATGCTCGTCGTCATCCGACGCATTCTTGGTTAGAGTTCCTTTATCAGCATTGCATTGAGATCCTCTGACCATATGTTCACACCTTGCCCAACTCGGGATCCTGGTGTACATTCTTGGCTAGAGTTGAATTCCGCATCGTTTGGTTTACGTACTAACCCTAACGCTTGTGTTTTGCTTTGCTCGTTGTAATTGAAAAATTGAAAAAATTGGTTCGGTATCTTTCAATCATACCCTATGACAAGTCCTATGGAGAGGGAAGGTCGAAAGTCTGACTCTAAATGAGTACTTAGTAAAAAAGTTTGAGAGTTGAGGGGTTGTGTTGACGGGTGTTTTATGACCGCACCAACACAGAATAAATTTCCAACGGTCACTCTATCCTCTCTTGATCAAAGTATTCTGCATGCTAAGATTGCTAGAAAGATCATACGTTCAACTCCAAGGTTCCTTATGCAAGGGGATAGTCTCAGTTGGCTCGATGTGATTTTGTTGGATATTCCAAGGGGACTTACACAATTGTTCAATTAGAAGCAGATGCAAGATACGAATGATTTGGCGATGATGCTCATGTTCCTAGACTAACCGAGAAAATACTGAAATTAAATTAAAAGGGATAAGGATAGAGATTCTATCGTCTACTCCTAGATGTGGGATACGAAGGCCAACTTCAGCAAGCTTCGAACCAGATTTTGCTTTGCCTCCCTTCAAACAGCTTCTACAGAACCGGTGCAATCTTCAGAGGATAATAAAAGATATTCAAATTGTGACCCGGCATGCAAATACCATCACAACAATGCATACGGACATACAAATCACAATCGAAGTTAAGTACAAAGATACTCTAGTCGACCACGCAAGGCGAACCCATCATCAACGAGTATGCTAGTGGTATGGATGAATGAAACTCGCTCAAACCAAACAACGTATTCCACCACTATCAACTACTTGCATGAAATAAAATCTAGTTTACTTTAATCTACTTGAATCGGAAAGACGAAAAAGCCTTGCTAGCTGCTCACAATAAAAGGAGTCACCAATCGATGAAAATTCTTTATATCATGAGAGTGTTCACAACAACTTCTTACAAAACTTTCAAAGGGAAAGCTTTCTTTCCTCCTCAATCTAAGCTATGCTAACTTCTAAGCTATTCACTATATGCCTTCTCTACTCTCTAACTCAATTCTCAATCTAACTTCTAATAATTTACAAATGAGGGGGGATGCCCCTTTTATAGTTGGCCTAGTCCAACGGACGGCTCGGATTTAAATACAATGAAGGGCTCAGATTGAGCCACATATGCCCTAATTAGGGTTTTGCCCTAAAAACCGCCACATAGAGGAGTGGGGAAATAAATGAACAGAAGATTCTCCACTCCCCTACAGAAACCACCATGAGCAATTAATGCCCACTATCCTCCTCTAGAAGATTCTCGTCCAGAAATGTGTTCCCACTGTTCTTCTCTACCAATTCTGTTGCGCTAGGAGGAGGGTAAAAGAGTCTCTAAGAACGTCTCCACAGATAATAAAATTTGATAGGATTTGGAGTTCGACTGCTCAATTGTTCGTGTTCAACCCTCCTATTGTTTTAATTCCTGGACGCATTTCTTTCCTGTAGCTTTCACATTTCTCCAGCCCACTGCCTTGGGCGCATTTAGCCTCTTTTGCATCACATTCTTAATGCCTTAGACAAATTTTCACTGCCATTTTCCTTTGCCTTGGGAAAATTTTCACCTAATTTCTTCATCGTTACTTTGTCGCGTGCCTTCTTGAGTTGGGTGCATATTAGGTGTTTGTGGAGAAATCCCAACACTTAGTCGTTTCTTCCAACATCTTCTTCCTGCAAAACAAACAAAAAGAAGAGCATCAGAACAGTTATAATATAAAATCTTTTTACTTACCCAATTTCCATGTTTTGACTTCCAAGGTCTGCTTGACCTCTGGATCTGACAGAGTTCGCCATTTTTCCCTAGCAAATCTTGCTTTTCATAACTTTTCAACATGGACGCATTTCACCTGTCAAGCATCCACTTTCAACCCTTAGAATATTTCTAGGCCACTTTATCCTTCCTAGGGTGCATTTCAAGGTTTCCATTTTTGTTTTGAAACACTTAGAAAGTTTTCCAGCTTCTTGCTTCTCATCTTGGGCGCATTTTACCCTTGGTGATTTCATTTTGCATACCTTAAATATTTTTGAGTTGCCTCTTCATGTTGGGCGCATTTCACCTGTCAAGCATCCACTTTACATGCCTCGGGCGTTTTTTAACTCACCATCACAAGTTGGGCGCATTTTGATGGGGGAGCTTCCATTTTGATACTTAGAAAAATTCTTCAACATATAACCCTTGCTAGGCGCATTTGAGGGTAGAGGAGGACTGTTTTATACTTAGAAACTTTTCTCATTACCATGCCTGCTTGGGCGCATTTAGGGGTTTGAGGAGGAAAACCCATGCCTTAGAAACTTTTACCCAAGTCTCTTCTTCTTGAGGGCGCATTTCCCTAGTGGTGCCTTAACTTTGCATGACTTAGAAAAATTCTAAGTCCCTTCCTTCTTGAGGGCGCATTCTAGAGGGGGAGCTCCAATTTCACACTTGGAATTATTTTCAACATTTTACTTGCTTACACCTTGAGGGCGCATTTCCTTAGTGGTGGAGGAACTTTCAACGCCTTGAGATTGTTTTCACCACCACATTCTCCTCCTTTGACTTGCAAGCTTGGGCGCATTTCACACTATGAGAAGGAACTTTTATACTTTGGGCGCATTTAGGAATGTCCACCTCCATTTTGAGGGCGCATTTCATACATGCTACTTCCATTTTCATGCCTTAAGACTTTTTCAAACTATCACCTTGACCTTGAGGGCGCAATTAAGGATTTGTACTTTGATTTGTGCCTTAGAAAATTTTCAACCTTCCATTTACCTTGAGGTGGGCGCATTTGAGGGCCTATGATTCCATTTGATTCCATTTGAGGGCGCAAATGAGGGGGGTGAGTTTTGTTTCATGCCTTAGGCGCTTTTTCACAAGGCAACATCCTCCTTTGGGCGCATTTAGGATGGTGAGCTTCCAAGTGAAGGCGCATTTACTATGGGCTACTCCCATTTGAACACATAGAAAGTTTTTTGATTTGACCTCACAAGATGGGCGCATTTTGATGTGCATGCTTTTACTTTCAAACACTTAGAAATTTTTTTAATGCCATCATCTCAACCTTGGGCGCATTTAGGCAGGCATACTTTCATTTTCCATGCCTTATGCGATTTCAACACCTTCATCAAAAAAAAATTTCAAGGTGAGGGCGCATTTCACTTGCCAGGCTTCTATTTGAGGGTGCCTTTTGAAGGTGAAGCTTTGATTCTATACTTAGAAAAATTTTCATCTCTTCAGCCTGTCATCACCTTCTATTTTTAGCAAGTCTTTTGATTTCCTGACTTCGACAACTTTGTTTGGCCTGAAATTTTCACCATGTGATCCTCGTTGCTTGGTGAACCTGTTTATACCTGCCCCTCATGCTGACCTACTATTTATAGCCATGTTCTGGAGACGACTTACTATAAATAGTAAGTGCTCGGATTGCGCCCAAATTTTACCAGTAGATTGCCTGAAGAATGCTGATCGTGATGGGATATCTTCGTTTTTTGAAATTTTGGCTTTTTACCCTTCTTTTTAGGCACCAAAGTAGGAAACCCTAATCTGACTTGCATGCGCCTCGAATGATCTCCGTTTGACTTGATTTCTGCTGCATGCTACTCTGCTTGCTGAACTGAAGTGTCGGTTGGCTACCGGAGAGAACTTGCTATTTATAGTAAGTGTTTGAAAAGTGACCAATCCATTGTCGGATGAGTTTGCATGTCCCATTGCCTGAGGGATCTCAAAAAACCCAGAAAAACCCAAAAAACTGGTCTGCATGCGAGCACTGGCTAAAAATAGTAAGTTCCTGAAAAATGATCAATCCTGCTTGCATGTCACATCGTTGTGAAGCTCTCGAAAAACCCATAAGGAATATCCTAACATGCATTGAGAAATCTTGCATGTAAACGCTAAAAATAGCCTTTGAAGCCTGAACCACTGAAAGTCATCATCTCAGCCTGCATGTTATATCACCGTGAAGGTCCTGAAAAACCCATAAATATTCTCCAGACATGCATTGGAAAAGCATACGTTCAAACCCTAATAATGGCTCTTGAAGCCTGAATTGCTAAAAATAGCAAGTTGTCTAAATTTGCTCAAATTTTGCGTGCAAGTACCTTGAAGTACCCTGAATGTGGTGGAGCAGTGGGAATTCCAAAATCCTGATAAAGGATCCCAAATTGAGTACTTACTAAAGATAGTAAGTTGTCAGAACTCGGTGAAAATTTAGTGGGATCCTGCCTAAAGCATTGTGATCGTAGTATTAAGCTCAGATTTCAATTTGACAACTCAATTTGACCTCAAACCAGCCTGAAGAATAAAAACCCTAATTTCATAGACAGCCAAAATTTCCAATCAGTTCAAACGATGGGACATCCTTGGAAGAACAGAAAGATCAGAGAGAGAGAGAGAGACGCAAAACAACCCAAAACCAAAGCCAAAAGACCAAAATGGAGCAAAATTTAGGGGGTCCCCATCTGGAATGGGGTGATGTGTGAAAAGGTCACAACAGGTTGGAGTTGGTGAAGGCGTGATAGAAAGGGAAAGTCTGAAAGTCCAACAAATATATAGGAAATTTTTGAAGGGTGGGGGATTGATGATGACGTGGATAGGGTACTTGGGTAGAAGGAAGCCAGCAATGCTAACTCCAATAAAGTACTTAAGGAAAAATTGAGTCAACAATCAAGAATCAAGGGAGGTCCATATGAGGTGCCTAGATAAGGGATTGTCCGAAACTCCGATCTAAAAGACAAACATGTTAACAACAAAGGATCAAGAGGTCAAGGATCGAAGGAAAGGCATGCCGAGAAGGTGAAGTCCAATGGGCCTATAAAGACAAAGGAAAAGACGGATATGGATGAGATTGCATACTGAAACAAAATTGTTAGTACATGAGCGATGACACAAGGCAACACCTAGGCATTTTTACTCATAGAAGACCCACTGAGACTGTTAGAATATTAAATTTCTTCTTAATGGTCACTGTAAATGTTTTGTTTAGTTTAGCTTTTACTGTTGCTACAGTAAAAGGCTTTCTACTGTTGCTACAGTAGTCGTATCTTTTCTATATATTTTGTAACCTTCTGTTTTTTTATGTTAATGATATGAAAACCCTTTACCATTTACATGGTATCAGAGCCTTAGGGTTTCTAGTCGCGTTTTTTATTCTTCCTGGGTTTGTTTGACGAAATCGACCTTTGCTGGGCGCGATTTACAGACCTGGCCGCGCGTTTTTTGAAGACACGTTTTTTAAAATAGCGTTTTTCTGTTTTTTTGTTCTTTCCCTGCGGATTTTGGCCGCGTTTTTTCTGTTTTTCTGCTCGTGGGACTGTTGCTGTGTGAGCCGCGACTTCTTTTGCTGTGAGGACGTGTTCTTCAGACATTCTTTCTGCAATTTTCTGGTCTTTAATGGACGCCTAGGGTTTCCAGAAATTTCGACTAGGGTTTTGAACCCTCAGATCAAGTCGAAAATTTATTTTGAGACTAGATTCCTTGTGGGTTTTCCCAGATCTCAACTGGGTCGTCTTTCGTTTTTTTTGGGTACCTTGGTTTCCGTGCCTCGAAAATTGTGCCTCAGTTTGAAGTCGAAATTTTTTTCTGATCGCAGATTCTTTTTGGGTTTTGCGAGATCTCAACTGGGTTGTCACTAGATTTTTCTGGGTACCACGTTTTCCGTGCCTCAAAATTTGTGTTGTCAAAATTTTCTAGGTATTCTTCCATCCTTCTAGGTTTTTATTTTTCTTTTCTGGGTTTTCAGTAAAACCTCAAAATCCGTGTTCGGATTTCTGTATTTCTGTTTTCTTTGCATTATCTTGCCTTCACCGGTTTGACCGCAAGGTACGTGATGGCATCTCTTACGAACATAATGCTCGAAAGTAGCCAAAAGTTTAACGGGAAGAATTACAACACTTGGAAGCAGCGCATGATTACGATCTTCGAATATCGTTGCCTCGATCAGATCGTTTTGGGGAACTCGCCTCGTCCCACTGTAGTCGGCAAGGACTAGGACAAATGGGATGAACGCAACCAGGAAGCTGTCATGCTCATCAAACTCTCTGTCACGGATGAGCAACTACCTCAGGTACCGTCTGGCAAAACTGCTTTGGAAATTTGGGATCATTTGAAGGCCCTTCATGAAACCTCCGACAAGAGCAGAGCGTTCTTTCTCAAGAACATGCTTTTTTCCATCATGATGGATGAGAAAATGTCCTTACAGGAACATCTCACGAAGATTAAAGACATTCGTGATCAGTTGGAGGCGATTGGTCGAACAATGGAGGAAGAAGACATGGTAGTCATTACTCTGAAGAGTCTTCCGCGTTCGTATGAGCACTTCATCGAGACGCTAAATATCACCTCCACCAATGTTGATCTCAAGTTTGACGATCTTTGCAACAAGCTCTTGCAGCAGGATCGATGGCGACAACAGTTTGGAAGTAGTACAAGTTCTACCTCCACAGAGCAAGCGTTCTCTGCCAAATCTTTTGCTAAGAACAAAGGGAAGACTCAATCTTCTCAGCCGAAAGGCTCTGGTTCTTCTCAGGACAGCAAGAAGAAGAAGAACGTTCAATGCAATTATTGCCATAAATTTGGTCATATGAAGGCTGATTGTCGGATTCGGATGGCTTCTGAACAAAAGAAGCAGGGAGGGTCTCAACAAAAGGCAAATGTCGCGGAGCACACTGAGCAGAAAGAGTCTGCATTCTATGCTTTTATGGCCAAGCGAACTGCAGATCCAATCCAATCTTCTGCCTGGTATATTGATTCCGGGGCTTCTCGGCATTTTACTCATCGTCGCGATTGGTTCACCAAATTTGAACCATTCACTGATTCCGTGATCTTTGGCGGCGGCGAAGAGTACACAGTTGCTGGTAAGGGCAATGTTCAGATTCACTCTGGAGGAAGAAATTTACTCTTTCTCGATGTCTACTATGTTCCAGGCATGGAGCATAATCTTCTCTCTGTTAGTCAGATCATGAAGCATTCTCCTCAGTTGGACGTTATTTTCAGTTCGTCCACTTGCAGCATTGTTGACAAGACGACGCGTACCTCGATTGCTATGGGCCTTGAGGATCATGGTCTGTATAGACTTGCTGATTCCGGTGATTCTCAGGAGCACGCTCTGGCAGCAAGGAGTACTTCCATCAGCAAGCTTTGGCATCAACGTTATGGGCACTTGAACGTGCACTATCTCTCTCAACTGTCTCGGGAGAGTTTGGTTGCTGGTCTACTTGAGATCCAAACCCAAAATCATGGAGTTTGTGGAGCATGTCAAGCTGGAAAGCGGCACCGGACACCGTTCTCGGATGGTGATTCTTGGCGTGCCTCCAAGCTACTTCAATTGGTTCACGCTGATGTATGTGGACCGATGAACACTCCATCTGTTACTGGGTCCAGGTATTTTTTGTTATTTGTTGATGATTTTAGTCGGAAAATGTGGGTGTATTTTTTGAAAAACAAATCAGATGTGTTTAGTACATTTCAGCAGTATAAGGCCTTGGTTGAGAAAGAATCCGGTTCTCACATTGTTACTTTAAGGTCAGATAATGGGGGGGAGTTTTGTTCAACTGACTTCTCTACTTTTTGTGCTACACACGGCATCAAACGCCAACTCACTACACCATACACCCCTCAGCAGAATGGTGTCGTTGAACGTAGGAATCGCACCATTACTGAAATGGCTCGTTCTATGCTGGAGTACAGAAATGTACCTAAGAAATACTGGGCTGAAGCAGTTTATACTGCAGTCTACCTCCTGAATCGGTCACCTACACAGGCCGTTAAGAAGATGACTCCAGAAGAAGCCTGGTCAGGACGTACGCCTAAAGTGGGCCATCTGAAAGTCTTTGGTTCTACCGCTCATGTATGGATTCCAGACGCCAAGCGTGCCAAGTTGGACTCCAAGAACCACAAACTTATGTTTACTGGTTATAGCGACAATCACAAGGCATATAGGTTGATTGATGTGGAGACAGACCGTCTCATATTCAGTCGTGATGTTGTGATTGATGAGACTACTGGTCCCTTTGTTCCTACAACCAGCCCTGAGGATCAGCCTCTCCAGGTTCCTGCTGATGGTGTTCGTCTTCCTCTTGGTTCTCCTGATGGGAGGGCTTCAGAGCATTCTGACTTTGAAGATGAGGAGTCTACCGGTCATGATATAGCACCACCTGATCTTCCTCAGGATTCCGCTCCAGATGACGTTGTTCCACACATTCCAGAAGATGTTGTTTCTCCTACTCCAGATGTTGGTACTTCTACTCGTCGACCTAAGTGGTGGCTCAAAACTATCGGAGATCTTGATAATGATGAACTCGTTGAGGGTAGATCAACTCGTAATAAGAGCAAGCAGCACGACACAGTCAATTATGCTCTTATGGCCAACATACACAGCATCTATGAGCCTCAGACATATTCAGAGGCTAAAGGCATTCCTGAGTGGGAAAAGGCTATGCAAACAGAATATCATAGTCTTCTGAAGAATCACACTTGGGATCTCTCTGATCTTCCTCCTGGGAAGAAACCTATTAGCTGCAAATGGGTCTATAAGGTCAAGTATCATGCCGATGGCACTTTGGATAAATACAAGGCCAGATTAGTTGCTCGAGGATTCACACAGCGGGAGGGCATTGACTATGAGAAGACTTTTGCTCCTACTGCCAAGATGAGCACAATTCGTCTTCTTCTCGCTATTGCAGCCCAATTCGGATGGACCATTCATCAGATGGACGTCAAGAGTGCCTTTCTCAACGGTGAGTTGTAGGAAGAAGTCTACATGACGCAGCCTCCTGGTTTCAAGGTTGCTGGAAGAGAACATCAAGTATGTAGGCTCGTGAAAGCACTCTATGGACTGAAACAGGCTCCTCGTGCATGGTACATCAAGATTGATCAGTACTTGGTTGATCATGGTTTTCAGCGCAGCCCTTCTGACACTAATTTGTATGTCAAACACTCTGGTGATGATATTCTCTTTCTTGTTGTCTATGTTGATGACTTGATCATTACTGGCAGTTCCACACATTTGATTGCAGCCATCAAACAAGACTTGTGTCAGGCTTTTGACATGACAGATTTGGGGCTTCTCCATTATTGTTTGGGTATTGAGGTCTGGCAGACCCCTAATGGTATCTTTATCTCTCAGTCTAAATACGCTCGAAGTCTGCTTGACAAGTTTCGGATGCAGGACTGCAAACCTGCTTCCACACCTATGGAGAAGGGGTTGAAGTTGTCAGCCAACTCTGATTCACCTCCGGTTGATGAAACGACATTCAGGCAACTAGTCGGCAGTCTCATCTACCTCACTGCCACTAGACCTAACATCAGTTTTGCAGTGAGCTACATCTCTCGCTTCATGACAGCTCCTAAAGCTGATCATTGCATTGCAGCGAAGCGAGTGCTGAGATATGTTAAGGGCACTTCAGATTATGGCATTCTGTATGGCAGATGCAAGGATCCAAAGCTGATTGGTTACACAGACTCAGATTGGGCAGGTTCAGTGGATGATAGAAAATCTACTTCTGGGTATGTATTCAGTTTGGGTACCGGTGCTGTAACATGGACCAGCAAGAAGCAACAGGCAATGGCTCTTTCCTCGACTGAAGCAGAATATCGAGGAACCGTTAAGGCAGCATGTGAGGCAGTTTGGCTCCGCAGGATGCTTTTTGACATGCACATGTCACAAGCAGGTCCTTCTCCCTTGTACACTGACAATCAAGGGGTGCTCAAACTGGCCAAAAATCCGGTCTTCTATGAACGTACCAAGCATGTCGAGCTTCATTGTCACTACATCCGCAAGCTAGTAGAAGACGGATCAGTTCAGCTGCAGTATGTTCCAACGGCGGATCAGACTGCAGATATTCTCACCAAGTCTCTGAGCCCGGATAAGTTTGTAAAATTCAGTGGGCAACTTGGTGTTTTTGACAGATTGACCATTAAGGGAGGGTGTTAGAATATTAAATTTCTTCTTAATGGTCACTGTAAATGTTTTGTTTAGTTTAGCTTTTACTGTTGCTACAGTAAAAGGCTTTCTACTGTTGCTACAGTAGTCGTATCTTTTCTATATATTTTGTAACCTTCTGTTTTTTTATGTTAATGATATGAAAACCCTTTACCATTTACAGAGACTATCTTGGATCAATTACAAATGGTGGGTTTAAAAAGGTTAACATACACATAAGGGATGGGACTCAAGAAAAAAATGGCATTACAGATTTGAGTCCTAACAAATCCATTTAATCAATGTATCATTATTGCATCCATAATCAAGCAATTAATTTCTTGCTACTCTCTTGTGGAAGGTTATTTCTAGTTTTGTACGTGATCCTAGGAGATTGAGTCTTTGTGTGACTCTTACAAATTGTTGTAGCCTATTAGGGATTCACAGGCTGAAATGAGGTGTCCATTGGTGTCCATTGGTGTCCATTTCAAATAGATAGAAAATTTGCAAAAGTAAACCCCTACTTCATGTCATTTTTTCTCAATGTTTTCCACCTAAACAATTGTGTTCTCAACTTTGGAGCCTCTGCCAATATCATGCCCCTTAGAGTCTATATCACAAGGTTTGCCAAATATCAACCATTAAGTTCAAAATCTGGTCAAAATCATTTAAATTCACATAATATTCATCTGTATAAATGCATAAGGGACCTTGGGTATGTTGTATTGTTGTATCATTAGCTAGTTGTTCCACAAAAAGTAACTAGTTCCTAGCTAGTTGTCTATATGGTGCAGCTTAATATGGTGTATATACTGCAAACCAGTAGTTACAACAATCTGAAATAATTTTTCGTTACAAGAATAACAAACCACAAACTCAAAATATAGAATATGGCAGCCAAAATGTTGGCACAGCACAGCAGCCTAGGCAGTAATTACTAACTCTTAGTGTTTGTGGCAGCTATTACAAAGCGCTTAGCAAAAACCTTAATGTCAGTGGTAAAGTATGAAGTAAAATCAGCACCCACAATGCTGGTTCAGCCTTGCGGTTTCTTCAAGACAAATAAAAGTTGATGTGGTAGCCTTTCAACACCAAAGAATGGGAATCGCAGCCTGAGCTGGAAGATATGGTGGACAGTGGCTCCTCTTTGGGCACAGGTTCTCCCAAACTGCAGTCAAACTCTAGGAAACAATATTACTTTTGATGGTGTACTTCAAAACTACGGCACCATTAATATAATGCGGTGATAACTTAGGATGGCGTCAACAGATATAAAATGATATATGGCACATAATCTCCTTCACAAAATCAATAAATATTTGCAGGCAAAGATTCAACACATAACTTTAGAAAACTGGAAATAAACTCACAAAATGAATATCATTTATTTTATTCTACAATCCTCACACCCCACAAATCACTTATAACTTTCACACCAAACTAAAACTGAGAACTGGAAAAGCAAATGAAGCTTTGTGTAATTCTTGGGTGGAATCACCAACTAGAAATCCATGAGTTGTCATTCCCAAACTCCAATGTGATCTCAAGGGTTTTCATCCTTGGATCTTGCAACTTTAAGGATTTTGTTCCTTGGATCCTACAACCTCAAGGGATTTCATCTTTCGATTGAATTTTCAAACATAAGTGCTTTGAAAATGAGAGAAGCTGACAACATCCAAACTACATATCTCCTTTGAGTTTTTTCCCTTCTTTTATAGATCCGTTGAGGGAAAAATAAAATATTTTTTCTTTATTTTCTATTTTCCCCTACACTAAAAGATTCTAACTCACCCTCTAAAATTAAATTATAACTCCCATTAGCTGCCACTTGTAGATGGGTTGGTCAGGTCTTGGGGTTTGCTCCCTCGAGGACACGGGTTCGACTCACCTTCGTAGTGGAAAAGGCGGGGGTCAATATGCTACGACCAAGTCGGCTCCGCTGACCCGGGGTAATAACGGTTGGGATTACCATACAACCTTTTTAGTCGCCACTTGTAGATGGGTTGGTCGGGTCTTAGGGTTTGCTCCCTCGAGGACACAGGTTCGACTCACCTTCGTAGTGGAAAACGCGGGGGTCAGTATGCTACGACCAGGCTGGCTCCGCTAACCCAGGGTAATAACGGTTGGGATCACCATACAACCTTTAGTTGCCACTTGTAGATGGGTTGGTCAGGTCTTGGGGTTTGCTCCCTCGAGGACACGGGTTCGACTCACCTTCGTAGTGAAAAAGGCGGGGGTCAGTATGCTACGACCAAGCCGACTCCGCTGACCCAGGGTAATAACGGTTGGGATCACCATACAACCTTTAGCCGCCACTTGAAGATGGGTTGGTCGAGTCTTGGGGTTTGCTCCCTCGAGGACACGGGTTCGACTCACCTTCGTAGTGGAAAAGGCGGGGGTCAGTATGCTACGACCAAGCCAGCTCTGCTGACCTGGGGTAATAACGACTAGGATCACCATACAACCTTTTAAGCCGCCACTTGTAGATGGGTTGGTCGGGTCTTGGGGTTTGCTCCCTCAAGGACACGGGTTCGACTCACCTTCGTAGTGGAAAAGGTGGGGGTCAGTATGCTACGACTAGGCCGGCTCCGCTGACTCGGGGTAATAACAGTTGGGATCACCATACAACCTTTTTGCCGCCACTTGTAGATGGGTTGGCCGGGTCTTGGGGTTTGCTCCCTCGAGGACACGGGTTCGATTCACCTTAGTAGTGGAAAAGGCGAGGGTCAGTATGCTACAACCAGGCCGGCTCCGCTAACCCAAGGTAATAACGGCTGGGATCACCATACAACCTTTTTAGCTGCCACTTGTAGATGGGTTGGTTGGGTCTTGGGGTTTGCTCCCCTGAGGACACGGGTTCAACTCACCTTCGTAGTGGAAAAGGTGAGGGTTAAGTATGCTACGACCAAGCCGGCTCCGTTGACCCGGGGTAATAATGGTTGGGATCACCATACAAACTTTTTAGTCGCCACTTGTAGATGGGTTGGTCAGGTCTTGGGGTTTGCTCCCTCAAGGACACAAGTTCGACTCACCTTCGTAGTGGAAAAGGCGAGGGTCAGTATGCTACGACCAGGCCAGCTCCGTTGACCCGAGTAATAACGGTTGGCATCACCATACAACCTTTAGCCCCCACGGTTAGAGGAGTTGGTTTGAGTCTTGGGTTTGCTCCCCGAGGTCTTGGGTTCGACTCTCTTTGGCCTGGAATTCACCCCGTCGCGGACGCTGGGAGGCTATGTTGGTTACCCCGTGGCCGCAGGGATTAGTCTCACCTCAAGCTCGCTCCGTTAATGGGATCTTGTTAATGGGAATCCGCTGGGCTTGAGTCACAGGGATACCCTGACGAGAACAAAAAAAAAAAAAATTATAACTCCCATCCCAAAAAATAGAGAATTAATGAAATATTCCTAGGAGTTACAAAGGGATTTATTGTGCCCCATTTAGGCAGCAAGTAAAAATTAAAATATTAACTTGTCATTTACGAATAATTTTCAACTAACATTGCGACTAACTTAAAGAATAAGAACACCCCCAAGGCTCACTTTTCTAATGGCATAACATTGGCCCTCATTTAAAACAATATTTAAGCTGTCTCCCTTTTAAAATATTATAACATAAAGTAACTTAGACAAACTTAAATAATTTTCCCTCACCTTACCCAAGCTTACGAATAATAGACTTAGATGCACTTGATTATCTTTGGTCCGAAAAGGGGATATGATATCCTTGACAATGAACATGTAATGAAATTCATGGAAGTTGATGATAATTTCAAAAGTGACCCTAGTCCAAGCAATTTTGTTTTGACGAACACAAATGAACCTAAAAATGAAGACCATTCAATAGATGAAGATGACAAACATGAACACATAATAGGTGACTGTACTGAAAGCACATGAGCTCATCAATGAAATTCACAATCATGGGAGACAATCCAAGAAAAACTCTTATCAAAAATATTGCAGCAAAGGGAGTTCCCACTAGTGGAAAATAGAAATTATTGATGAATTTCTACATAATCTAATGTATTTCCCTTCAAAGGATATGATGTTAGAGAAGATCAAGGCACAATTATACCAAAGAAAGAAAAAAGTGAACCCTTGCGTTTTTAAGTAGTGTACCCCGAGGAAGCGTCCCCCCCTAAATCCCAAGCGTTCCTAGAACGGGGACGTCCCCGGGACGTGGGGACGACGTTCCCAAGTCTCCAGCAGCACCACCAATTGTGCCACTCGCCGTCAGGGACGCGGGGACGTCCTGACGTCCCCGAGACACTAAGGGGGATGCCTATGCGTGCCTCGAGCGTCCCGGGGATGCCCAAGCGTCCCCCACGATGGCAACTTAAATCACATGATTAAAAAAAAAATAACACAATTTCACAATTTTTTATTATTTCTTTGGTTCTATTTGAACCCTAAGGGTATGTGGGGCCCATCTATGGTCTTTCATGCCTTCAAAAGGCCCTCCAAGCTTCATTTGTATTCACACTTTCATTTCTAATTTTTTTTTTTTTTTGATGACTCAGGGGTATCCCCGCGACCCAGCCCGCCTTACCTTGGGCTTACTTTTTATGCCAAGTTGGGGTCAGGAAGGGGCGAGCTGAGGCGAGACTAATCCCCTGGGGATGCACGCAATCGCCCGCTAACCCGGGCCTCGGAATCGAACCCGAGCCTCGGAATCGAACCCGGAACCAATGGGGAGCAAACCCACAGCCCAAGCCAACTCCGCTACCCGTGCGGGCTTTTCATTTCTAATTGTTTGCTACAGCAAGAAGAAGAAGAGTGAAGAGCTGAGAAAAGAGTGATTGGAGGAGTGAAAGGAGTGATTGCAAGTGAAAGAGGAGTGACAAGGAGCAAGAAGAAGAAGAGGAAGATTCTTCACCTTGTTGAAGAGATTTTTCAAGCAAAAGGTAAGGTTTTTAACTGATTTTTTGTTTTATTTTCTAATTTTCAATGTTTTTTCATTTCTTGTTGTTTCATTTTCTTATTTCATTTCTTTCTTGTTGTTTCATTTTCTAAATTAATTTAGATTTTGTTTTACAATTTAAAATTTGTTAAAAAATAAAAAATTTAAAATATAGAGTTTTATTTTTTTAATTTTAAAGTAGGGCATAGGCTGAAACTATGTGTTTATTGTTTTTTTTTCATTTTGTTGAAATGCAGTGTCAAAATGAGCTCCCACAGTCATGAAATGAGTGAGGATGAGATGGAAACTCATTCTCATAGTGCAAGCCAATCAGAATATGAACCTGAGCATGAGGATGAGCCCAATGAGGGGGGTGAGCATGGGTCAAATCCGGAAGGGCAAACTAGTTCCATAGCTAGTGCACCACTTGCTACTGATTGCCCCTCCCAGCTTTTGGCAGAGTGGGCTAGGGGTCCTTATGATCCCAAATCTCCTCTCAGACAGTTTGCAACAAGAATAATAGCCCCAACGCCATCAGGTGGTGGCACGAGGAAATGGAAATGCAACATTTATGGTGATGATTGGTTTGGGAGCATCACTAGAGTTAATGCACACTTCCTCTTTTGGCCAAGAAAAGGTGTGGGAGCATGTAATTTTTTGAAGGACCCTAAAAAACTGCATTATAGAATTGAGTTCAACAAGCTTTGGGGTGTTCCATATGACATGAGAATTCCAATGCCTACTACCTTGTCTGGTAGGCAGCATATTCAAACTATTCAGCAGATTCAAGGGCAGCAAATGCAAAGGCAGCCACATATTTCTACTCCTACGTCACATCAAAGAGCAGGAACATTGCCAAGGTCAGCCTCAGGACCTTCATCCACTTATAGTGCTATGGCTGAATCACAACAGGGCAAGGGGAAACACAAGATGCAAAGTCAAAGTAACCCCATAGCTGATTTGTTTAATGTGCATCTGAGGGATCAGATAGATGATTCCATTGGCAAATTCTTTTTTGCCAATGGCATCCCATTTCATGCAGCTCGATCTCCTTATTATAAGGAGATGATGTCGATGGTGGCGAAGGGAGGAGCATCATATGTGCCACCAAGTGAGCACAAATTGAGGACCACGATCTTGGATAACAACTATACCAAGATCAGTTCATTGATGGAGACGATGAGGGCATGTTGGGAGGAGTCTGGATGCAGCATAGTTATGGATGGTTGGACGAACATTAGGCATCATCCACTCATCAATATCATAGTTACATGCTCAGAGGGCGCATTCTTTCTCAGGGTGGTTGATTGTTCAGGGCATCAAAAAGATGCTGATTTTTAGTTTGACATCCTTCAGACAGCTATTGAGGAGATTGGGCCACAAAATGTGGTCCAAGTAGTGACAGATGCAGCACATGTGTGCAGAGCTGCAGGGAAGCTTGTTGAGGCAGCATACAAACATATTTGGTGGACTCCATGTTGTGTGCATGCCATGAACAATGCACTCAAGGACATGGGGAAGATTGAGTGGATTAGAGGAGTGGTCAACAATGCAAGAGATGTGCAAATGTATATCTGCAACCACCACACTTCACATGCAAGCTTCAGGAGCTTCGCAAAGGAGTTCTTGAAACCAATTGAGACCAGATGTGCATCCTATTTTATTCTTTTGGAGAGAATGTTTCAGCTGCAAGAGCCACTCCAACTCATGGTTATGACGCAAGAATGGAATCGGTGGGATGGGGCCAGGATAGAGCAGGGGACGAGGGTGAATGAGATAGTGAAGAGTGATGCATTTAGGAGTGATGCAAAATATATTGTTGCCATCATTAAACCAGTTTTTTAGGTCATCAGATATGGGGATGGGAATGCACCTAACCTTGGAGAGGTGTATGAGTGCATTAATACTAAAACTGTTGAGAGCAATGAGGGTGAAGCAAGATATTCCCCCTAGGATCACATCTAACAACCAAGGCCAAAGTAACCCTTGTATTAGTGAAAAAGATCGTAATATGCATCTACCCTCACAGTTGGGGACTAGCCAAAGAGTAGATCTATGCTAATGAAAAGTTGGAACTATGCCATCAAGAACAAACAAGACCAAGATGCTAAGGGGGAACATGTTGAGGCATACGTTGTGAGAGATGTCGTCTCATAGGTCTATCCACGTCTATAAAAAAAGTAACAACATCCAAAGGTCATTAGAGTTCTTAGGTTCCTGGATATGCAAGTAAAAGGAAGTGATCAACCTGGGGTCTCTAGAATCTTGAGGGACCTCATGTAAGGATCTAGGTCGAAGGTGGTGGCCTCCCAAAGACAAAGAGCCAAACATTGGTCTAAATATCTAAAGTAGAGAAATTGTTTCTGGAGTCCTTGTAGAGGCAGTAATATCTCTCATAGATTTCATAGTAAACGGGGCATCTAAAAATGAAATATTCCTCACTCACCCTCATGGAGGGAGCAAAGATGACAAATTCTATCACGATGAATATGATTGTCCATCTTGACCCATATTTGGTGGTAGAATACCCTCATTTGGCCAAGGAGAAACCTCAAACCATGTGACCATTAACACTAAAGATAGTGAAGACGGAATGATATATCATCCTCCACCTATAAGAAATGTTAAGTATAAAAAGCAAGCTTCGAGCTGAGTAACATAGGAGGGGAAATCAATGTGACTTGGATGCATTGTTTGTATATGTCCCATCTAACAACTCTAGTGATGGTTTCGTCAAAGGAGGGAGTCGAGATGGAGCATCCAAGGAATAGATGAAAGGAGGTAGTTGTAATCAGTAAGTAAATAAATAAAATTGTAATCAGCAAAAAGTAATTAATATATGTTGTATTTGGGAATTAGTCCCCAACAGTTGATTAGTTGGGTTGGGTAGTTGTCGACAGTTGGTGTCCTCAACCAACATCAGCCGACTATATATATTTCACATTTCATTTGTAGTCGGCCGCGGCATGTTTTGATATATGATGTACTTATTGCCTATCTGATGAATGCAAATACAATAATCATATTTTGTGCATTGTCTATGTAAATAATATGTTTTGTTATTGCTGTTAAATATTATCGTTTACTCTATATTCATCGGTCAAGTAGCTTTGCGAGTAAATAGTAGTCTATCAATAAAGATGCCAATAGAATGGAGTGAGCTAGTCTTAGATTACCAAGACTTCATCATATGTTTCTATTAGTTTGTGACCTTGAGTAACCAACCCATGGTACCACCATTCGTGAGCTGATCTTTCCAAGTGTAAGGTCACCAATTTGATAGCATCATCCTCAGTCACTAGTTTCAATGATAGGTATGTATCTAATTTCTACACCCATGCATGAGCAATACACTTATTAGATACATCAAATGTAGATAATGTTAACTTACTCTATTCTTGCTAATGTTCATTTTGTCTTGGTTGGGATCTAGGCGCCATTCTCAATCCATTTCTTCCTCTCTTCATATTTGTATAATTTGTGAGAGACATTGCTTCTTGAATTTCTTCAAGAGATTTCTATATTCTACGTAACAAGCTACGATATCATCTTGCATTGAATTTTCTGTTTCTTCAATGGAAACTTTTGCTCCCCTTTGAATGTAAGTGGGACAAAGGGGTCCATCCATAGACCCAATCTTGGTTCTTTGTGTGTGACTTGTATGCTCATTATTATTACTATTAGAAGTTTCCCACTATCTTGATTATTTGGAGTTCTCGCATTATTCAGCTTATGTAACATTTGCCTCATCATATCTATTATAAGGTCAATTTTTTTATCTATTTTATTTGCAAAATCACAGCTGTCATTCTCCCTAACCATTTTTACTTTTGTTGTCTCGAAAAAGTAATGTCCCCTTTTTCGAGTTCTCTTGCTTTGCTGTTGGCACTAACTTTTTAGTTTTGTGTCAGCTTGTTCAAAGGAGTGAATTGATGCTACTACCAGTGAGCTTTGTGGGTTTTCTAAGTTTTCT
This sequence comes from Sequoiadendron giganteum, assembly GCA_007115665.2. NCBI lineage: Eukaryota > Viridiplantae > Streptophyta > Pinopsida > Cupressales > Cupressaceae > Sequoiadendron > Sequoiadendron giganteum. Next base: position 78,740,455 of record CM021103.1, on the reverse strand, counting down.
AGCAAAGTTGCTATTTTTGGCAATGGCTTTTTTTAGTAATTTACTATTTTTAGTAAGTTCCAATTGGGCTCTAAATTGGTTGGATTGGGAGATTGGACTCACTTACTATTTTTAGCAAAATGCTATTTTTAATAAGTGCTATTTTTAGCAAAATGCTATTTTTAATAAGTGTTATTTTTAACACTTGGTCTTGACCTCTATTCCTCTATCTATTCAGTGCAACAGCTTTCCAATTATGGCCTTGGTGAGTTCTAATTGTGGACGATTAATATTTGATTATTGTCACCTAAGTTTTTTTTAACAAGTTATTTAATAACTTAAAGTTATAACTTAAGTGAGGGTGATGTGTTCATGAAATGTTCCCCTATTCCAATGCCTAGAAAAGTGGTCACTCAAGTTGTTTTTAAAAAGCAAGTCTAGGCCCCAAAAGTGGACACCATGGTTGAGGAGGAATAAATTAAATAAAAATTTATATTGTGAGCTCAAAAAAGGGGGTCAACCCTCTTGAGGATAATTTCATGTCATTTCATAAAGTGAAATGAGAGGGAAAAACATTCAAATTCAAATGCAAGTTGCCCTAACTTTTCCCCCACTTTATAAATATGAGCTTGAGCTCTCATTTGCATATGGATGATTTGATAACTTAAGGAGATGCTGCTGAAATGAGCTTGGGCAGTTCTTCTTTGCTGGTTGAGGACGAAAACCCTCTTCTCGGTTGCTGGTTTCGGTGGTGAAATATCCATCCTAGCTGGTTGAAGTGATTCTACCTCAGGAATCACCATTGGTTTAATGGAGCTTGGGTTCCCAGGTTTACTCGGAGATAAAAAATTATGAGATATTTTGTGGTGTTTATTTTTGGTGTGATGAGTAATGGGTTTTGAAATGTTTTTGGTGTGGATTAGAAGATTTGCAGACTTTGAACTTGTCTGGCCGTACCCTTCTATAGACTGGTTGTACTCCTCTAAATGGGTCGACCTGTTTGATGCTGGAGTTTCTTGGTTTTGGGTATTATAGCATTGGATTCTCCATAACAGGGCATCACTATATGAGTCATCTTGTTGGGGTTTGATGCTGCTCTGAATTTATCAAGAAGAATTGCCCATGTCCAGGCCGCTTAGGCATTTTGGCACCTGTTCTGGAAACTCTTCTCAGTTTCAGTGATATTTCCAGTCAAAAACCTCTATACACTGCAGCGCCTAGGTTGTGTAATCACTCAGCAAAATATTGCAGGCTTTTCCAAGGTCAGGAGAAATATTTATGAAAATTTTAAGGCTGATCGCCCCTGTGCAGTCAGTGTCAATCTTGGTGTGAACAGACTTAGATCAGGTCTGAAAGTGAATGTGATTGCTTGGTGGTAGAAGAAGTTGGTGTGTCTTCTGGAAGTGAATGTGATGGCTTGGTGGTATAAGGAGTTGGTGTGTCTTCTGAAGGAACCTCTGTGAACTGGCAGGACTGTATTGAAGTTTGCTGCTGTAGATGACTGGAAATACCCCTGTGTCAACTTAGAAACTTTCAGACTTTACCTGCAGACCTGTAGCAGCAATCTTCTTGGGTCAATCATTGAGCTGGGTGGTCATGAGTACTCCCCACACCTTGCCACAGTGGGAGACAAGTTTGTAATGAAAGCAAGTGACGTTTGGAGAGTTCAGAGTAAATGACATCCTGAGACAAACCATCAGCAAGACTGCAAATTCCTTGTCTAAATAATAAGGTATTTTCCTATCATGATCATACTGTTCTATTTTGTGTAATGACAATCATATGATGAACTTTCCAATAAATATGAAATGAGCAGCGATTTGTTCAGCAGTGTAACATTGCAGCAGTGTATAGGACAGCCTATTATCTATTTGCTAATCTTGACAGAGTTGTGACTGTGTTATCGGACATTGATATTCTCTTGTTTGAATCTATTGTGAGACTTGATCAGACAACATATATTTCAAAAAAAAAAGGGGTGTTATTACAGAAATACAATAGGTTTTTTACAACTTTGTCCTTAGAATTTTGAGTTTTTCTTAGTTCTCTTTGATAATATCTGCTGGCTCTATCATCAAATTGCATATGAAGGAAGACTCACAGGCTGGCAAGATCCAGCTCTAATACCATTTGTAAAATCACATTCAATTTTCTTTAGTATTCAAACCCTAGTACTTTAAAATGTAACACTTGCATAGTCAATTATCAATAAGAATTTTCTGATTTTATTTACTAAATTGATGGTTGCTGTTAAATTTTAATTTTAATTGCTTTGGACGCTTAGAAATCAGCTTTGATTTATGTCAAATATTTGTTCTTATAAAATTATTGAATTACTTGATGTCCACAACAGTTTAAAACACAAAGGATTCCTTTGGAAAATAACTTAAATCAGCTTGAGCTAGGGGTTTTCGTCCACCAACTCTGCAAGAGAAAAAAAAGGGTTTTCGTCCTTTAATTTTCAAGCCCAGAGGGGTTTCACCCTCAGGTTGTTAAAAACACAGTTTCTACTCCGCACTAGAGGAGGAAATCAAATATATAAAAATGTCTTCAATGATGCCCACCCATTCTCCTTGCTTGATTCTTTTATACCCCTCTTCCAAAGGATGCAACCCCTTGTCTTTTAGGAACAAATTAATTGTAATTAACTTTTGTCTTTTCCTCAAAACAGATGTTGGTTCTTAACTAGACCCACAATTTAGTTTAAGCTATTTTACTTTCATAAAAAATCTTGATGTATGGTGGCAATAAAAGGGAGCCTTTAGACAGCAATCTGTAGGAAAAAAATAACCTAGTGCTCTACAGGAAAAAGGCCACCCTTAATATAAAGGGGCATTCAGAACCAATCCTCTCAAAATAATTAAGAGCTAAGTATAGATATCTATCATGGCTAGAAGCAAAGTCTCCCATGGATTTGAGCCTGTGTATGTAGAAAGTAAGCCAGAAGATAGTCTTGAAACACAGTGGCTAGGCAGCAAACTCAACTTGGACAATGCTATGACAAACAATTCACTTGTACATAGTAATGTATCGCAACATGAAATTCTGGACCCTCTCAATACAAGCCCAATCAATGTATCCCAAGCTAAGCCCCCAAACCTCTAAACCATACAAAATCATAGGCTTAATGATGGTAGAAAAAAAAAGTCTCTTTGAAGGGATATCATGGAAGTAGATTTAGAAACATTGATGTTTCAAGAGAGAGAGTTATATGCCTTGCAAAGACATGCAAACTTCATGCTTAAGAAGGTACTAGAAAATTGAACTCCAAGTATGTGTAGGTGGATGTGATCTTCAAGGTTGTCCCCTTGTAAAGAACTAGAATCTGGAAAGAAGATGTTTGGAGATGATGAAAATCGTGACCTTAGTTTTACTAAGGTTGACCACATGCAATTGGAGTTCACAAAAGTGAGCAAGGACATCAAGTTGTCATTGTAACCCTTTGGTAGAATGAGAGAGGAGAGCAACATCATCAACAAAACGTAAAATGGAAATAATCACCTCGTGTAAAGTGCAGCAATCATCAGATGTGTATATTCTTGAAGAAGTACCTCCAACTCATCAATGTGGATATTTAAAAGGGTGAAGGAGAGGGAACATCCTTGTTTGATCCTAATGGTACTCCTCACAAAGTTGGAGAGGCTATGAGAGGTACAAAACTGAATGACTGTCTCATAAAGCCTCCAAGTAGTAATAATGAGAGAATTAGAAATGACAATATCACGCATCTACTGGAAGAGTAGGTGTCTCAGAACTGAATCAAAGGCCTTCTTGAAGTCTATGAAACAACAAAAGACTAGAAGATTGGTGGTGAGACTTTTCAAGAATAGCCAAGAGCATAAAGATGTGGTCAATGGTCTAACAATCTCCCATTAAATCGGCCTACCCACAAGCACAAAGATTACCTTTCTCCAAGTACTCAAAAAACTACATATCCAACACTATGGAATACAGTTTGGCAAATGTGTGCCCAATCATGACAATCTTGCAGTTGCCAAGATTAGAGAGATCCCCAAACTTATGGATATCATGAATTATATGTTGAGACCAAGACTGAGGAGAGGTTGAACAAACATTCTCATTGAAAAGCTTTGCCAAAGGTGAGGCTAGGGAATCCACACCATATTTGACAAATTTAGCTTGGAGACCTTTGCAATTTATTGCCTTACTAGTACATAACCTCATAATATCCCTCCTCACATTACCTATGAAGAAAACAATAGAAGTTGGTAATGAAGTGGGGACCATAATAGTAGGTTGGTTGGGCACATCACAAACAGAGCTAGCATAGGAAACCCATGCATTGGGGCTAATTTCAAAGGCTATATCTACAAGTTTCCTTGAGAGAAGAGGGTGCCAAAAGTTTTTGGGGGAGTGGTGAAGAGCAACAAGGAGGGCAAGTTATCGAGAAACGAGAAACGAGAAACGAGAGCTTCTTGCAACAAATAATACAACAATAATCCCTATGAATGGAGGGCACAAAGGGAGGGTCATGTGAAAGGGAAAATTGAAGCCTTTGATGGAAAGATTTGCATTCATTGTCAAACCCCCAGTTCACTTATGGAGGGCACATAGGGCAGGATGCATGGAGGCAAGGAGGTTAAAGATAATGTAAAGTGCGGACAAGATTCAGCGGCAACATCCCAAAGGGTTTGACGAAAAAAATTATATCTGCAATGTTAGTGGGAAGAGGGAGGTGTCATGTCCTCTTTCTCAATCCAAAGAAATAATTTAATAATTTAATTTAAGTTGCCCAAAAAATAACTTTAATTTTATGAAAGTATTATATTATTAAATTATGAAGTACCTGAAAGTGATTTTATTAAGTGTCATCAAAAGCGTCACTAGGAAAATGGGGCAAAATGTAATATTAAAATTAAAAGAAAAAAAAATCTAGAGACTTTTTGAGGCTAAAAATACCAAATAGGTGATTATAATTATAAAATGAGTTGGGCTTGAGAAAAAGTATCCATTGTTACCAAAAGCCCCTTTCTTGAAGATTGAACATCACATGTTCATCTTTTGTCCAAAGAACAAAAACCTTATTGGTAATGAAATCAAATGACAAAAACCCTCTTGGTTTCTGGATTGGATTTAGAGAAAAAAATCCTCTTATCCAACAGAGCCAATTGCATTTATGCAAAAAGATTGTTTCAGGAGTATATTGAAGATTTCAGGAATTGTGTTGAAGATCGAAGATATTCCAGGTTTTCAGTATGGTGTGATGTTTAGGTTTACCAGTGAGTTTTGAATTGAAATTTCAGTTTGTATGTTTCAATGTTTAGGTATTCCAATTTGGTATTTACAATTATCAGTTGTGGTTTCCTGAAAATTATTTTGGTATAAACTATATTTTTATATTATTTGGCCATACCATGATTTGTTATAATAATCACTGAGGAGCTGAATATTATAATCAGAGAGGAGCTGTTTATATTTAATGAGTTTATGTTTTATGAAGCTGTACACTGTACAGAAGACCCTTGTTTAAAAGCTTTCTTAATATTTATTTTGGCCACTGTATGAGTTTAAAAGGGAGCCGTGCCTAAGAAAATCACAGCATTTTGAAGTCTATGTTCTTCACTTTATATTTTATAAAAGGCAGCGTACAATTATAAGGGTCAAAGCTTTTACTTATCTAAGAATTATGATTTCAGCTGCCAATAATACCATTTTCTGCCTGCCGTACCTTTTTTCTTAGCAAATTAAAAAGGAAAAGCCTTGTTTGTAAGGCTCGTATACAAAAAGGGAGGCTGTGATTAGAAGATTTATGCTATACTATATATGCCAAAGACTGCTGTCCCCCTTTAGGGAACACATTCTGATAGGTACAGGACATATAATCTAGTTGTCTGGGTTTTTATCAGCTTTTGAGGTATTTCATTTCTAGGATTGGATAATACATTATTTTCACACAGCTGCAATATGTTATCTATCATTAAGGGCCTTATTGCAGTTTTATATTTCTAAAAATAATGGGAATTACAAAAGGAATTTGCTGGTTACAATAATATATGAAAATTAGAGTCCATCAATCTTTCAATATTGCAAATTCAGAAATCTGAGTTCTAGGAAGATTTACAATGTTCCTTGCAGCCATACATTTTCAGCTAATATCAGTTGTAAAGTTTTGCAATAGCACTCATAATAGTTATTTCAGCTAGTAATTTCTTCCATAAACAGCATAGCTCCAATATTCAGTGGTATCTTGGTGGATTGCAGTTGTTTAATAGCTGATATAAATCATTTCAAGGGTGTTTGCAACATTGATTCAGGTATTCAGATAGCTGGTACATTTGATGAATGAAGGGGAGTTTGTTGCTACAGTATTCAGATATATCAATGAAATTTCAGTATTGAGTGCAGCCACCTAGGGTTTCCAGTAGTGAGTATTTTGCTTCTATAGCTGATCACTTAAACTGAGTAATTTACATTTTATGCAGTTTGCTTTCCAACTATTGGACAAAATGTCTTTTTCCAGATTGTTACACAATTGTTTGTTATAATTCCTAAAAGCAGAAGAGTATTTCATTGCTTTATCATTCATATTGTAAATGATTTTGTAATTCACTGCCATCTTACTTTCGGATAGTAAGTTTGGCTAGCAATGTTGCCAAGACATGGTTAATTATCTATATTTTCCCTATTGCATACATCATAGAACTGTGCAGCTTGCCACCAGTAAGTTAGTGTCCCATTCACCGTATGCTCTCACCTTGCCCACATCAAAATCTTGGTATCAAAAAGTGTGAGGATCTATGCATTTTATCAAATATTTGCAAAAATTTCAAAAATATCAATTATAGGACACTACAAGAGATTGTAGAAATCCATCAAGAGAAGGGAGAGACAAGTTGAATAATCAAAGGTGCAATCACCAACAAAGTGGATAGTAGTACATCTAGTGATAGGGGACATAGTGGTAGAGGGTGGGCATAAGGAGTCAGAATTAGTAAGAAGGATGAAGGCCATTGCGGCATGATCAGCAAGTGGGAGCTGAGGAGAAATAAGGAAACCATAGATCTAGGTGATGGGGAACTTGTAGATGAGAACATAGTCCATGACACTTGCACCACCACTATGAGGAAAGCAGGTGAATCTATCAAAGTTAGGGAAGCAAGGGAGCCCATTGAGAATGTGGAGGCTCTAAGATTCCCCTAACTAGAGAAGATGTCTCCCGTAGGCCATGATAGCAGCATTCCCATCAATAGGAACTCTTTGTAAACCAAACTCCTCAATATCCACCTCATGATTACATAGCTTATCCTCTAAAAGATCATGAATGGGTGTTTGGAGGGTCCTGGTGCAGGCATTAAAATTGCTTCAAACAATGATATTGCCAAATGTGGAATATTTGGGAAACTTAGGATAGAGATCTAGATCGGAGTCTCCATTAGTGTGAATAACAAAAGGAGATGATGTTGGGACAAGTAACACACCACAATGAACACATCCCAAATGGGAAGAGGCCCCCCTATGAACCTAGAGCCACATGTATCTGGAGTAGACATCAAAAGCAACTAGGGAAACTCCAGATCTAAGGTTATTCCAGATGAGGCAAGCCACTCCTCCAAACCCACAAACACCAACAAACCTAGGAGTTTCACAACAAATAGCTAAGATCCAAAAAAACCAATAATAGGAGGGAGAGCCCATTCAAGGCTCTCATGAGTTTCAATGAGGAAGATGAGATCTTGGAAAGCAATCATATCCTTAAAAGTACTTGGAGAAGACCATATAGTAGCATTGGAGTTCCAACAAGTGATGGAGATGCCATCACCACCCACTGGGACCCAAAGACCTCCTCATGCTATTGCTAACAATCTAAAGTGTGACCACCCAAAGGAAGGGGAGTCATGGATGATGGCTCTACCGTTCTATATAACAGCCCACTTGTTCTCTTTCTTGGAAACTACAACTTGGACACAAGCTTTTTGAAATTCCTCCACCTAGAGCCTCGTAAGGTCGGGTATCTAGATAAATCTTGAGGGAAGAGAAGAGCTTTCTCTTTTCTCTAAGAGCTTGTGAATGCCCCTCAACAATTTGGAACTAGATGACAAAAGTGTTGTTTGGAAGTGCCCAAGCCTTGTGGAGGGAGATATCCTTCAAATCTAAGGAATCATGTGGGAATGCATGACCATCCTATGAGGAATAAGTGTGCTCAAGGAGGCAATGGAAACAAAGATTCATCACCTTAGCTTGTTATTCCTTTCATCAAATTTCCCTTGAATAGCCATCTCAACAACAGGAGGTGCCTTACTTCCCTTGACCACTTGCACCCACGAATTATGTTCTTCAACCTATTTTTGGATAGATAGTTGTTGGGCCTCGGTTTCCTTTTTAAAATGTTTATGCTGGGTAATGATCTCTAACTGCTTATTTTGAATTTTGGAAACCACATCATTAAGTTGTTACAAGCAATGAGAGTCGCTGCTAGCTTGAGCTTGTTCAAGATAGGTGATTTGGGCCTATAAATTGGCAAAAATATCATCCTTTTTCCTATAGCTGCATTGAAGCAATGACATCAACTCTCAAATTTCATGTGCAAGGCTTTCAATCCCAAACAGCCTTCTACTAAGGCTAATGTATTTGTTATGACAATGCCTTCAAAAGGTGAGGAGTTATTATTTCATTAAATTTCCAACTCCATAGGCAAATTAGAAAATGTTGTGCAACAAGATCCCTCCCTACTGCAAACTAGCACAACTATAGAAAAATGTAAAACTGCATAGTGGAAATATATACTCTAAATGCAGGAAGGTGGGTTGTAAATTTACCTACTCAAAATTTCCTATCTCATGACCTTGCATAAGGTGCTTTCCTAAATGTGTAGATAGCCCTTTCATTGCCTATGGCAATTCATCTTCCCAAAGATCCTTTAGTGTGATATAGTACCACTTTGGTCTCTTATGTTTACCCTATTGACTGTATTGTGAAGATTGTACATCACTCCCTTCTCCACCTAATTCCCCCCTAGAATTTGGCTCTTATGATGTTTCTTTTTTTTTATTTTAGTTCCAAAAATAAGAGTAGTTTCCATACACTATTATCTGTAAAATTACAATTAATTGAAAAGAATTGTGTTTTCTCATCTATAATATCTCTTTTAACCACAATTTTGTTTATAGAGACATCTAGCAGTTGGTATGCTTTGATTGTTCACTATAGCCGACAAACATATATGGTTTGCTTTTTTCTTATAAATTACATGTGTTTTCCTTAGAATATGTGCAAAAGCAATATGACCAAAAAATCATTAATCACCTATAGAAGATTTTCTAACCATTCTTCTTTGAGAGTAACATTCTGCAAGGCTTTACAAGGAGTTCTTCTATTAAGGATGTAGACTATTGTATTCACAGCTTCTACCTAGTACCTATATGACACATTTTTGGCCATGCACCATGCACCTATCCATCTCCATAATTATCCTATTCCTCCTTTACATGACTCCATTTTGTTCTAGAGTGTATGGAGTAGTATACTATCGATGTATACCCTGATGAACATACAAATATACTAAGAGGGGGGGAGGTGAATCGGTATATTACAATTTTTACCCTCTCAACTTTTATCAAATTTAAACTCTTAACACAATAACTATGCAAGAATATAACAATATGAACAAGTTGACACCAAGATTTTACGTGGAAACCCTTACGGGAGAAAACCACGGTACAAAATTATATACTTTATAATAAAATAGGTTTACAATGGTAGTAGGCACCAACCTCTTAATCAGTTATGTAGGCACCAACCTACAAGGAGCACCAACTCCCTAACTTGATTTAGTAGGCACCAACCCACAAGGAGCACCAACTCCTTCTTGCAAGGCACCAACCTTGACTTTCTTGACTGAAAATTTCAAATGTAGAATGAGATCTTTCAATAGATCTGCTTCATGCTTCAATCTATCCCTTCTTTGTGATGTATGCTCTTCTTTTAGGCTCACACAAGAGATACTTCTGCACTTCTACACACTACTCTTGCAAATCTGTTTTGAATATTGATTATATATGTTGCTTATGAATTGCAACCCTTGATGAAAGAACACATTACTTAAAATCTGCCTCTTCATGTCTTAATCACATCTCTTCAGAATTAATCTTTGAAAAATATGATTTAGCTTGCCTTATCTAAACTTGGTAGCACCACTTCAAGAATCGCACCTCTCCATAAATTATTCTTTTATAAATCTGGAGTTTTCTTTTTAATAGATCATATCCTTTTAAATTCTTTTGTTTATGTAGAATGTTTTACTAGACCAAGTTTGCATGAATCGCACTATTCCAAAAGACATCTTCCTTTCAAGAAAATCGTAACTCTTCAGAAATTAATCCCACTTCTTCATCTATCAATGTATGACTTCAAATGTTCTGTTCTGTTTGACATTAAACATATCCTTCCAAGGCTGAGTCACACCATTTCATTCACTCACTGTGCTTCTTCAAAAAATGTATTACTTATATTCACAGCCCTTTTTGAGTTTAATCGCACCATTTGGAATAATCGTGTCTTTTTATTTTTTATTAACCACATCATAGATAAGACTTTTATCTTATTAACCACTTCCTTCTATTAATATAAATCGCTGTTCTTTTTTTGTCTTATCTGAGTTTTGTCCTTATCTGAACTTTGTCCTATATGTTATTTGTCTTTTTTTGTTTTATATGCCTGCGAAATATAATCGCTGCTTTTTGTTATGTTAATAAACAAACATTGCTGCCTTCAGTATATTGATTGCTGTTCATTTATATGCCTTTGAGTGCTCTTTAGCAACATTAACATTTCTTCCATTGTATCCAAAAGACTGTGTTGCTGCTTGTCATTGGTGACTTGATGGCCTTCAATGGTTAACACTCGATTTATGTATTGAATCATCCATATTTTAATGATCAATGATATCACACTAAACAATGTGTCCCTTCTTGACATCAATGACACAATTCTAACAGTCTCTTATCTGCCTTCGACATCAATGACAATATTTCCAACATACCCTCCTTTCATAAGTCTTTCAACTAGTTGGAGATGTACTCACCTCCATTATTTCATCTCAATGTCTTTTTGTTTTTCAACAAAAACTTTCCATGCCACAAAGTTCAAAAAATAGTCTGACTTATTCTTCAAGAAATAAACCCACATTTTTCTAGAAAAGTCATCAACAACTAACAAGAAATACTTTGCACCAATCACTATAGTTGTCTTCATAGGAGCATGCAAATCAACATGTACCAATTCTAAAACCCCTTTGGCTCGCCATGCCTCATCAATATCAAACATATGTCGATTTTGTTTGCCTATCTCACACCCTATGAATACATTCTGACTTTCCTAAATGGATGGAAGCACATTTGCCATATTAGTCTTACTAAGCATAGGCAAATACTAATAACTCTAGTGACCATACCTTTCATGCCAAAGCTTAGTGGTACTCTCAAACACTACTAGTGCATGTGCCTTTGCTATTTTGGGATCAACCAATTTATACAAATCCCTTTTTGCCAATGCCAATAACAATCACTTTGTTATCTTGAAAAGTAGCTACCATACATTTTTGTTTTCTTAAAACTTTACACAAAGATTAGGATTCGTAGTGATCTAACTTATAGCTAGTAGGTCTTTGTTAATGCAAGGTCATATTGAACATCCTTAAATGTATAATTTGCACCATTATTCAATGTCGCCCTAACATTCGCACAACCTCTTACAAGGTGAGACCAACCATCACCCAAAGAAAAAGATTTGCTATTATTATCCTCAACAAAACTTACATATTGATCTTTGTGACACATATAGCGTCAAGATGCATTGGAGTCGAAATACTAGGTTGTTGACTCAAGAGATTGGTTTTGTGATGCCACAAAAGCAAAGTCATATGTTGCTCCTATTCATCCTCCGAAGTAAAATTTGTATGCTTTGACTTCTTGTGACCAATTGCAAGATCGTGTTGTTACTTCCGACAATCTTTCTTGAAGTGTCTCAACTCTTCACAATAGTAACACTTACACTTGGATCTCTATATGGAATTACCGCCCTTTGAAGATTCACCAAAAGAACTAGTTGCTTTATTATGTCAGTCTTTTTTCCTGCTTTGTGTACTGAATGCACTCTCTATGGTGATTGAAGTGGTTGCTTTTGATTGTGCTTGTTGAAATGGTAATCGATTGATCTATTCAATGTTCGTTAAAAGGAGAGGAATACTCCTTATATAATAAAATACAAGACGATGTTTCTAAAAAGAAATAGTCGTGAACTAAAACACTAAACTGAAAGTTGCTAAAACTAACTAAAGCAAACTAAGTTAACTGAAAGTAAACTAGCAACTAACTAACAACTAAGATGACCATTAAATATTACAATAATACTTGAATACCCTCCCTTAATGGTCATTCTACTAACTACACTAAGAGAATACTCCTTCAAATAATTGATTGATCTTATTCGATATTCACCTATGCTCTAGATTCTTGTTTAATTAATTGATCTTAGGCTATGAAATGGTAATTAATTGATCTTATTCGATATTAACAAGGAGAGGAATACTCCTTTAAATAATAGATTACAAAGACAATGTTTCTAAAAAGAAACAGTCATGAACTAAAGTGAACAAAAACAATAAACTGAAAGTTGCTAAAAACTAACTGAAGCAAACTAAGTAAACTAGCATCTAACTAACAACTAAGATGACCATTAAATATTACAATAATACTTTAATCTACCCATGAACCAAACTCGAACCCAAACTGGTAACTTAGCTTTTTAGCTAGAACATAGTTTATTGCTTGCAAATATTAAATATCTCTTACATTTCTTTTCTTGTAATTGCGGGACTTGATCCCTTATTTGATATTATACTATTTTGACCTTTCTAAAAAAAAATCTTGCATACCATAAACACAATCTAACCAAATCATAATCAGAAATGGAATATATCACAATGAATTCAATTTTAGCTTCTTCAAATCAGAAGGAAGTAGTACATTCATGTTTACTAAAGTAAGCTAACCAAATATTCTGATTGCATTGCTCTATAAGTTTTTAACTTTCTTGTCATACAACCCAACTGCTTGAGGATTTTATGGAGAGAATCAATTTACTGCCTTCCTTTCATGGAAAAGTTTTAAACTCTATAAGAATGCAACATTCATAGGTGATTAATACAAATCCACCATTTTTTCCTCACTAGGCCAATGAACAATTGAGGGAACAGGAAATAGGAAAGTTACATACAATTACAAAAAATAATTCTTTACAGATAAGCAAGTTGTTAGGTTACAGTGACTCCCTTAATTTAAACATAGCTTCACGATTAAGTACCATGTTCCTATATAAAAATTAAAATATAAGCCTTTGATGTTCTAACCCATGTACTATAAGTGAATAAAGGCACGCACAGTATTCACTTCGAGAAAACAAAAACTTAAGTCAGAGAAATGTTCAAAAAACTTATAGTCACAGCCTAAACATATAATCAGCAGAAGACAAACATTATGGTAAGAAAACATTTTAAGAAATTCTTCCTTCCGGCTCAATGCAACCATTTCTGTCTCTGGTTTCATTTTCCAAGGTATAGTCTTCGGAAAACATGATTGGATTCTTCAAGAAACACGATTCAGTCCTTCAGCCAGCAAGTTTGAATCATTCACCTTCAACTTAAATACATAGAATTTTGAAAAAATAAACTTACCAAAAAACAATGCTGAAATTGGCAACAGAAATTCTACAAAATGGTCATCCAATTCAAAAAGGAGAGATCTCAAGAAAAACAAGTCAAATTTGTAAAAATGCAGCCAATGTCCAAAACAAGCCAAGGTAAATCATTACTTGAGATTACTCAAGGGAACAAAGCCTTGAGAAAATATAAGCCTAAAGTGGGAAGCTATTACTGAACCGTCTGTTCCCTTTTACTAGCAAGACCTCTGCTTTCATTGGGCATACAGCAGTCCAACTAAGACTGAACCATCTATTACTTGGTTATCAACGTGGTTCCCTCTTCACAGTCTATGAAGTTAGTATCCAACCAATTACACATACGTTCTTGCACTTCATTTTTCCATAGTCTCTTGGTTGACGTATACATAATATCAACATTCACATTATTAATTTCTTATTCATATTCATACCATTCCCAAGGAAATAATTACTGGGTTATCTGAGGGGTTGAGCTTAATTGGTTAAAACATTGGGTTCTCATTGTGGAGACTAAAGTTCAAATCCCGATAGGAACATCTAATGTAGAATTCTAAATTGTGAATCTTATTCCCCATAGTTGGCTACTTATGTAGATGTGGTTTCTTAATAAATTGGATTTCTAAGTAGTGACTATTGCTCTTCCATAAGTGATTCTAGTGTGTTTACTCAGAAAAAAGTGTGTATTAGTCTCTACTAAGTGTTCACAAAAGCTTGTATTGGTCTCATGTTGATGCTCATATGAGTAGAATATTTATAAATGATATGCAATATAAAATAGTAATGATTACGATGCATATCCAGCTTGCTGTACAACAACCAGAACTGCCAAACAATTTATATGACTTCATCCTATACTATAATTCCTGTAGTAAAAGGCAACGCAAGCAATCCATAAGAGAACTCAGCTGCTATCAAATTCAAACTTACCATGGTTAGTTAATTCTAGAAACTAACTGGTTTCATCACACAGAAGTAATTTAGACTGATCCACAAAACCATTTATTTGTTTGCGAAGTGTTAGGCAGAAATTTAAAAATTTGAAATTGCCATGATTTACTGTATAAAGCGTGCAGTGAAAGCAACACCTATATGCTACTATAGTAGGATTAAAAACCTACCTGTGGGACTGCGGGTGACGATAACGTTCTTCAACTTTCTTTCTAACCTGCAAATCCAAGCACCATCACGTTAAAAAGAGGTATGTTAATTCAAGATTCACACAAAACAATACTTTTGACATTATTAACAACACCATACTTGACTACTATTCAGTTCTAGGACAAATAAAGACAAATATGAATTCTTACATGACATCACCTTGAGGTCTTGCATCGCCAGTCTGGTCCTCTCTCTTATTCGGGCAATAGTTTCTGTATTGAAACAAAATCTATTCAGAAAATATACCATGGCAAATGGAGATATTTTTGTACACCAACACGATTCAAAAATAGAACAAAAAATACTTGTTTCAGTCACTGATAGATTATCACAATGGAACAAACAAGAATCCTCAGCAAAGCAAAACTGAAATTTCACACTACAGCCCTTGAATACACAAAGCCAAAGGTATCCAAAGTATCCAAGACATGCACTCAACCTACAAAATCATGAAACCAAAATAATTTACATTGGATTTTACCTGGACTGTGCTTTTTCCCTTTGTTCCATGGTACCTTTCCTTTATTTTTCCCGATTTTCATTTTCGTTTCATTAATCCTAGAATCTCTTTCTTTTAAATCATCTATAGAAACCTGATTCGGTATGCTCTGTAATTCACTATTATAATTCATCTTCTCTTCTTGTAAATCAGGAAGGGTCTTATCTAGCTCCGAAATTGTTGCAACAGACTTCACGACAAAAGGCCTTTGCATCATTGAATGCCCAGATTTGAAGGCTCTTAGGCCTGAAAGTTGCAATCCAGTATTCCATCTTGAAGAAAGTTTGTCATTGCTTAGGTGCATAAACTTTGGTAACTTTCTTCCATGAGACAAAGGACACAAGCACTTCACAACCACACAAATCCGGATGGATGATTGCAGGGTGATAGTATCTGTCCAGTAAATTTCAGAAATATGGTTAGCCAGAATACAAAAGTAATTTTCCAATTAAAAGGATTATATATATATGTATATATAGAGTTACAATTTCCTTAAAATTTAAAAATACTGACAATATAATAGATAACGTATGAAAGGTTGTGAATAGCTTATATATAATCAAAATATGTATTCTATACTCAGACTAGACTAAATAGAATAGGAAAGATTATAAACAGGGTGAATTAGTGATAGATTATGTATTACATTTAAGAATTTCATACTCATATATGTACAATAAAGTTGTGAATAGAGAGCGAAGTGGTGATAGACCATAGTTAATGAAATATTAAACACAATATTTAGAATAATAAATAATTAGAATATGGAAGATTGTGAGCAGATGATAAGTTGTACAGCGTAATTTTTAAAAAATTACAGAAAAATACAAAAAATAGGATAAACAGAATAAAGGTCACAGACACAGTGAAGGCATGATGGGTTGTATGTATGATGAAGAGGTATTACAGTAAAGAGTCAAGTGATAAGGAGCATGTTAGGGTAGGCTATATATAGGAGGCAAGGGACAAGTAAAATAAGCCATATTCCTACACATAGACATGAAAACTCTTTGATCTGTATACTCTCAAAACTGTAATGTAGAATTCACTAGAACATGAAATGTTATTGTTCTACTTGAATAATATGAATGGCAGTTCTTAAGAGGAACAAATGTCACTCAAAACAGAGAAATTACAGTGCTGAAAATGAAAGGAATTCACCATGAAAACTCAGAAAATTTATTCTGAAAACCCCCTAAGGGTAAAATTAGTTTGGTAGCATTCACTACAGAAAAACAGGATCAATGGCATGAAGGACTAATTCTTAGCTTTTGATCTATTTTAGGGTGATTTTGATTGAGTATCGTCCAATTTAATTTCTCCTGTTTTTCCATATATCTTTTAGCTGAGGCTGAGTCAGAGACCAAAATGGGCCTGCCCAATCCAAGCCTAGTCTAAGTCTCAATATTATGTATGTAACAACTACACGAATATATAAATCTCCAGCAGTGTACAAGGCCATTCCTTAATGCAACTTGAGACATATGTCATTGTTTTTACCTTATACTTCCATGGGATCTGAACTGAAGCTATCCAATCCAACTGCATTGAAATGACTAAATATCTAAAATGCAATATGAAACTCTTTCTTGACCACTCTCTCAAATTCTTAGGTATTTTAGAATTATCGTCTACTTCAGAGAATCCATTACGGCTAGATTTTACAAAAACAGTCATATTCGATTGCAACTACAACCTCGAGAAAATAGATGCAATAAATACAGAAACAATAGAGAAATATATCAGAACGACAACAGCAACAATAGATTACCTAATGAAGGCATGAGGTGATCGAAGCTATCCGACAACCAGAACTCCGTCCTCTGCTTCATTCAATTTTTGTAAACTGTGCATAGTTTGTTAAGGCACCCAGATGATTTCTTAAAATAAACTGAAATTTGTAATACACATACTATGGCCTTTCTGGTTTTGGGATAGGCCCAGCCAGCAAAATCAGAAGAGGGAGCGAGGATATTGAATCTTAAAAATGTTATATGTTGGAGAGCCACACGAACCTAATAAAAAAGATAAGTTGAGAAAATCCTTCGGCAAATGAATAAAAATTGGCCTTACATTAAACATTATTGTAAGCGAAAATTAACTTTTTCGCTAACTTGGACTAATCTAATAAGATATGTGCAAGCAAATCAACATAAATTAATCGAGTTTTAGCATTGTATCAATAAAAAAACATAAATTAATCAAGAGATGTAGAAGTGATCATTTTTAATTAATTTGAGAAAGGTAGATGTAAAAATGGTTAATCTTATTTAGTTTTTAAGATTAAAAATGAATAATATTGTTATAATTTTGAGATTTGAATTATTTTAGGATTAAGAAAGGATTTATTTATTTGTATTTTGTTTTAGATTTTGTGTAAGACTCATGTCTCTATTTCAATCAAGTTTGTATTTATAAATCACTTGACATTCATAAATTTCTTCTCGAATACATGTGGATCTAATTATGGTGGTTATGCTCTCTTACTTTATGGTTCATCAAATTCACTAGTGTTTGTTATACTTTCTAAATTGGTTGTATTAAAGAATACCTTTAGTAGGTTGTTGGATCACTAAGGGACAAGTTCTCTAAAGTCAATCCTTGAAAAAGATTAGCTTTATGGTTGTGTAAATAATTGAAGATGGTAAGTTTTGGCCATGTAAATGCTTTTATAACGAATATGTAGATTCTTATTTATTTTCGTGCACAATTCAAAAGATTTCTATGGCGAGTGATCCTTGAATATTCTAGGATGAGAGGATATTTAAATATGAGAGCCTTTAAATATAAATACATAGTAATTAATCATCCAAATGTGTGTTTGGTTAGCTCATGACAAGTGAAATGGGTAAGAGTTGACCAAATTTGAATTTAAATTTGGGAAACTCGAGGATCAAATATATGGCCATAGAATCAATCACGCACTCACATAAATGTCTTGAGATGATAGAACAATAGTTTGTGCACAAAATGAATGTTTGATCATGGTAGGTGCAATAAATGTAAATTTCTCCATTCCATTTTGCCCCCACTTTGAGATGCATGTGAATCCTAAAATGATTGTGTATCTCAAAGTATTTAGCACTCACAAACTTGCATGTAAAGTAAATATTTGGACATAAAAGGGTACCCAAGTCATATAAAGTAATGAAACCCTATCATGTCTTTTTTTCAAGTGAGATTAATGAAAACTTGGCCTATTTCCGCCTATTTCCTTAATTTTTTTCAAAGGCTAATGGGGTGGTAAAAATAGAAATAATTAAATTTAAGTTGTCCAAAAATAATTGTATGTTATATTTTAAGAAGGTGACTTATATTTAATTATTTAAAAAGGTTGTTATGAGTGTGGTTAAAAAATGTTGTTAGGACTAAGGTCCTAAAAGTGATTATTTAAAAAGACACTTTTATATTTTATAACTTTGAGGGAAAAATAATTTAAAATATATTAATTTCTCTCAAAAAGTTATAAAGGAGGTTTAGACACAAAGAAGGGTCTTCTTACTCCTTAATTTTATCAATTTCTTCGAAAGAGAATGAACATACATTTTTCTTCTTTTGCCTAAGGAGGAAAATCCTTTAGCAAGATAGTTTAGGGGACCAAAGCCCTCCTAGTCAGTTGAATGATTTCATCTAGAGGTCACCATATTTGTTGAATGCTTGCAAATTTAGAGTTTAAATTTGTGGAGTGCATTGATTTGATATAGAATTCTTCCAATTTTAATTTCTTGTTTGTGTCAAATTTTTAATATATTTTAGTTGGAGTGGAGTTTCATGTTTGATTTTTGAGATGATATTATGATGGTCATTTTAAGTATGTTTGCAATGGTTAGAGCTATTCTTAACCTATTCATATCATTGTACACATTATTGTTGCATATGTGAATAATAATTAAGTGATGTTGTACCATCCTTGGTATCTAATTACAACCTTTTGAGACTATTTTAATAGGTTGCAACACCACTTTTCTTGGTTGCACCAAATTGAAGTCTTATTGTACCAATGACAATGGTGTGATTCCTTTAAGGAAAGCACCTTATATTGTAATATATTTTTTTACTGGTGTTTGGTTAAAATAAGGGATTACAACCTTCTTTGCTACTAAATATTTGATGAGCAACCTACAACACCTTCATACTATAAATTATTCTATCCAAGGTGGTTGTAACTATGGATAGTATTAAATTGTGACAATTTAAAAGGAAAATTTTTGAAATTTTCTATTAATGTTTTAACTAATAAAATAATATGTGATTAGCTATGCATATTAATATTGTTGTTATTCTTATTTCTAGAGCTTTATATTTGCTAGTTCAAATATTTTGAAGATGATTGTTGTCGTATTCAAATATTTGTATCATTTATTTTAACTACAACAAATGGATTTATGTTTCTAAATTTTTTTATAGGTGATGACATCATTTGAGTAACTTATATTTTTATAGTTTTCTTTCCAATAGTTTTACAAAATGTCTACTTTCAAATTATTGGACAACTATTTGACATAATTCTTGTATTTGGCTATATAAGAGTATTAATTGCTTATCATTCAAAATTGTAATAAACTAGATGGTTTACTGCTAGTTAGAGATAAATTTAATGTTACAAGAAGATCCTAGATGATTCATTGTCAAATCCATGCTATTATTGTAAGAATATCCAAGTCAATTCACTATCGAATCCCTTTTTATTTAAAAAGTGTTATCCATCATTTTGGCATTGATTCAAAATCATATGATATACTCTATCATATTGGCATTGATACAATTCTATGTGTAATCTACAAGTTTAGTATTGATCAAAGGTTGTATATAATTATCTACCATTTTAGCATTGATTAATTATGGTATATACTTTGCTATTTGATATTGTTATAATATACATATGGCTTGCCACAAGTTAGTTTGTGATTAAGCTTTATTGACTAAATCCTAGTTTATGTATGCTCTCACCTTACCCACATCAAGATCTTGGTCATCATAAAGAGCTTAGGTTTGTGTTGATTGATTTCAAAAAATGGTCAATTTATGCTAATAGTCCTACCAGAGATATTGATAGTAATATCAAATTTTGTGATCTTTCCAACCTATTTAGAAGCTAATCATTTGTATGCAAAATATTTCATATGCACAATAATGACAGAGAAATCTATTATTAGCAAAGAAAGAAAAAGAAAAGTACAAACCAATCAAGTGAAGAATAATAGAATCTAGAGATTGTGATAGAAAGGGAAAAGGGAATTGTGACAAAATATGACTCAATTGGGGCATGCTAGAAAAAAATTATTCAAGCACAAGAGTGTCGTCACTATCTTACAAATATGTTGGCTTAGTTAATTCATACAATGAATAATATGAATGTGCCAAGAAATTATAATGGTGAAGAGAGCACTTAAGGGTTAACAACATTATTAATAACATCAAAAGAATCGTTATTGGTGTTGCTAAACCATTCCACCCTACTCTCCTTCATAGGAAGGAAGAAGTTTCAAAGGTATAATTTTAGAATCATGTGATGAATGACATTACTACTTGTTATGTTGAATATAAAGCTCTACCAGCAGAGATTTAGGTTGAGATGACTCTTACAAACTTCATTAATTTGAAAAAAATAAGAAACAACCCAAGAACTAAACCTAGGCCTCAAGAAAATCAAATAAATATTCAACATGCCTTTGAAAAGTTGACACTTTCTACCTTTCACAGATCTAACAAGTGTATAGCTTGAGCCTAGATATAAAATTTAGACACATACTTGTTTGTTAGGCCAATGTTGGAAGACTAAGCCATCAAATTTTCTACTCTTCACCTTGAAGGTGTAGAAAATAGCACTACAATGGGATGATTACTTATCAACATAACCTCGTCAATTCTTATGATGAATTCAGTAGGAGGCTAATTGATAGATTTGATAGAAAAGATCATAAGGTTCATTTCTACGAGTTGGCACAAGTCAAACAATATGAAACTGTGGATAATTATGTTACTAAATTTCAAATATTGTCAATAATGGTTCCTCATGTAACTAAAATAAGACTCATTGCCTTGTTTATAGAAATTCTCAAGGGTTTAGCAAAATCTTTTGACCCTTTATTCTTACATGATGCTATTAAGAGGGCTCTCAACTTGAAAACTTCAATATCAAAAAATATTTTTTTATTCAAGGACACCACCCTTGGAGCAATTGCAAAAAAAAATTTAGAAAAATAATTTCATGCCCTGGAAGAGCCTACCACCTAGAACAAGTAAAGAAGAAGAAACTATGAATGAGCTCAAAAGGAAGAATTTGTGCGTCCATAGTAAGGATCTTGGGGATTAGGTCACATATTTCTTGGCAAGAAAAAAATATATTGTATAGAAGTGGTTTGTTGTGAGGAATAAAACAAAGAACCTAAAAGTTTAGGAAAGGAGAAAGAACCACATCTGAATTTAGCAATGGTGACATCAATGGTAGTACACTTTTTTTTCTCTTAGGAGTGTTGAGGTATTGTCCTTTCAATTTTTAAGGAGTTCTATGTGGGTGTAGAATCACAACACTCATAGATAGTGGAGCTACCCATAACTTCATTAATAAGGACTTAGTGGTCGAGAGAGGAATTCAAAGTGAAATAATTTGAACAATTTGAAGTCATAATAGCTAATAGATTTAGCACCCCTTGCAAAATCAAGATCAGCTTGTTGGATAATGTCAAGATTAAGAGCATGAAACAAACTTCCATAAGTGAACAAAATAAGCACAATAGTATGTCTATCAATATATAAATGAAGATTTTGTAAATACAATGATCAAGCCTTGTATGTATAGGTAAGGATGAGGAGGTGAGAAGGTAGGAGTGAAACTCTGACTAACCCTCCAAAGATGGGACACTTGTGAGCTCGCTTGATAAGTGTGTGGGAAAGTTTCAATAGGTGTTTTAAGTCATGAGGACACATGTCTCAACCATATGAGGTGAGACAAAAGCAAAAGAAACCTAAGAAAGCTTAAACTAGTTGTGAATAGGTCAATCCTAGAAAGGTGATTAGCTAACTAGGTATGATAATGACTATATTTACACTAACACCATCCCCCTTAAGTGCAAGTTTAGGGAGCAATGTATAAACTAACGATGAGTCTCGACTATAAGGCCATATTAGGTACTCATGTACAAATTTCTCATCAAGTGGAATAAAGGAGAAAAACCCTATGGGAAATAAAATCCCTCTCCAAATGAGAAATGATGCAATGAAATAAAATGTATGAGTGAAGAAGATAGAAGGACTCATGTGATGACCCCCCAAGGACTACTTCTATTACATAAGTACAAGGAATTCCCCCCCATAGGAGAGAAAAAGAGAGACTATGGAGCCCCCATAAGATCATAGAACCTACAGTGTTAAGTGATGCTCAAAGAAGAATGCAAAATGTGATCCCTAAATATCAAATAATGTTTATTTCTCATGGAAGAAGGTAAACTATAGATAGGTGCATGGAATATTCCCATGTGAGAAGAATAGAAGTCTCTAAATAATGCACAAGATCCGAAGACAATGGTGAAATCTCTAAAAGCTACTCAAATGCTCCATGTGAAGGTTGATGTAGAACATAAACCAAAGATGTAGATGGGTTGACAATACCATTGATGTGGTTGTCATCAAAGGTGCCTACTAACTTTATAAAATGGGATTCACTAAACAAGTTTGATATACCATGTAAGTAATCATCTCAATTAACTATAGTGGAACACAATTGTGAATATCATGTTTCCCTAAACTATGAGAAACCAATGGTGTGGGAACACTCAATATTGAAGAAGTTGAATATGAAGAAGATTTGATATCAGTGTAAACTGAAGGAATCGATGAGTAGAGTAGAAATCCATATTTCAAATAGCCAAATTGTATCTCCTTATGCATGTTGAAGGTATAAATGTCATCTATACTCAAACCATCATCAAAGTCGACGGAACCAAAGGAAGAAAAGGAGTATAATTTGGAATCATGATCAACATGAACTATGGCAATGATGTCTCTACTCTATAAATCTCTAATGATCATAGAATGTCATTATGTGTAATCTGATAAATGGAAAGGAAATTATTAGATAAACAAGGTACATAAAATATATCATTGAATGTTCCTTCTCCAATTTCAGTAGATCATTTTCTAAGAACTGACATATAGGTGTTATTCGCTATTAATATTGGTGGGAATGAACAAGGCTCAAATGTGGAAAAAAATTCCTTGGATGCAACCATGAGGTGCAATGCCCTAAAATTAAGAAGCCACTTGTGTGATGTTTTTTTGTAGAATCAATAAGTGTCATACCCTTATTCTTATCCTTTACTAAATATGGGGATGATGTGGATGCAGAGAGGGAAGAACCACTTGTCTTAGATGTAGGCAATTGAATTTGAGTCTATTGAAGAAGATTCTTCAAGTCATCAATTTCCTTTTTGTAACATTGGTGTTCTTCATGCCCTAGTCTCTTACAATAAGCACATTTGGGCTTCTCCTTAGAAATTTTCCCTTTTCATGAGGGAGATGAATCTAATGAAGTGTTTTATTTTGACCCCTTAGCTTGATCCTTGGTTTTTTCTTTCCTTTAGATGATTGACCAATTAATGCTTGATTTTTTGAAGAGGTGATAGCATGCATAGAGATTAATTTAGATTGTTCTCTTGTGATTCTATCATGAAACTATTCAAAAGAAGGCATTTCATATGTTATTCCAAGAGCATACATTATAGAATAAAAGGAAGAAGTAGATATCTAATAATGACCTTTTAACTTTGACAAAATCAAGAAGATATATTCTTTGTCTATTTTTGTTTTACCACAACCCTGAAGTCTAGAAAGAAAAGACTTCAATTAAACCAATAAATCTTCAATAGAAGAGAAGGCATCAGGAGACAATGTTTTTAATTCAACATCCAATTATAAAATCTTGAACTCATCAACTTTACCAAAGATATCTTCAATTTTGTCCCACATTTTCTTAAGAGTTGTACAACTAGAAATGTGAAATTACAAATTATTGGAAATAAGAACTATTAATCTCAGTGCTTCATCTATCTTCTTTTAATAAGTAAACTGCTCAAACTCCCTAGTAAATTTCATTTGTTGTCCATTGATTATTTGCCATAATCCCTTAGATTGAAGTAGTTATTGTACTTTGACTTTCCATGTGTGGAAATTATGTGGTGTTAACAAGTCAATTTTTGGATCCATGATGCACACACAACAAGGCACTTGAATTGTGCCTTATCAAACCCCCCAAAATTTTATTATATCTAAATTTTGACCCCCCCCCCAAAAAAAAATGCAAGACAAGATTTACAAGCTTTTGTCAAGTTTGGAAGACAAATCGTCCATTTATAACTCATAAAGAGTTTTATAAATATATAAAAATGGGCTTTCCAAAACTTGATTTTGATTACAAATCTAGAATCCTTATGAAATTATGATGAATTTTTAAAAAAATGTCAATTTTCAACAAATGGGGTGAAAGTTACGCCCCGTCGACAGATGCACAAATTACATTGATTTCAGAGGTTAAAAAATAGATTAGAAATTTTTTATTTTGAAATCGTCTCGATGCTAAAATATCAATGATAGAATCAAATTCTTGTCAACTATTTATAATTCAAATTTTGACTCTCCATTTGCAAGATATGTAAAAACAAAAAAAAGGGTCCTCTTTACAAGCTTTAATAAAACTTGACTATTGGTTTGACAAATAATATAAACCACTATCAATTACTAAAACACTAGTGGTTAGAAAAATGACTTGATTACAATAATTTTCCAATTAGTTGGTATTGTTTAACCATTAATGTTATGTTGAGTCATTGAAAGAGGCTTTGAGTCCTTTTTGATTGTGTGAATGGTGTGGTGGAGTTGGCCTACAAAAATGGAAAGTTAGATGTTATTGGAGATTACATCCAGTATGAAATGTTTGAATTGATGAAAAATAAAAGCTCAAGTCAAGAGGAAATTCATGAGAAAAAGAGGTCACTAGAGAGACCCTCTACAAAAATCCATGACTATTAGTTGAAGCTCACTAGGGTCACAACTATGTGAGAGCCTTGAATTCCTTGAATTTCGATTGACAGTTTGAGAAGAAAGAGAAGTGAAGATTATGGCTCCTAAGGCAAATCTAAGGGCCAAAATCAATGCCTAAGTGGTTGTTTTAAAGAAAATGATTAGAAGCAGATAATCAAAATAGTAGATGAGATTTTGGGTGTGTCTCCTTGGGTGAAATTATAAACAAATATTTGTTGATCCAAGCTCGACCAAGGATGTAAAGAACCCCCAACATTTCTGTATCTTAGTGCTCGTGGAAGCCAATTGGTTGCTTTGGACAGTGAGGAGGAAGTGGTTTATGAATGAATCCATAGACTGTAACAAGAATTTATGGAGGGCATGACAAATGTTATGTTGCCCAATATATTATTGTTCTCACAAAGATAGATGGTTCACTGGCTTGGCACCAATGGTGACAACACCTCAATAATGTTGATTGATAAACCTTTGATCATGCCTTTTAAAAACTTTTAAGAAACCTGCAAAATTCAAATAAAACCCTCCAAAGAAAGTTGTGAAATACCCAAATTTCTTGCAAATAAGCCAAATGGGACCAAGAAATTGTTGCAAAAAACTAACATCATGAACTCTACAATAATGAAACCAACGACCAAAAATAGGTCGAATGGGCCAAGTTTTTTGCTCCAAAGAACAATTTTTTGCTCAAAACACAAAATGGGTAGATGGGTAGAGGGTCAGATTGGCCCTCTACTATTTTTTTTAATTTTTGTACAATAGGCACAAAGGCCCAAAAATCTGCAAAAATTCAAAGTTATCAAAATTGACGAAACAAAAGGTATTTTTTTGTTTCTCAAGCCTTCTAGATGCAATGGTGGTGCCCATTTGGCTCCACGACACTCTATTAGTAGGGATATTTGTGGGATTGACCTCGATGTGGGAAGGAATGTGCTCTCATGGCTCTAACACCATGTTGGAGAATTCCAAGATCAAGAGCATGAAAAAAATTTCCATAAGTGAAAAAAATAAGCATAATAGTATGTCTATCAATATATAAATGAAGAGTGTGTAAATAAAATGATCAATCCTTGCATATATAGGCAAGGATGAGGAGGTGAGAAGGTAGGAGTGAAACTCTTACCACCCCTCCAAAGATGGGACACTTGTGGGCTCACTTGACAAGTGTGTGAGCAAGTTTCAATAGGTCTCTCAATTCATGAGGACACATGTCTCAATCATATGAAGTGAAACAAAAGAAAAAGAAACTTAAGTAAACTTAACCTAGGTGTGAATAGGTCAATCCTAGAAATTTGATTAGCTAACTAGGTATGATAATGATTCTATTTACACTAAAAAAACATCTCAACATACTCATAGGTGAACATAAGTTTTATGAAGGTTTTTATACTGTGGCCTTAGGAGAGATTGACATAGTTTTAGGGATTTAGTGGTTATATTCCCTTGGGGAATTTTCCCAAAGCTATCAAACCTTGGAGATTAAATTTTAATCTGAAGGAAAGGAGGTGTTCCTCAAGGGACTTTTGAATATACCACCCTACCAAATTTTAAGAAAAAGAAAGGAATTTTTCATCCACAAATGTCTAATTAAAACCATTGGTAAGCAAGATACTCCTTGTGTTCAAAATACCAAAGATGACTATACTATAGTTCCAGTGGTTTTTCTTTGGGACTAACATATGTTAGAAGATCTTTGCATGATTATTTCAACAATTCAAGGATTTGGGAAGAGAAAATAGAGACTCTTTGCATAGATTTTTAAATTCACATCAAAGTCACACAATGGAAATAATATAGAGCAAAGCAAATTTTTGGGGATTTTGTAAAAGATTGTTGAACAACTAGTAAGGAAGTTTGAGGAGGTTATATTTGTAGGTGTCTTTTAGCTTAGTAAATCAAGCAAATGGACACAAACCTCCAAGGTTGATTTGGGATCCTGAAATCACATTGATTTTCACCTAGGACTAGTTAGATGGGTTTAGTCCACATTACATAAGGAGAGATCACTATCATGTCCCCTTCTCAAGTGTAAGATTAATGAAGGCCCTTTGCCTATTTATTTATTTTTTTCTATAGGGTAATGGGTGGTCAAAAGGGAAATAATTATATAATTAAATTTAAGTTGTCAAAAAATATCTTTACATTATATTTTAAAAAGGTGATTTGTATTTAATTATTTAAAAAGGTTGTTATAAGTGTGGTTAAAAAGAGTCACTAAGACTATGGTCCTAAAAGTGATTATTTAAAATGACACTTTTATATTTTATAAATTTGAGTGAAATATGAAATTATATTATTTTCCCTCAAAAGTTTATAGAGGGAGGTTTGGACACAAAGAAGGGTTTCTTGCTTATTTCATCAATTTATTCGAAAGAGGACGAATTAGAGTTATTTTTCTTAAGGATAAAAACCCTCTCGAAAGATGGTTTTAGGGACAAAAACTCTCTTAGTCATTTGAGTGATTTTATCCAAAGGTCATCTTAGTGTTGAATGCTTTTAAATTCAAATTTTAAATATATAGTTTATTGTGTTGATCATATACAAAGTTTTTGTTTTTGTTTTTGTTTCTTGTTTGTGTAGAATTTTCAAAGTATATTTCAATGAAGTGTGTTTGTAATGATTGGTTGTTTCTAACCCAATCGTACCACTTGCATGTTTTTTCTATAGTTGCAAAAATAATATTTAAGTGTTGTTGCACCATCCTTCGTACCTAATTGCAACCTTTCAAGATTATTTTAAGAGGTTGTAACCTCACTTTTCTTGGTTACACTATATTGAAGTCTCATCACACTAATGACAATGGTGTGATTCCTTTAAGATAAAAAAAATTATATTATAATATTTTTATGACTATTCTTAGGTTAAAATAAGGGATTGCAACCTTCTTTTTTGATGGATATTTGATGAGAATCCTACAAGACCTTCATACAAGTAGTTGTACCATCTAAGGTGGTTGTAATTATGGATAGTGTTTTAAATACAAAAATGATTATCTATTTAATTTTTAGCTAATAAAATAATCTCCAGTTAATTATGCATATTAATATTATTGCTATTGAAGAAGATTTTTTTGTTATATTTATATGTTTTCATCATTTATTTCAACTACAAAAAATGGATTTATGTTGCCAATTTTTTCTACAAGTGATTGCATCATCTAGGTAATTTATATTTTATGTAGTTTTCTTTCCAACTATTTGACAAAATATGTACTTTAGATTGTTGAACAACTATTTGACATAATTCCTAGATTTAGCTATAGTATAGCATTAATTGCTTATCATTCAAAATTATAATAAATGGATGGTTTACTACCAATTAGAGGTAGCTTTAATGTTGCAAGAAGATATCATATATTTTGGTTCAAGTTATTATTGTAAGAATATCCTAGTTGATCACCATTGGATCACATTTTATTTACAAATCATTATCCACCATTTTGGCATCAATTTAAAATTAGATGTTATATTCTATCATTTTGGTATTGATGTAGTTTTTCTTATTATATGCTAGTTTGGTATTGATTGGAATGTGCATATCATTATCTACCATTTGACATTGATTGATTATGCTATATACTCTACTAGTTTGATACTATTGTAATATGGATGGCTTTCCACTAGTTAGTTTGTGATTTCTTGCTTTAACACAACCTAGTTTTTTGTATTCTCTTACCCTTCCCACATCAAGATCTTGTTGATTGGAAATATCTTCATTTTTTGTCGATTGATTTTAAAAAATTGATTAATTTTGGCTAGTGATCCTATTAGGGACATTATAAACCCATTAAATGTCAACATGTGTGTCCATCCTTTAATATGTGCACTCCATGAAAACCTAGAAACAAAGGAAAATATGCAATGAGTAGCTCTTATGTCTCACAAGTGAAAACTAGGTAAGATATAGAATCTCTCTCAACTTATAAGAAATAAGGGAAATAAGAAATGAGTAGGGTTAAGAAAGTATACTTGTTTGGAAAGTGATATGTGCTTTTGTTTGTGGGGCTTGATCATGCTTTGATATTCAAAAATCAACAATATTATGATATAATTACTGAGAAAGATCTATTAAGAGTATCAGTAACTAAAAATCTGAAGGCAACTCAACATCTAGAACTCTCACATTCAACCTCCATCTCAAGGACCTAATATACAAGAGATACAATACATGAAACCATCCAATGGTATTTACAAAACCATGAACTAAAACCACCCAAAAAGTGGTGCCCAACTTATCTCCAATCAAATATGCCCTATGATATGTCTAAACATAGACCAACACATGTAACTCCCCCTTACAACTCTTTTTTTTGTCCAACACGATTTCACATTTCCCAATTCAAGAGATACAATACATGAAACCATCCAATGGTTACAAAACCATGAGCTAAAACCACCCAAAAAGTGGTGCCCAACTTATCTCCAATCAAAGATGCCCTATGATGTGTCTAAACATAGACCAATACATGTAACTCCCTCTTACAACTCTTTTTTGTGTCCAACATGTTTTCAAATTTCCCAATTCAAGAGACTCAAACTTTGGAGGCCATAAATTTTGATTCGAGAGTCCAACTAATGAATTGTTTGAATCATTGGAAAGCTCGTGAAGTGCTTTATCAATCTAATTTGTTGGTTATGACCACTTTCAAAAATAAAAATACTTTAATATCTTAAAATCTAGACATGATCTTGGGTTGAAAATTTACCAACATGTTTATTTGGCCATTCTGTAGCTTTTGGGAAAATGTTGAAGCCATTTGTGCTTAAATTTAAACTTATTATAAATAGTAACGTTTTATAATTTCAAGGTGGAGATAAATTTTTCCTAACAGTTCATGTAACCCATGATTTCAGTCAACAATAATAATGTCTTCTATGATAAATAAGATAGAACTCCAACATAAATAAATAATGGTAGAAATTGTAGTGATTCTTTAGCAAGGATTATATAGATTATTCCTTCTTTCTACATGACTCTATTAAAAAAAATTCTTCTATTTATAGTTGAAAAGTTGTATTGGGATTGTACTCCTTGAAGGTTTAATTACATTGATTTTTCTATTTATGTTTATGTTGAAGTAAAATATTCTTCTTCCAATGTCTTAGGAATGAGTTGGCACATGTAGCTTAAGATGTTAAGAGTTCGACTAGTTAAGGATATTTAGAGTTGGTTTATATATTTTGAAAGAATTTGTATAATGGATAACAAATATTTTTTTACCAATGGTTTATATTGTATTTTTTAATTTAATTAAGATAATTCTAGTTCGGTGATTTGATGAGAATAAATGACTAGGAGAATCGATTAAAATCTTGTGAGTAAAAAGAGTATAGTTCACCCCAAGCAAGGGCCCACTTGAGGTAAAGTGTTAACTCTCTTGTTAGTATTAGTTGTTGGTAATTTTAATTGTCTTAATCAGATTTATTTCAAATGGATAATTAGTTATTAACAATCAGAGTAACATATACTTGTAGCCAAGTAGTGGGTGGGTCTGTGTTTTGGGTGGATGGGTCTTTCCTCTGTTATCGGCTCATTGTGTCTATAAGTTTTTTGGTTTCTTCTATTGTTTCTGGTTTGGGCTTAACATTGTAACTTTGAACTTGGTCTCTTTTTGGCCCCTTGGGCTCTCTGTGTAAAGGGTAATGCACCTTGTAAATGTAGTTTACTTTATCAAAAACATATACTAGTAGCATAGCAATTTGTTGTTGTTTGTAGAACTTGTAACATTGATGATAGTCATAGTAACTACTACTAAATTTTTGTTTGATTAGAATTTATGGAATAAACTCATTTTTAATGGTAAGTTTGTTTTCTATACACAACTCCATAGGAAAATTCCCAAAACTCCTTAAGTTGTACATACATTATATGTACCGTCCAATAAAATGCTTCCTTGTTTTGACATTATAAATGTAGCACATCATAACATGTGAGTCACTTGGTAAGGGATATTCTAATCCATTGAGTAGAGTGCATGCTTTTCACTACACCAACTTTACTGGCCAATAATGGGGCTAGACAACATCATGGAGTTTTTTGTGGATCCTATCTTGATTCTTAGATTATTGCATTATAACTGTTGCTTTTGAGAAAGTTGTAATATCTTTTAATCATGGTATGTTTATGAATATTGGAGTACTTTTGGAGAGGATCAAGGATATTTTAATTATATACTATATCATCTTTGTATTGGAGTCTGGTCCTTCCATGTTTGAGAAGTAGCCTCCACTTCGTGATTATGTAATGCTAATGTTTGAATGGATGCTGACCTTTATTTTGGATTAAAAAATCATGATTATGTATTTATTCAATTTGATATTGAGAAGGAATTATGTTTTAATCATGTTAGGATTATTTGTAAATGTATTGAATTTTTTGAAATCATTAGTAGAATGTTTATATTCTCAATACTTTAAATTGGAGGTCACAAATGTTGTTCTTACATTTTGAGAAATTAAAAAATTTCATGTGAATAGTGCTTTGGGTTAAAAATGAATTATGAGGCTTGTATTGAATTTTTAGAACGGTTAAATTTGAAGCTCACTAGTATTTAATTCTTTGGCTTGCATACTTTTTTAGTAGCTTACAAAATGAGTGAGTTATCTTATTTTTATGAAGGTTGTGTAAGCTTGTCTAGGCCTAGCCCTTCTCATGTATTGAGTTGTTTTCCCTTAAAGTTTTCCTAGAAAGGTTAATTCATTGTACTTAGGCTCACTCAAGGTGTTAAGTGTGGTTAGTATTCTTTGGTCTACTAAAAATCCAACTTATAGTTTCTAGGACCTCTTAGACCATAAAAGACCCTATACACTACCTTAGGTTGTTCAATTTACTAGTGGGGACCCTAGAGGTCACCAAATTTACTAATGGGGACACTAGGCCACCTAATTCACTATCTAAGTGACCCTATTGACCATTCTAAGAGACATAATTGACATATTGGGAAACCTTAAGACAATAGGCATTTCCTAAATTATTTGGGAAACATTTATTAATGAAATTTGTTCCCCTTGGGATACATTTCCTTCCTATTATCTTATTTTGGAGGTTTTTTTATATTTTAGTTCATCCACTCCTTGTTGGATTTCTTATCTTTTTGTATAAATGACTAGTCAACAGTTTGATTGGTTGAAACATTGTATCTTCCAATGGACTTGCCTCTTGAGAAGGTAATCCTAGTGCTTGGATGTTGTTCACACATCATATTTGATATTAGTGAGTCATCTTGGGATGTGTAATAAATTGATGTGATACTCTCATTCCCATCCTTATTTTTGTGAGAGAAGGATATCATGGGCTAATATTTGATCTTTGTTTTAGAATAAATTATATCCTTTTGTATGACTATTTTTTGACTTTTTCATGCAACATGGTCAATTATTCTACTTGTAACACTTTTCTTGGGGCATTGGCATTGCATACCTTGAGTTTTTTTGTGTTCTAGCACATAATCTTGATGTGTATTAGTGTAATAGTGATATATAATTCTTACAATTATCACATGGAAAATTTGTAGTTTTGTGTTTTGTCTAGGGTTTGAGCCACCCATTAGAGCTAACCATGTCCACCATGGTGAACCATAATGGGGATTATCCTTACACTCCCTTGATTCCATTTAAATATCTTCCATGAATTCACATAAATATGATAATAGTCATCGTATGCTCCTTTTATGCCCCATAAAAAGTCAAAAATAACAAAATATTAGGGTTAGATTCTTTAAAGTTCATTTTAGGGTTTGAATTTATGGATATAAAATCTTTGTTATTCATAAGTCATTAAACTATTTTTAGATGCAATTTTCATCCCAAAAGTTTCCATTGGATATATAAGTAAAAATTTACATGAATTATTTTAACTTTAAGTCTTCCAAGTGGAAGGTTATGGGTGACAACTTGGATGCATTGTTCACTAGTAGCTTCTTTAATATATTATGGTTATAGATTGGTAGTTTGGAGTTCATGGTTTATTGTTCTCATTGGTAGTTTGAGATTTTTTGACATGTGATATAAATGTATGCTATTCATTATAAATGGTATTCGATAAATAATATCCAATGTTCATGGTTTAATATTCTTCAATAACACAATATAGGTATTGGCATGAATATGAGTCTTCCTACAAGGAATGAATGGATTAATAGGTAATCAAGGGGGTTTTTTTGGAAAATTATTTCATATAAAGGTCAAATTTTTAATAAGATTAAAATATTTTAATGTATATATATATATATGCTACTTTCTTTTTTAAAACCATAATTTTACTTGAAATTTAAAAGGAAAATTTGAATGGATGACCTTAAAAGGGATAAAAGTATATATCATAGCACCTAATTGACCTATTTTATTTTAAATTATGATTGCATAGATAAGTGTATCTTTCCTAGCTTATTGAGAGCTATTTATAGTCATCTGCAATAATTATTGATAAAATTAAAAAATATATTACTTATACATGGACTACATTATATATGCAGTTATTTCTTTGAGAGCATGTTTCCTTTATATTAATGGAATAATTCCCTACATAAGGTTCATCTAAGAGGATGTTGGATAATATTGTATAAATATTTTTAGGAAAGAGTGACTATAGTTGTAATACTTTATGTATGTATGAATTGTCTATTTGATTTGGAAACTATTATGTAGGGCTCAATCTACAAATCATAACTTGTTTAGTACTTGAGTTTGCATATCTCCATAAAAAAATTATGTAACACAAAATATTTTGGGCTATTTATCACCTAGTAATTATTTGTGAAGAAAAGGAAGCTATTATCCATAAAATATCAAGGGTTATTTAGGTCCTATATCCCTTATGCATAGTTCCTATTGTGATGTACCTTTATCATATTTAGTACTAAACGCATTAAAACTTTTTATCTCTTCTATTGTTGTGTTAAGACATACTTCAAAGAAATATATAGAGGATGATCTCTCAAGCATATTCTTTTATTTTAATACTCTTATAAATCTACAAGGAACTTTAAATATCTAGGCGATTCATTGATAAATGAACATCCTTATTTCAAAAAGTTTGGAAGATATTGAGATATTGAGTCAAAGGTGGCATACCCTAGTATATGGGATATCATTTCACTTTAATATTACCATTATTGATATTATTTATTAATATTATAGGAAAATTCAGTAAATAAAAATGCTTTAGTGTTATAATTTGCTTCTCTTGTAAATATTTCTTGGAAAATAATACTTGTAAGTAAGAATGGTATTTATGGAGGAAATTTTGTAATATATAATCTAATGCTTCTTCTTTTATAATTATGGTATTATTTTGATAGTTCTATTGATTATTATCATTAGTAAATGAGTGTGTTATCTCTTATGTTATCTTAATAGATTTGTAAAATTTAGAGATATCTTTTGTATACATTTCTTTGTATATAACCTTAAAAAGAAGAAAGAAATCAATTTGATGAATTGAAGGGGGGGATATATGGATAATCCTCACTCCAAAAAGACTCAAGTTTCAATTAAAGAAACCAACATAGAGAATCTTTCTTCATACTAAATGATTAGGAGTCACCATACATATAATTACCCGAATGAATCCCTATGAAAATAAACCTTAGTTTTTTGAAAAATCTAAAAGAGATAAGTGGAGGGATGCAATGAATTTAGACTATGAAAATCTAATTGAAAATAAAACTTGGGATCTTGTACCCACACCTTTAAATATAAATTTATTTATTGTTGTTGAAATGGTGGGAAAAGGGGTCCCTCTTCAAAAGGGATTTTTATGATGATGTTTTATAAAACCCTTAGGAATCCTTAATAGGTGTCTTTCCCCATAAATTTCAATAGGAAAGAGATCACAAGGTGTAAAGATTGACTTTCAACTCAAAGGTGAGCCAATCAGACCTGGATCTCAATCCTTAAGAGAATAGGACAAATCTAAAACCAAATTAAAATGATTTGCAATGCTCAAACTAAATGAATAATAAGACCTAATACTTAAAATGTAGATTCTCAAAAATTTAGAGACTATTAAAAAAATTTGCATGCAGATCTGAAAAGGGTTTAAACACATTTACCTATCACCAAAAACTTGTTTTGAGGAGTGCAAAGGGAATCATTCACCCCTGGGCAAATAGGTCTTAGTCTAGGGCTCCAAAATGAGTTTTGACAATCCTCTAATGTTGGATCTTAGCTTTGGTTTGACACAGGTCCCACTGTCAAAAAGTTGAAAATAAAGTATGTAACCTAGTTTCATGGCTTGACAACAATGATGACAACTTATGCAATAATAAATAATTGCTCTTCAAGATCTTTTTAATCCTTCTTCAACCCGTAATCTGCACATACACAAAGAGGAAAAATTGTTTTGTTTTGTATGGGGATTTTCCTTAGTCAAACCCCAAGCTTGGTAATTAAACCTTGATAGAAATATAATGGCAAAGGAGAATGAAATGATGAATGAACACTTGCTTGCTACAACTCACCAATCTTCAATGGCTTCCCTTAGAGAATTGAAGACAAATAAATCTCTCCAAGGAGCTTGATCTTTCTTTACTTGATGGATTTGGATACTTGAAATGCTTGGATGCTTTAAGATCAAAAATGCATATTAGCCTTCACAAAATGATATGAACACACATAAGCTTGAACATGATGTTAGGATCTTGATTGCTGCAACAAATGACGGATTAATCTACTCTTGAATGATCTTGACAATAATATTTTCTCTTGAAAATATTTGATCATGTGTGTTAGATTTCAAATGATAAAAGATTGTGTATTTATAGGTGTTTATCTAATTTCCCGAAAATTAGATTCCAAAATCCAACAATTGCAATTTGAATTTGAATCATTAAAAGAGCGCAAAAACATATTTTAAAATTGGCCTTAGCACTTAAAGGGGACTTATTCGCCCATGGGCGAATGGGTCTTGGCCTATAAGTCTAGGACACACATATTCCATGGAAATTAAAATATTAAATGCATTAATTAAATATTGGTTCTCATTTAGGAAAATGGGAAAAATAAGGCTTTGGAATGCATAATTTGGTAAATTAGAAACTTAATTAAGTCCAATAAATTAAGGGACCCAAACATAGTGTGAAATTGTAAAGGTATACAATTTCCTACTTTACATTTAGCCCCCACTTTAGTGAGAGTATGAACTTACATTCAGACTCACACTAAAGTAGACAAATATGTGTCAAGAGGGGTCCAAATGCACAAATGTTGATGAGATAGGATGGCAAAGCTCAAGGAGGTTGTGCAAGCCCCCAAGATCCAAGATCCCATGGCAAACCAACATAAGCATAAAGGACACACATGCATGTAAGATATGTGCAGTAGGACAAGCTACACAAGCATACAATGTCAAAGCCAATGCAAAAAGGAAAAAAGGAAAAAGGATGGAATAGTAAGTTGTGTTATGCCATGTCCATAAAATACACTCACAAGGGCTAGTGCAGTCCAATATACACTAGGTGAGCCCTCAAAGGAAAAATGAGAAACACACACTAGGTCTACAAGGTGTGTACTCATAAAAAGGGGTGGTAAATGGGATAGACGCACCAAGGCTATAGGTGTGTTCCCATACGCTAACCATACCAAAAGTTATACTCCCTGATAACTTTGATAAGGTGCCACAAAATGGACAATGTGCTATGCAAACACTACACTAAGTCCAACTCCTGTGAACAAAAGTGAAGCCAAAAATGTCAAACCGAAAAATGTCAAAATGAAATAATGCCAATGCATGTCCCCACTTTAAAGGAATTTCTAAACACCATGTTGTGAGAAATTACTTTAAAGTAGAAATGATAAATCCCAATTGATAAAAGGGTAATGAAATCTTATTTGGAAAGACTTATGCCAATGATCTGTTTCCAAATAAAGTTATATCATTAAGAAGGGTTTCCCCCACATGCAATATCAAAAGATAATACATAAGGGATCTACGGATTTGGGGTCAACGTATGTCTTTTCTATAGTGATATAATAGAGTTCAGAACTGTCATCATTCCCCAAATACTCATAGAACAATAAACACAAAGGAAGAATGACATATAGAGAGCAAAAGAAAGGAAAAGATTTTGGGTCAACATGAAAGAGAATTTAGATGTATCGATGCCTTGCATCATCCCCAAAAGGAAAACACAAGACAAAATAAAAGACAATGTTTAAAACATATAGAAGAAACATAGATACAAATAGAAGAATATCACGACAAATTCTCTTCCTTTGTATCCTTGCACCAACAAAGTAACAAGGGTCATCCAAAGAAAGCTCACAAATATAAAGACACACCAAGTAGCATGATATGAGGGGATCACATTACATACATGCAATCACAAAGAACATGAAAAGAAAATAAAGAAAGTATGTTACATGCAATCCAACCTAAGGCAGGTCGTTTGCATCCCAATCTTGCTCATCATATATGTAAGGTAGATAACTTGCCAAATGGGCCATGAAAAGTGTCATACTAGGAGTATCACCAGGTTCTGTAGGATGGTGAAATCTTACACATTGTTTGTATAGATTCAGCCATCCTCATAGAATAACATATACCATTTACTCCAAACAAAATGCTAAAACTAAACAAACATGCAATGGAGAAAAGGCAATACAACCTATTCTATGGTGGATTGGTGCCCTCCATGAAGATGTGAGAGAGCCCTTTCCCAATCCCTTTCTAAGCCAAATGAGATAGACAATGAGTTGCTATGAGCTCAAGTTGCCTATAGTTTTGATGCCTTCAAAGTGTGTTGTTGAAATGAGAGAAAATGGCTTGCATTTATAGGAGAAGTTGATAGAAGAGAGGCCAAAATTAGGCAATGTGGGACTAAATCCCATCCAATAGGATAGAGACACTTGTCATAATGGGATTGGTCAAAGCCTGTGCAAGTTTTGGCCAATGTGCCCATTCAAATTTGAAAAATGTCAATAAATGCATATTGTTGAGGGTTTTGGGGGGAATAATCTTTGTCCAAAAAAGTCAAAGATGAGAGTTATTGAGGGAAAATAGTCTTTTTAATAAATCAATTAAATTGATTTATTGATGCAAGTGGGTGGGTTAGTTAAGAGTTTAGGTTTGACTCTAGTTGAGTCAAAAGCTAGAGAATGGTAATTGTGATTAAAAGTTAATTAAATTTAGATTAATTAACTTGGGGGATTTTAGGGATTTGACATTTGATTAAATCAGTTTTGATTTATTAAATCAAATGAGAAGAACATAAGGATTAAATAATTTGATTTATTTAATGAACCTTAGGAAATTAATCAATAAATATTTTAATTGATTAATAGAAGAAATGGATGTTAATTTGTATGATGCATGATTGTTATTTTTGCATGTCTACATTTTGCCCCTCTTTGAAGCAATGTACTTGTTGCATTGGTTCAAAGAATGATGTTGCTGACATCGAAATAAAAAAATTCTTTGGTTTTTCAGATGCCCCAGTGGAAATGAGTACTTTAGTACATTGCCCCCTCGAGAGATCAAGCGAAAAGATTCACTTTGAGGTGGATCTCACGACAAAGAGGTTCAAAATGGATGTATGGATGATGAGACTATATGATAATGATGATGTAAATGATATGTTCCAATTATGCAAGATGCATGATGGATGCAGGATGGATGCATGATGGATCTATGATGGATGCATTGTTAGCATGAAAGAAGGTAGAAGAATGAGAGGGATCAACCCTTAAATTCAAGAAGATGAAGAAGTCCAACAATTCCAACTTTATTAGCTATGATGATGATGTATTGCTTATCCAAGGATGGGGAAAGAGCATACCTTTCTTTATGTTTGATAACACACGTAGGTGCGATGCATCAAGGTATTAAGAACCAGGATGGCGTTGCGCCTAGTGTGATGGACTTTGACTCGACAATCAGATAGGAGTATTCTTGTTCACACTTGACAAACATAAACTTATTTAGAATGTAGTTCAGAAATTCCAGACATCTCGGGCCAAAACATAAAAAGGCAAGCCTTCTTATGTGGTCAACAAGATACCTAAAACATCCTTCCTACAAACAAAACAATGTATGCATGATGAAGTTATTTTACAAGAATATCCAACAAGCACAGCAGATAAAAAGATAATGATCATTGCCCATTCCCTTCTCTCTAAACCTGTTTTGTTTAGGCATCATCGAGAGGTCCTTGGAATGAGCACAAAATAAGATAAGTCTAAAAGACCAAAATAAAGTAAACAAACAAGCTAATGTTCTTCGTATCGCTAGCCAAGGCTAAACTACTGTGAGGGTTACCTAATGCTTATGTCCATCGCAAGAAAGCTTCATCCTAGGACATGTAGTGATCAGGGTTTTGATGAGACTGATTGGGTGATAAGCTATTGATACTCTGAGTTGACCAACTTGTTGACTTACTGACTTAGACTTGAGACTTTGACGTTTAGGCGTTCACTTTAGAACCTGCTAAACTTGCTTCTGACTAACTCACCAAAGGGTGAAAGCGACGATGATTTATTATGAGTGATGACAATCACAGGTGAAAGCGAGATGAAACAGATGCACCATTTTGGGTTTTTTCAAATATTTTGAGGCTGTTTTTGGAATTTTTGAGATGTTTTACAAATGTTTTTGGTATTTTTGAGATTTATGAATGTTTTTGGTATTTTCAAGATTTTTTTCTAAATGTTTTTGAATTTTCACATGATTTTTGACGATTTGGATATGTGATGATATCAGTGCTCTGTTTTGGGATTTTGTTGAAAACCAAGCTTAATGTTGATCAATTGGACTGATGGATTGATAGTTTGACTAAGTGTGTTAAGTCAAACAAAAGTGATAATGCACTTGTAAACTTTAGGAAGTTGTGTTATCCTAGAATAAACTCGTACAAAAAAGATAATTTGGCTAGGTGTGTTAAGCCAAACAAGGTGATGATAATGAACTTGTAGACCCAAGGAAGTTGTGTTATCCTAGAGTAAACTCGTTCACAAGATGATAGTTTGACTAAGTGTGTTAAGTCAAACAAGATGATGATTGATTGGATTCGATTGATCAAGATCGATGAAGCTTGAGTTAGAACAAAATTGCTTTGATGATTTCATGTGACACAGATGTGTGCATTAGATGCGACTGATATGAATTGCTTAGATTGATACTCGATGAAAGATAAAGCTTGATGAGGAACGTCTTCTTGTCAAAATATGCCATGGGCTAGTAATTTGGATTCTTTTTGGTTTGCAAATTCTTTGATCAATTTGATTTCACATTTTCCAATGCTCGGATCACCACATAAGTGGGAAGATATGGATCAAGATTTATTCTCGAAGCAAGATGTAAATATCTGCCCCCAGTGTCTAGCAATGTTTGAACGGCCATGGGTGGATTCTTGGATGAATGGATATGAATTATCTTACGATAAGATAAGCTGTTCAAATAGAGGATTTTCATTTGGATAATGCTTCAAGGCTCAGATAGCGTTGGATAGGATGGGATCAATGAAAATGACCCATGTCAAGATGTTTACCATAAACAAGTGTAAAGTGTGCTCCAAAATTTTCCAAGATCAAGATAACTTGGAGTATGGATGTAGATGGAAAATGGATTGGATAAACGGTTCATGGATGAATGGATGATATGGATGGAATGTTGGCTTCATTATGGATGCGATAAGATGCTTTCTCCTGAACTGGCGCACGTAGATGCTCGATTCTACACATGATGCCTGTTTGCCAGGTTTTCATCATGGTACCTGTCCAAAGCACCACCGAAATGGTTTTCGCTGGAGGACGATTTTTTTCTTTACTGTTTTCAATCCTTTTTCTGATTTTTTTGGATTTTTTTGATCTTCTGTTTTTTTTTGTTGTCACCAAGATGCCTGTTTGCCAGGTTTTCATCAAGGTGACCATTTTTTCAGGACTTTTTCTGATTTTTTTTTTTTTGTATTTTCTGAGAGATTTTAAGCTGATGTTGAACCACCTGGTGGTGCTGATGTTGATGCTTCTATCATAATGTGCCATCGATATCCTGCTTGTAGAAGTTTTCTTGCCAAGATACGTGCACTTGAATGCAACTTTTGAGATTGTCTGCTTTGCTGATACCGGAGTTAACTTTGTCTTTGTGCGCACATCGCGATAGAGTGCCTTCTGAATCCTTATGATGAAGGGTCGCTGCCAACACATGGTCAATGTGAGAATTGGATATCATGCGTGGAGGCGTGGATGGAGTGTGTTTAGGGATAAAAGATGGATTGGTTGTCAGTTTGGAACCTTTGACTCTCCAAACTTGGGAAGATGAGCAATGGTGGGTGGATACGAAAGTGTGCATGGAATTAGGACCAACTGCTTGATACACTTTGTACATTGCTTGAGAAGCTTTATTTTTCTTTTTTGGAAATCTTTGATGGATACATTTCCCTTTTTTATTTTGCCCCATAGTTTCTTCGACTAATGGGGTTTGATAGGGATAATATTTCTTTGTATTCTTTGGTATCCACTTGTATTTGATTTGTCCTTCATGCTTCGTCCTTTGATTCGAATCTTTCTTTTGAGGTTGGTCCCAAATTGTGGATGGGGTGATGGGTGGATGAAGATTCATGAAATGGCAGGGTTGTAGTATTGGCATTGTTTCATCATAACGGTTCTTCATGCTCCCTATGTTGATGTTTGCTCGAGACGAAGTTGCCCCCAGTTTGGTGATAGTATTACTGATATGTTGAGATCCCTTGATTGTTGAGTAACCAAGGCCTTGACGCTTAGGATTTCCAAAAATCTGCACTGGTTCTAGGATACCCTGTTCCTGTAGGCCTAATCCTCTGCCTTGATAATTCATTTGTTGAAACATTTTATTTGCAAAAGGATATGATTTCCCTTGGAAACAAGGTGTTGCTCCTTCTCTGCTTTGTGGTGGACCTTCAAAAGTGTCAGCTTCTTTATTGACGAGATAGCTTGCTCTAAGAAAGGTGAGTGATCCAACTTTATAAGTGATAGGATCCTCCACATGTGGGATAAATTCCTGATTGATCTCTTTGGCTTGATCTTGTAGTGCTTCTTCTAGAGGTATTGATGATTCACTGTCATTGTAAAAGTCTTCCTCATGATTTATTCTTGATATGCTTTCACATGATTTTTCTGATTCACAACTTTTGTAGAAACCTTCTTCATGACCCATTTCTGATATGTCTCTGCATTTGTCTACATCTTGATCATGTGTACAAATGTTAAGAGTAGGAGACTCTTGTTCGTTGGTAATGATTTGAAGAGTATGAGACTCTTGTTTTTGAAGATCATCCACGTGTCCATCCAAAGAAAGCATCTCATGGGTAGATGGAGGAGTATGTCCTATGTGGATGTGGTCATCATTTGTGGCATCTTGTATAGATAAAAGAGTGCCCATTAGATCATTGTAGTATCTCGGAGATGCAAATTCTTGATTTTGACTAATTCTGGAATTGCTTTCGCCATGCTTTTGATCACGTTCTTGACATGGGTCAATTTCAAAGGATGGATTGTCTACAAGGGGTTCTTGGACATCGTTGTTGGGAAGTGGCTTAATATTCTCTTGAACTTTGAGAGGATTTGGATCAAATGTTGAGATAGGGATTCCTTCAATATCTTTAACCATGAGGTCAAAGGATGTCAATATGTTGTTGGAAGGGCCATTGCTAGACCTTGATGGAAGATTTTGATCATACTTTGGAATAAGTTCTTGAAATATGTCCTCTGACTCATTAGGTGATGTAGAGACTTTTTCGATATGATCATTGGTTGATGGATCGTAGATTATGTCAATGGGATCAAATAATTGTAACACATCTTGAAATAGATCACTAAAAAGTGGCTCTTGATGAACGACGATTTGATCAATGGATGGGGTAGACATATCTTCAATGTGCTCATTGATGGATTGATTTTGATCATTGTTTTCAACAATTTTGGTGGAGGGATTATCAATGTTCTCAAACATAGGATCAAATGATGTTAATGTTTCTTGGATTGGATCATTGTTGGGTATTGTCAGTGAGTTTTGATCGTGATTGAAAAGTGACTCTTGGTGTGTGATGATTTGATCATTGAATGAGATGGGAACATCTTCAGTGTGTTCATTGATGGATAGATCTTGATCATTGTTTTCAACAATTGCGGTGGGAATCTGTTGCAAGCTTTGTTGAGTGGGTAAGGCCTGCGTTTGCTGCTGAGCCAACAACGCTTGTTGTTCGTCATGTTGTTTTTGTGCCAATAAAGCTTTTTGTTGGGCTCTTTGTTGTGCTAATTCTTCTTGGATTGATTGCAATAGTGCGTAGAATTCTGCTTGCGCTTGCACTTGTTGGGCTACTTGAGCCGCTTGTGCTTGCTGAGCAACTAGCTGTGTAGCTTGTTGGGCTTGGAGTGCCTTTTTGCGAGAAGCTTCTTGAGCGGCTTGCAACATGATGGAGAATGAATTGGTTGTGTTGTATTTTGGCGGTGGTGGTGGTCGTGGTGGTATGGGAATGGAAATGGTGTTGATTGTTGGGGTTGCTTGGATGGTTTCCATCTGTTTTTGTGATATCGATGGAAAAATGGGATGATTTGGTATGATGTTTTGATTTGGCATGATAGATTGAAATTGAACATTGTTGTGGTTGGGAATGATATTGCTTGGATTTAGGTAACTTTGATTTTGCATGGGGTTACCTTGACTTGAATCAACATATGGAGTTGTCAACATATTTCTTGGATTTTGAACAACATTAGGGGGATTTGCAAACATGTCGACCCCAAAGTTTACCAAGTGTGGATTTGAAATGGTCATGTTTGGTAAAGTTGCACTTGGTATGTATGGATTTTGTGGGATAATGTTGTTTGGAAAACTCATGCATTGAGTGTTTGGTTGATAGATTTGCAGATTTGGACTTGGATTTAAATCTATCATTGGGAAAGGTGTTCCAAACTTTGGATTGGGTATGCTCATATTTGGTGTACCATTGATGTTTGTATGAGATAATGCTCCCATGTATGCATTGTACAAGCTTTGAAAATCAAATGGTATTGCAAGGCTTGGATAGTTTGGTTGAATCGAATTGCTCATGATGGATGGATCAAGTTTATATTCCATGTCCCTCTTGTGTTGAGATCGAGTTTGAACCATAAAATGAAGATCAATTTCCAAGAATGTAAG
Organism: Sequoiadendron giganteum; assembly: GCA_007115665.2. NCBI lineage: Eukaryota > Viridiplantae > Streptophyta > Pinopsida > Cupressales > Cupressaceae > Sequoiadendron > Sequoiadendron giganteum. Next base: position 78,695,979 of record CM021103.1, on the reverse strand, counting down.
AGATGAACCTCTAATCCTTTAGATCGGTCTAAACCTTAGGTTCAAAGAAGTGAAGAACTAGGATAATTAAAGGATCAAAATTATGATGAGGATGAGATAAACGGAAGATGAGTGATACGGATGAATGGAACTCTTAAAGAAACTTTGAAGGAAATGCTAAACTTTTTAGGACTTTGATTAATCGTGATTAGATTGATGGTTTGACTAGATGTGTTAAGTCAAACAGAATGTGATGAATGTAATCGTAAAACTCTTGGAAGTTGTGTTATCCAAGAGTGAACTCCTACAAGATGATAGTTTGACTAAGTGCATCAAGTCAAACGAGGTGATGATTTGATAATTTGGCTAGGTGTGTTAAGCCAAACAAGATGAACTCGTAAACCCTAGGAAGTTGTATTATCCAAGAGAGAACTTGTGTATAGGATGATGGTTTGACTAGTTGTGTTAAGTCAAACAAAGAGGTTTGATTTCACCTAAAAGTTTAGCATAAAAGATGTTTACAAAGTTTCCAAGAGTTGTTGGTGAGATGGAAATTTGATTGATTTTGATGGTTGAAAGATGGATGAAAGTGATTGAAATTGATCCTATACTTGACCTGGAATAACACTTCTTCTTACAAGACCTCGGTGTTGAAGAACACGCTATATTTCCTATGGAAGGAAAGCAAACCTTTCAAACAATTCAGGATCTCAAGATGCTCCTCACTAGCTTTCAGACTAAGCTTTTTGAACTTCGGTTTTGGGATTTTGATCATGTTAGAAAACACATGTGTAATCAAATTTGTCTTTTATCTTGGTTAAATGAGGTTCTTTTTATCCAAGACACTTGCTTGCTTAGGTTTTCAAACTATATGTCTAATGTCCCATTCTCTTTCTCATTCCACAAGGTCCTTTATGCGGAAATTGAGGAAAATAGGGCAAAAGTTCCTTATGTTTATCCTTATTGGAAACAAATGATGGTAGAATTTGCACACTTAGAAACCTCTAGGAATGTGATCTCTAGGGAAAGCAAGAGTGGGAAATTTCGTCAAAGGATATTTGTTTCTTCCAAGGTGTTTGAAATTTGAGGCTCTTGTGTATGTTTGTTTTCCAAATTTTTTCAAGATCAAGCAATGTGTTCTTTCCAAGCACTTTCACACTCCTAGGTTGATGAGACAATACCTTGTTGGGTTCCCACTTGGATAAATCCAGCTGCGCATATCTTATGCGAATGGCTAAATGCTTGACCACACTGGTTGCCCTCCACGACACTCACTTATTCGGGTCAGCCAAGCATTAGTACCCATGAATCTCCCATGGCATACTTTCCATTTCCACAACAAGACCGCATGTTACGTGGGGCAGCTTCAAAGGACATGACCTTTTGCACCAACAAGATAGACAAGGTTTTGGTCTTTTTCTAAACAAGGGGTTCTAATTCGGGCATTCCGTTCGTGGGGGATTATCCAACATCAGCGAGAGTCCATTGTTGTCCATCTCGTCGGAATAATCCTCGTGATTCTTGAACTTTCCTCAAGAATCCACACTTATATACCAGTTGGAAGTCGCTTGGCTTTAGCGTGTTCCCGATTGGGTCGTTCCCTTGGGTGATTACTTTTTCCCACAAGGCAGGCCCTCTAGATAAACAATAGCGAACTAACATATCCTGTTGTTCACAAAACCCTTGTTGAAAAACAAAGGGGAGAACCTATGCAATATATCGTGCTCACACTCGCATGTTTTGTTCAATTTTAGATCCCAAATCGAAGTGTGGAGGCAATATTTTTGACAACTTAATATCAGAAAAAGACTTTTGATTCTCAAGGTCACCATCAGGCGTGAGAGAAGCACATACGTCTTTTTGATGATATTACTTTGTGAAAAAGATTACAAAGCATGGCAAACAATTGTTCATTTTAAGTCCAAAAAGCAGTGATGAATTCGTTTTAAGCACCAAAATCCAAGTGTGAAGGTTGCCTTGTTCAATTTTAATCCCAAATTGAAATCTAGTAAGTGTCTAAGGTTCTTTTTAACCAACTTTGAAAAGATCAAGTCAAATGGTTAATTTTAAACCTAAAGAGAAATGTGAGTTGGTTTAAAACAGAAAAAAAGGGTAGTGAATTGAAGCTCTAAGATTTAAAATAAGCATTAAAAAATGCTTTTTCCAAGTCTTGATTTCAAAAAAAATCTCCAACCCCACTCCATTCGCCTTCATTTTCGTTTGATGTCAACCTTGTTCCTTCGATGTTGCAGGTTTCTTGTGTAAATGAAGTCGCCCCTCCTACCTTCAAAAATAATTAAAAAAAAAACAATCATGTGAGGGTCAAGTTTATGTTTTGAGCATTGACTTCAAATGATGGAATAATTTTAAATGACAAAGACTAATTATTTTGAAATAAATGAAACATCAATAGAAACCCTGCAGTCAATCCATTACTTCTGGATCTAGTCAATTATCGAGAGCAACCATATTAAATATAGAGCAAGGCAGTGTTAAAAAAGAAGGTAATAAACTGCATTAAAGATTTTATATTTGTATCTGTTGGATGAATCAATCTTTAAGAAATGCACTTAAAGTTTCCACTGTCGCCTATGCACTGCTGTTCCTTCCAGTTTCATTTCTATTTGATTTTGTTGTATGTGTCTGCGAGAGTAACTTGCTCAACAACTATCTCCCACTATGCATACGTGTGTGTCAAGATTTCAAATGGCTATTGACCTTTCACTTCTCCAATTTGGTGAGCAGCAACACAGTCATACGAAATGAAAACAAGGCTGCAGTTATGATCAATTTAACACCAAAGCATTTGTATCAGACACTCAATGTGTGCAGCTGAAGAGATGACATTTAGTTTCTTCATATGGCAGTTGGCTGTGGCTTTGTTGGAGAGCTCAACTCCGGCTAATAAATTCTCGAAGGCCTTTTCTTTAGTGGTTTTCGGCCTTAGATTTTGAAAAGGTTGAAAACATCGATAGCTGAAGGTGGCCTGTGATTTCTTCTTTAATGAATGCTCCACACGTTCTACAACATAAGTTGCTCTGACTGCCTTTAAGTCATGAATCAATCTGAAAACCAACAGTATATTAGAGGCACAAAGGACGTATTAAAAGGAGGCGTGGTAGAGGGAAGCATTAATAAAATTTCAACTATCAGATGCACAAACAATTAACCACAAAGTCTCTTGCAGTACTCAGTTTCCAAGAAAGATTGTGCACCAACTACAGATCTGCACAATACAAGTTAGTCAAATCCATCACCCACTACAGATCTGTACAATAAAATCTAGTTAGATCTTTGCTGCGCCTTTGCATGTTAGATCTTTATTGCTACAAGGTGAACAGGCTATCATTATAGAAAATCGCTATCTATTTCAATTAATGAGCGTATTGACATTTGTAGCGATTTGTTTACAGTCAAACAGTCAGTGCATTACCTAACATGCACTATCAACAAATCCACAATGATATTCTTTGGAAAGTGTCTAAATGACTTTCACATTCACCTCGAAAGAATGTTGGCTATCTGGGAAGGCACTTTGAATCTTTCACTTCTCCCATTTAATGAACAACTGCATGGTGAGAAATTCTTTGAAGATTGCTTCACGCCACACCCCTGTCCAATCAAGTACCATTCGGCATTGAACTCCTCTTTCCCTTCTGCATGCGGTTCTCAAGGCTCATTAAGTGCTGCTTGAAGCACAGGCCTCTGTTCCGTTCTGTGCTTAAAAAGAGATTGGCAGGGAGGATGGTTGTGGAGAGTGTCGACTGGCGATGTCCTCTAAAATCAAGGCAGCATAACCCTATTCCTAGAAGGAATATGACACAACAATAGGGAGGTGTAGCAGGGGCACCTTATTAGGTGGTGAGCGAGTGGTGGGAGAGAGTTGTCTTTATAGAGGAAAAGAAGAAGAGGGAGCGGCAGGCAAGCGAGAGGTAAGTCGAGAAGCATGGCAACATGCATTGAAACATGAAAGGCACGTGAAGTAGTGCAGTCTCATGGATTGCAATAGCTGTAGGATATCCATGAAATGATTTGTTGAAAAGGCTTTAGGGACTTTCAAGCAAATGTCACTGGTAAGTGTAAAGCCAAAATTCAGGTAGATTTTGCAGTGGCGTGAGCAACAGCAACATAGAAAGCGACGTGAGAGAAGAGCGTGCAAAATCCATCAACCATTTTCCTAAAAAAAAAGCTCAACAACCTGATAATTTCTTCATGATTTGTTTGGCAGGGCCATACAAGCTAAGCAAATGCAATGAATGGTAGCAAACATTCGGTGAGCTCTTCAAGTTTGATGTGAAGGCTTCCGACCTACACCATTAATGCGGAATTCCTATTTACTCAAGGTAAGAGATATGAAAGAACAGACAAGTCATTCCTGACCACCAGCTTGAGGGTTAATCTTGACAAAAAATCATTATATTTTATTCAGGTCATCCCATGCGAGTTGGATGTGAGTGCAGTATTTGCAGGATATGCAAGTATAAGCAAGCACATTATCTATTTAAAATAGGCGTATAAAAGTAAAAATGGATCTACGATATGATAAAGACAAATTATAAAGCTACTCTGTGGAATGCTTTACAAATACTGAGAAAATAAATCAAAGGTGGACGTGCCAGAGTGGTTATCGGGCATGATTAGAAATCATGTGGGCTTTGCCCGCGCGCAGGTTCGAATCCTGCCGTCCACATTGGATAGCCAAGTTGAGTAAGTTTTTTGTAAATAAAACACAATGGTGCATGGATGGTAAATTTTTGAAACAGGAAATGTAATCAGCCAAATAATAACAAGCTGCAAGTCTACTACAAGACACGTAATCTCCAAATGCCTATCCATAAACACAAAAGATAAAATCATTCTATATGAATCAAGTGGAGAAAACAATTTCAATCATGCAGACTTATGAAAGAGATTGTGCAAACAAAACTGCCCTCCTTCTAGCGCCATTTGTAGGATGGTGAAATCTTACACATTGTTTGTATAGATTCAACCATCCTCATAGAATAACATATACCATTTACTCCAAACAAAATGCTAAAACTAAACAAACATGCAATGGAGAAAAGGCAATACAACCTATTCTATGGTGGATTGGTGCCCTCCATGAAGATGTGAGAGAGCCCTTTCCCAATCCCTTTCTAAGCCAAATGAGATAGACAATGAGTTGCTATGAGCTCAAGTTGCCTATAGTTTTGATGCCTTCAAAGTGTGTTGTTGAAATGAGAGAAAATGGCTTGCATTTATAGGAGAAGTTGATAGAAGAGAGGCCAAAATTAGGCAATGTGGGACTAAATCCCATCCAATAGGATAGAGACACTTGTCATAATGGGATTGGTCAAAGCTTGTGCAAGTTTTGGCCAATGTGCCCATTCAAATTTGAAAAATGTCAATAAATGCATGTTGTTGAGGGTTTTGGGGGGAATAATCTTTGTCCAAAAAAGTCAAAGATGAGAGTTATTGAGGGAAAATAGTCTTTTTAATAAATCAATTAAATTGATTTATTGATGCAAGTGGGTGGGTTAGTTAAGAGTTTAGGTTTGACTCTAGTTGAGTCAAAAGCTAGAGAATGGTAATTGTGATTAAAAGTTAATTAAATTTAGATTAATTAACTTGGGGGATTTTAGGGATTTGACATTTGATTAATTCAGTTTTGATTTATTAAATCAAATGAGAAGAACATAAGGATTAAATAATTTGATTTATTTAATGAACCTTAGGAAATTAATCAATAAATATTTTAATTGATTAATAGAAGAAATGGATGTTAATTTTTATGATGCATGATTGTTATTTTTGCATGTCTACAGGTTCAACATGTGGTGGGTTACTCTTTTTAGGAGGATCATCATGGTTTACCTCATCTAAATTCATAGAAGTGGAAAATAATAAATTCAATTTATTTGCACTTATTCACCATATTAGCAATCTCATCATCATCATCCAAGTTAATCATAACATGAGGTCTAATGAGAATGCCTATTATATGTTCTTGTTCCTATTGTGGTGGAGAAGCTTCATGTTGTGGTGAAGGCTAAGAATCATCATGCTTTGTTTGAGTTGGTTGTTGATCTTCAATTTTTGGTTTATTCTATTCTTCTAATTGATGAGCAATAGCATGACGTCTATGCCTACGCTCTTTAGCATTTTGGTTTCTTCTTGCATGGTTTTCAAGTTGTGACAGTGTAGGAGTAGGTTTATCAACCATTAGTCTCTTTTTTTCCCTTAGGGGAGGAACGTAAGGGACCTCCATGAGTTGTGAAACCACTTTCTCTTTAGGTTTATAAACTTTTTTGGTTTTAGGAGGCACAACTGGAATTATATGGTTATCTCTTGGTATCTTGTAGGATATAGGTGGTGGAATGGCATCATACTTAGTTTTATTATTAGGGAGAGATTTTGGTTCAAGCATAGGTTCATCCATAACAATGGGAGTGGGAGGAACTGTTGTCAAATAAGTTCAAATAACACTTTTGTTAAAACTTTCAGGCTCCCTTCTGATAGAGCACTTTTACTCGGTTGTCATCTTGGAACTGTTACCATCTAGAGTCTATTGAATTCTATCACAAGAAATGTCAAGGGAACCCTTAGATCTACTGAAAATGCATTGAATCTCTTGTAGAATGTTACTGCCAGATGATTATGGTAGCTGTCTTTATGGTATTGACTGTGATGGCAGTCATCGAATGAGATTCCTCTTGTTTTCATTTTTGTGAGCAAGTTATCTATTTTTGTAAGTCTGAACAATGCTCCTATGACTGCTTTTAGATAACCTAAATTTTCTCCACATTCTAATAAAATAAAGAGAAGCTTTTATCTTGTTACTCCCTTGAACCAGCAATATCTCTTTTTAAAAAAACTGAGCATTGTAAACTCCATTGACAAGAGCTTGTTCATTGGGTTCACTAAAGTACATAAAAAAGTTTGCATATATTGTAATGATGCAATGATTTCTTCTATATGAAGTTGTCTTCTACAACACAATTTTCACTCTGCTCAAAACATTTGATGAGCTGGGCTCAACCCTTGTGGGAGCCGCATTTTACCCCACTCATTATGAAACTGATGAATAAACAACAACATTACATTTCCTGTTTCTGTACATGATGAAAACCAGTCAGTAAAAAATGAATCAATGATTTCTTTTATGATTTGTTCCCTGTATCTGCACATGACACAAACAAGTTAGTAAAAACAACAAATTCAATGGTTCTTTTTGATGCTCTTCTTTTCTTTTTAATTGGTGAATGATTGATAGGATGCACATTCCATTTATGTTGGTAATGTAGGGATAATGTAAAATGTGATCCCTCATTGCTCTAACACCACTCCTCACAATTTTGCAGGTAAACCTTGGAGCTAGAGTCGACACCGATACTGGAGATAAACATGAAGTCAACACGACTGCGATGATGATTCGTCATTCCAGGCAATGATGAATCGCCTTCTCCCCTTACTCTTACATTATTTCCAGTTGTGTAATGCATTCTTTCTTTCATTCAACATTTGATTAGGAATCAAATCAGGCTGCTCCCACGGCTTGTGTGGGATTACATAACATTTTCTCAATAAATAAATTATTCAAGATATGCAATATTTTCTCATAATTTTCAAAGCTTTATTTTGATTGCACAATGAAACAATGTAATTTCAATTGCCCTACAACATATTTTGTAATCAAATGATTGATTTCTTGCATTCTTGTTCCTATTTCTGCAATGGTTAAGAATCAAATCAGGCAAATGAATGGTTCCGCCTGAACATTGTTTTCTTCAATGAAATTTGTTTATTTTCTGCTTTGTTGAACTGTTCAACCAGCTTAGCCTGAAGTGTTGAATGATTTTGCAAATCATTCCTAAACATTCTTTCATTCTGAGACCAAAATTTCGTTGGATGATTTGTAATAAAAATTTATGTACCTCAGCAAGTAATTGCTCTTATGATTACTAATTTTAAGCAAGACGCTAAAAATTGGTAACATTTCTGGCGACCTCCTAGGGGTGTTTTCCTGCTAAACAAAAAGGCCAGTGCCTTGCTTATCCATTGGGCATGGAGTCCATTAATACATTTTCCTTAGCTCGAAAAACCTTGTACAAAGTTCTTTTATGTTGTAACTGATTGCAATTTTGTTGTTACTAGTTATAGTCCCATGGGATATATGTTTGTTATTGATGACATTGAAGCTCTATTCAATTTTATGAATAAGAAGCATATATCCGATGTAACTATAGCTAGTAATGACAAATTTTGAGCTTCCTTTTCCTCCCTAACAATACTTAAAGAAAACTAACAACTGTGCATAATAGCACTTAAAGAAAACATAGATGCAACTATCCTAGGTGTAGAAGCACTTATTAAACATCTAGAATCTACTAAAATATGTACAAATTAGATCCTACCTCAAAAGAAATGCTTGAGGTGAATCCCATTCACTGGGATTGGTTCAACCTCACCATCCAACTTTGATAGTTGGAAGGCATTGTGTTGTTTCTTCTCAGTAACAATGAAAGGTCCACTCTAGAATGAATCAAATTTGGAGTATTTTCCAGACCTTCTTTTCAGCTCATCCCACTTTAGCACAATGTCACCTTCCTGGAAAACTCTTGGAGATGCCCTTTTATTGAATGTCCTTTTCATTTGAGCCTGATGTTGCTCAATCTTTTTCATTGCTTCAGCTCTGACTTCTTCAAGTTTAATCAGTTGAGCTAACCTTGATGTCATTGGTTCCTCTTCAATCATATCCAGCTGGTTTACCAGGTCCAAAGCTGGGAGCTCAAGTGAAATGGGAAGTCTTGCCTCTTTTCCATATACAAGCGTGTATGGAGAAAGTCCTGTTGACCTTTTTGAGGTAATTCTGTGAGCCCACAAGGCTGATTTTAGCTTGGTGTGCCAGGCTCTTTGATTACCTTCCATAGTCTTCTTAATGATCCTCAGGATGTTCTTGTTAGTGGACTCAGCCTTTCCATTCTCTTGAGGATATTAATTTGAAGATGTATTCAAATAAACACAATTTTTAACAGCCCAGTTAGACACTCTAGTTCCTATGAATGCAAGTGCGTTATCTAAAACAATAGATTATGGAACTCCAAATCTGGATATCAACTCTTCATAAAATTTTAGTACAACTATCTCATTGGCTTCTTTGAGTGCCATAACTTCAGTCCACTTTGAAAAATAATCAGTGGGTTGTAAGCACCCACTTATGGCCTACACTTGATGGTGGGTTTATAACCCCAATGAAATCCAAGCCCCATTTCATGAAAGTTTGTTCAATTTGAACTGTCTGTAATGGAAGAGCAACCAACTTCTCTTTTCCTGCAAAGATAGCACATTCTTTGCACTTCCTTACCCATAAATGTCTATCCTTGAATAACGTAGGCCAGTAATAGCCTCCTTTCATGATTTTAAGAGTTGTAGCTCTTGGAGAAAAGTGTCCACCAGCTGACCCTTGATGGAATTCATGCAATACTTTATCAACCAGATTAGCTTCAATACACCTCAATAAGACACCATGAAAATCTCTTCTAAAAAGTAAACCATTTAAAAAAACATAAGGTATGGACTGCAGTCGATAATACCTTCTTCTGGACTTAGTTAGATCAGGAGGGCACTCACTAGTCAATAAAAAATGTGTCATTTATGCAATCCAACCTGTAGGAGCAGGTACAACAACTTGTTCTCCATCTTGAAGTGCTAAAACAACACTTTCTTCCTCTATTGTTTTGTTGTTGTTGTCCTCTGTGAGTTGTTCACAGAGGCCTCTTCCTCTTATCAACTTAGTAACCTTTATCTCAAGGTCATATTCCATCACTTTGGTTACCCAACCAACTCTTCTATCAGTCAAATCCTTGTTCAGTAAAAACTCTTTCACACTTGGATGAGCAACCATCGGGATAATCTTATTATTGGAAAGCATATGCCTAAACTTCTTTAGGCTTCTTATAACAGTGAGAACATGTTTCTCTATAAAAGTATACCTGAGCTTGTAATCTTTGAGCCCCTGATTAAAGAACGCCACAGGCTATTCAAATCCTTCATCATTTCACTGTACAAGCATAGCTAAAGTGAATCAATATTTCCATAGGCATACAAAATGAAATCCTTAGAAAAATAAGGATTTAGAAGTGTAGGTGCAGCTGCTAATGCTTCCTTTATAAGTTCAAAACTTCTTTTCCCATCTTTGGTCCAGCTGAAAGGTACATTCTTTCTCAACATATGAGTTAGTGGACTTAACAAATCAGCAATGTCAGGGATAAATCTCCTAACAAAGTCAATCCTACCAATAAAACTCTACAAACCTTTCTTATGTGCTGGCAGCGGGAGAGCTAAGATAACACTTACCGTTTCAGGATAAATTGTAATGCCTTGCTTAGACACCACATAACCGAGCAATCTACCCTCATGAACAACAAAAACACATTTTTTGGGGTTAAGTGATATCCCAAACTCCCTGCATTTCTCAAAAATATACCTCAAATGATCCTTAGCCTCTTTAGAAAAAACAGTGATATCATCAAGATATACTAAAACAATTTTGTACATTAAACCTTGAAAAGCCATATCCATGGCTTTCTAAAATGTTTTCCCAGCATTGGAAAAACCAAAGGGCATTTCTGATAGGCCATAGTCTTCCATTTTGTGGTGAAGGCTCTTTTGTACTGGTCTTGCTTCTTCACTAAAATCTGATTGTAACCAGAATAGCCATCTAATTAGGAAAATCTTTCAAACCTTGAAACTACCTAAAGTATCTACTCCATAGAGGGCAGAGGATGACAGTCTTTTAGAGAGGCCCTATTTAAGTCATGGAAATATACACACAGTCTTATCTCACCATTTTTCTTCCTTACTGGTACTAGGTTCAAAACCCATGAGGTATGCTTAATGGGGAATATAATGGTGCTTTCAATTAGTTTATTTAGTTCTTTTTCCATCAAAGGCTCTAACTTAGGATTCAAGGGCCTTTGTTTCTGCCTAACAGGTTTGACATTGGGCTCTAGTTCAATAGTATGTTGGGAAAGCTGGGGATTAAATCCCTTCAAATCAGTATATTTCTAGGAAAATATATCATTAAATTCTTGATAGAGTTGACTAAAAACATGCTTCTCTTCAGTTGTACATACCTTGCCTAATTTAAGAAGCTTTCCTTTAAAGACTTCAACTTCTTCATAGTGATCTTGCTGAACTTGAATACTGCCTTTGGGTTTTCTAGCTTCATCATTTGTATTGAAAACAGATTCTAGAGTGACCAAGCCTTTTGGAAACTTGTTATTTTTGAGCTGAATAATTTGGTCATTGTACTGGTGTTGTAGCTTTTCCTGATTGGCATGTGAGAACTTAGCTTCTTCTCTCAAGAAGCTTACAATCTGCTGGTCACTTTCAAAAACTTGCCAATGTATGTTATTATCAGGAACAACAGGTCTAACAACAATCTTAATATGTTGATTAGCTTTATCACTGCAAATCTCTTTTGGAATATCAAATTCAACTCCTACAACAACTAGTCTATCAACATGTTTATTCTGAGTTCTAGGTATAGAAATCAAATTAAAAGCATCAAATCCCTCTAAGAGGTCCCATACTCTATTCTGAAAAGATCTAAGTGCATCATTTTTTACAACATTTAGCTTTCTAACCTGATTAAAAACCAACTCGTTGTCCCCATAAACCTTTAGGCAGCTGATACCTCTCTGTCTTGCCCACTCCAAGCCTTGGATTAGAGCTTCATATTCAAAAGAATTATTGGTACAACTAAAACAAAATCTGTAAGATGAAAAGTACTTCTCACCTTCTGGAGATACCAGCACCAGCTTTGCTCCTTGAGCCATCAAAAAACAACTCCCACACATCATTTTCATGTTGTTCACCTTGCTGCTCTTTGTCTTTTTCAATATTAGGCATAAAAGAGTCAGTCTCATGTATCATATAAACACCAATGTCAACCTCTTCCAGTTGCTCACCTATACCAATTTCATTAGTTTGAGATGCCCACACTTCAAGAAGAATATCTGAGACTGCTTCTGCTTGAACTTCACCTTTTTGAACAACAGGCTGCTCCTCTTGTTCACTGGTACATAGATTAGCATTAATGGGAGGATGATGGTAAGGTTCAATATGATCCTTGGCTATTGATTTAGATTTTACAGTGACCCTAGTACCATACCTAGTTCTGAAAAGCATATGCGACCAGTCAGCAGATAAGTATCCACCTATCTTAGCTGTGAAATCCCTGGATAAACAAAGGGCAAAGTATGGGGGTAACTCTATTACATAAATATCTTGAGGTATTGCAAAATTTGGATAGGCATGTAGAGTTAAACTCAAATTTTTAATGACCCCTAAAGTGTTAATAACAGTGCCATCCAATTGCACAAATCCCTTCTCAAGTGGCTCATACTCAATACCTAATCTATCAACAATCTGTTTGGGCATTACTGAACTACTAGCCCCAGAATCAATCATGCAATTGTGAACTAGGTGATCTCCTATAATCAAAGAAACATAAAAAGGAGGTGGCTTGGCTTTAACAATTTGTTGTTCTTTCTTCTCAAGAGGGGTATTAGTGAGAACAACCTTAGCAGGTTGTCGGTTTATTATTTCCTCAGATAAAGAAAACTTTGACAAAGCTTCATGTAAAATATCTTTTTTGGCCTGGAAAAGCCAATGGATCCCACATTGAGACACTTACACTTGTCTTTTTCATATGATCCAAAATGTTAAAACTATCAGTACTAACCTTCTATTGTCCTTTGGGAACAACAACATCCTTTTGTATTTGTGCTGGTTGTACTGGTACTCTAGGTTGATCCTTGCTAGTCAAAGGTTGTGTCCTTGGCTGAATTGGTAAACTCTATGTACCAGGTGGCTTAAACTGACCCTGTGAACTTGTAGATGGCTGATTTTTATCACCGTCGGTCTACTGCCCCAAATCTATAGCCCTCTTCTTCGATCTTGTATTGGATGATACATGATCACTTGATAGACCTGGTGGATCATTGAGCCCACATAACTCCTCACCTTGCCAATTTAAAAAAGACACATCAGAATTACCTGAATCTGTATGAGGAGTCTGCTATTCTGATTTTTCCTGAGCTGAATTCTATGGAACAACAACATTGTTTTGGACCATTAGTGCCTGATTTAGGATCATGTTCGAACAAGTTGATTGATTATGTGGCTGATTACATGGGAAACACCATTCGTAATCTGCTGCAAGGTTATTTTGAACCGGAACAACTTCCTTAGAGGTACTAGGAGTGTTGGGATTATAAGGTTGGAATGGCCTCTAATTAAAATTCCTCCTTTAAAACTGGGAATTGGCCTGAAAAGGGGCTTGATAAGAAGGTTGGATTTGTTGTTTTTTAATATTTACCAACTCATTCCCAAAAGTTCGTAGGGTCTTTTGGATGTTGTCATTTTGATTGACCAATTCCTGAAACTGTTTAGGAAAAACATACTCTTGAGCTGTTGTTTGTGCATTAAAAGCTGGAAAAGCAAGGACAACAACTATTGTAGGTGGTAAAGCAGAGGTAGTTGGCTGTAAGTCAACAAAATAAGGCATAGGAGGCCTAGGGGCTATTTTGCATGCCTGTATCAGGCTATTTTCAGCTCTGACAACAACATCAAATGCTTCTGGCAGTGTGTCACCTCCCAAAGACTGTATCTGAGTGCAATATCACTATTTAAAGACTTCAAATAGTATAAATAAGCATAATCGTTGGAAGGTTTTACCATGGCTGAAATTCGATTCCAGGTTCTTTTGAAATGGTAGTTGAAGTCCATCAAATGCTCATGTGGAGCTCTTTTAATGGTAGTCAACTGCTCCACCAGTGAAAGATGGTCAGACTTGTCTTCGAATTTCTTATTGAGACACTCACCCAACTCATCCCATGTAGCAATTGAGTTGACAGGAAGGCCTCTGAACCATTGAAGGGATTTACCCTTGAAAGAAGTCGCCAAGAGCCTCACTGCAACATCTTGTTGGGTAATGTGATGAACTCCACACAATAAAGCCACATCTCTGATGTGTTCAATGGTTATTGTGTGTTCTTCTTGAGTGTAAAATGGAAAGCTCTTCAAGACTGCAACTGATATGTCATTATGTTGTGCAAGATTCAAAGGGCTGCCTTGATCAAAAGAAACAAATGGTTGATTTCTAGGTGGTGGTCGAGCCATTGGGATTGTTACAACAGGAACAACTTGGGTAGTGGTATGACTGTCCTCAGTAGGAGGATTTGACTTGGATCTTCTTGAATAAACAACTGTCCTTTGTACTTTCTAGACCTCCCTCCCCCTTCTTCTAGGAGGGGATAACTACAAATACTTAAATACAACTGAGTTACTCCTAGTTTGCACTCTTCTCATGGGCTGTAATGCATTGGTTTTGTTAAATTTGAGCTCGGAGTCGCCAAGTATGCTAAAATATATCTCTTAAAGACTGCAATTTATGTTGGACATATCAAACAACAGTATGATAATTGTGGTTTAAGACTGAAAAATAGTTCTCAGTCCCACCGGTCGTGCCAAAAACTGTTGTCAAATAAGTTCAAATAACACTTTTGTTGAAACTTTCAGGCTCCCTTCTAATAGAGCACTTTTACTCGGTTGTCATCTTGGAACTATTACCATCTAGAGTCTAGTTAGAACCTAAAAAATCCATTAAAAAACTAAGGGTTTCCCCATTTTTCCCTCACATTTTCCTATCCTTTTCATAAAAAAATCATTTTTTCCCCTTTTCAAAAATGCTCATACACTTTATACCACTACCGCTCCCTTAAAAATCACTTTATATATTATTCACTTCCCAACTGCGACCTCACACAAGGGGGTCCGCGGTATAGCGGTATCAGTTTGGGGAGTCACATTAACCCTTATCGCTATACCGCAGGGGGACATCACCTTGTCTGCGGTAGCGCGGTGATAGGGTTAGCATGCAACAGAGGTGGCGGTTGGTAAGATGGTTATCACACAACCACAGGGGTTTCACAATGATACCACGATAGTGCGATGACAAACGAAGTAGCGGGTAGAACGAGGTACCGCAGTACCGCACGAGGTTAGTAAGTAGATCGCGGTAAAGCGATGGCCGGTGAAGGTGGTAGTTAATGTTGATACCGCGGTACCACTGGCAGTCAAGCCAGACATCGCGGTGACGGTGATAGCATTTAACAGACAGTCATGACGAGACAACCGGCGAGTAAGGAGTTAGAAGACAGTTACCATGCAACCGCCAAGGGTCTACACTGAGACCGCGGTAGCGTGGTGGACGGAGATAGCAGTGAACGATAATGGTTAGAGATTGCCACCATGATACCATCAGGGGTCACATTGAAGACCACGGTAAAGCGGTAAACAAAAGAAAGCCACAAAAAAATGAAATATTAAAGACAAGAAAAGGTATAAAGGGAAAAATAAAAGGTCAAATATAATTAAAATATTTAATTTGCTGATAAGGCAACCCAATTAAATATTTTAAATTTTTGTCAGAGAATTCAAACGTCTATAACATAAAATGAAGGGTCGTGACCCTTGGAATGTATTGTATAAATCTTTTGTAAAAAATCAGTTAGCAAAAGGAGTTAGAGTTAGAGTAGGAGATAGATTTTTCAAGTTGGGAATGGAAATAATGTATAGACCTTCCTGAAATAGATCAATGGAGATAATAAATATTTTTTGGTGATTTTCTTTCTGTGTTTAGTTGTTGTGATGAAATAATTTACAATTTTTATCTGGTTGTCTCCAACTTGAGGTCTTTTATCATTCAAATCCATATATCAAGTATATTTCTAATTTGTCAAAATATATTCCATTTTGTGTGATTTTTATTTGCTAAGTCATAATTAAATTCCTTCAAGTAAGTCACAGTGATTTTAAGATTTCTTTTGGATGGTTAAAGTAGAACCAGATAGAGAAACATTCCAACACAGTTTATGCAAGTCATAAATTAATGAAGTTTTGTTCCACTCATATAGTTTCATTTTTCAAGGTGTCTAGCAACTTGAATTAAGCTAGATAAGGAAACACACATAATTCTTAAATTTTGGCTCCATTGCCTATGTGGATAGAAGGCACTGATCTGCCTCAACCCAGAGAATTAATTTCATATACAAACAACATTTTCAAAACCTTTCTTTTGAGCAGTAGGAGTAGGTATAGTTGTAGTGATTTTGTCTATCCACTTCCATTTGCCATTGTGGGTAGATTGTTTCACTAGGAAATACATTTCAATCTGCATCATTCACATAGGTTCACCCGCCTTGGTCTAGCAGAACCTAAAGAGAAGAAGGTTCAATTGCATCAATTGGCCTTGTACGTTGGCCAAAAACGTTGAGAGCATGGAAACCTCTCGTGGTTCAAACCTGTGTTTTTGAGACCCAACAAGTCCACTGAACTCTATCACAACAAATGTCAAGGGAACCCTTAGATCTATTGAAAATGCATTGAATCTCCTGTAGAATGTTACTGCTAGATGACTATGCTACTTGTCTTTATGGTATTGACTGTGATGGTAGTCATTGAATGAGATTCCTCTTGTTTTCATTTTTGTGAGCAAGTTATCTATTCTGGTAATTTTGAACAATGCTCCTGTGACTGCTTTTAGATAACATCAATTTTCTCCACATTCTGATAAAAGAAAGAGAAGATTTTATCTTGTTACTCCCTTGAACCAACAATATCTCTTTTAAAAAATACTGAGCATTGTAAACTCCATTGACAAGAGCTTGTTCATTGGGTTCACTAAAGTACATAAAAAAGTTTGCATATACTGTAATGATGCAATGATTTATTTTATATGAAGTTGTCTTCTACAGCACAATTTTCACTCTGCTCAAAATATTTGATGAGCTAGGCTCAACCCTTGAGGGAGCCACATTTTACCCCACTCATTATGAAACTGATGAATAAACAACAACATTACATTTGCTATTTTTGCACATGACAAAAACCGGTCAGTAAAAAATGAATCAATGATTTCTTTTATGATTTATTCCTTGTATCTGCACATGACACAAACAAGTTAGTAAAAACAACAGATTCAATGGTTCTTTTTGATGCTCTACTTTTCTTTTTAATTGGTGAATGATTGATAGGATGTACATTCCATTTCTGTTGGTAATGTAGGGATAAGGTAGAATGCGATCCCTCATTGCTCTAACACCACTCCTCACAATTTTTTAGGTAAACCTTAGAGCTGGAGTTGACACCGATACTGGAGATAGACATGAAGTCAACATGACTACGATGATGATTCGTCATTCCAGGAAATGACGAATCGCCTTCTCCCCTTACTCTTACGTTATTTCCAGTTATGTAATGCATTATTTCTTTCATTCATCATTTGATTAGGAATCAAATCAGGCTACTCCCACGACTTGTGTGGGATTACAAAACATTTTCTCAATAAATGAATTGTTCATGATATGTAATGTTTTCTCATAATTTTCAGAGCTTTATTCTAATTGCACAATGAAACAATGTAATTGCTCTACAACCTATTCTGTAATCAAATGATTGATTTCTTGCATTAGTGTTCCTATTTCTGCAATGATTAAGAATCAAATCAGACAAATGAATGGTTCAACCTGAACATTGTTTTCTTCAATGAAATTTGTTTATTTTCTGATTTGTTGAACTGTTCAACCAGCTTAGCCTGAACTTTTGAATGATTTTACAAATCATTCCTAAACATTATTTCATTCTGAGAACAAAATTTTGTTGGATGACTTGTAATAAAAAAATTTGTACCTCAGCAGGTAATTGCTCTTATGATTACTAATTTTAAGCAAGACGCTAAAAATTGGTAACAAGAACAACTATGGATCTTTCAATTTTAGATGGGATATTGGCAAGGGATAACTCTGCTATATGCTTTTCTTTGAACTTTTGATATGATTTAAAGAAGAAATCCTCATGAGGTGCAATAAGTTCCATAGGTTTGGGCCAAAATAAATCCAATAAAAAGTTCCCACGGGAACATAAAGGATTAAATCCACTATGATACAATGTAAAAATTTGGTTGTCAAATGGAAATTTCAAGCACTTATGGATGACCAATGGGACAAAATTCATGGATTATAATCATGGATAGCCTAACTTCACACAAAATTGATTCGATGTTGGGATGATGGAAAATGATACATTCAATCGCTTCGGTCCAAGTTTTAATGGAAGAGTGATCAAACCTCTCGTAGGGCAATGGAAACCATCATGTATTTTGATCCATGCTTTCGATTGTTCATAGGAATCTTGGTAAAGTTCATTCACAAATAAGAATTCATTAGTGATCATATTCTCTACACATACGGGATGAATTGATATCCCATTTGTAGGCTTGTCATTGATTCTTCTTGCTATGTAAAGTGGACCATCAAGTGCATGTTTAATTATCACTATTTGAGAAAGAAATGTCAAGAGATAATTTGGTTTGGCCCTTGCGAGGTTGAACATCAATGAATCCAATCATAGCATTAGGGATATGGTCCAAAATGGGTTGACTAGTGTCAACATTATAAGTGAAAGAGCTAGAAAATTCAAGATCCACGATGGATGTACTAGCGCAGGATGCCATGAGTCTTGAACTACGTCTCACTAAAGTATTGGTAGTAGGAAAATAGGTTGTGATACTCATACAAGTTTCACCAAACCAAAAGTGTACCCAAATGGACAAAAAGAACTGAATAAAGATAGTAGACACGCATAAATAGAAAGAAAAATGCAAGTATTGAAGAAGATATTACAATATTCAGATCTGAAATATGATAATTGACTGATTATAAGATGCAAAAACCTAAAAATGGTTACTTTTGAATGCAAATTTTGATCTTAAATAATGTATTTTCTTTCACGTATTGAATCAAATGCAAACATCTACAGAAATATGCAATTTCTGAAATTGAAATAGAGATCTACAAGTATAGAAAAATGAAGCAGACAAAGACAAATAAATGCACAAAACTTTGCAAAATCACCCATTCAAAAAAAAAGGTTCACCCAAGGGAGAATGGGTCCTTACACAAGGTTCTAAAAAATTTAAATTTGAGTGTTTGATTTAATATTTAAGCTCACTGTTCCTAACTGCAAACATATTCTTCAATGACAATTTTTGTAGATTTTGTGATTAAATGTAAATGCAATTTGTATGACAATGTATGAGAAAAATGATAATTTTTTTGAATGCAATTTTGAATGATATTTGATCTAAATGACTGAAACACACCTTAATGCAAGATATTATGCATAATGTATGCAATATTTTTAGATTTTTATGATTTTGAATGATGTGAACATGCAATATCTAACCCTAAATGAAATGAAAAATCTAGATCTACGGTTTCAAAAATCTCTAAATCAGGAAAGTATGATGTAAGAATGTCAAGTTCACCAAAATGAAATGGATGGAAAAGGGATCCCTCTTCTAAAGGGGTTTTTATGATGATGATGTTTTATTGTAATATCATAAAATTGCACCCCTTGCAATTTCACATACATTCTTGTATCCGCTTTAGTGTCCACTCCCTTAGCACTTGTGTAGGCTCATTTTAGCCCTTGCATAAGCCTTTTTCCCCCTCTTAAGATGCTCGAGACCCCTTTTCAGCAGCTACCCTTTGTGTGTTAGCTTCGTATCGAACCTTGTGCTTTTCCCTTTTGTATTGTTTTGTAGCATGATGTGTTTGGACACTAGCACGCCACACAGACGTCTGTGCACCGCGCTAGCATCCTATGACATTTTAACATTCAAACAACCATTTCCAAGCATGTTTTCCACTTGTCAGCAAGTTTTATAGGTGGGAATGACTTAGAATGCCTCAAAATGACTCAAGAAGCTTCTTTTCCCTCTTTAAAAGTTGTCTTTCCAACTTATTTGGTCTTCTTCTCCCTTTGGGATCCTTCTTGGCTTCTCTCTCAAACATTCTCCCATCTTGCTTGCATAGATCCCTTGTTTGTTACAACAACCTCAAGTTTCTACAACCCACTACAATAACACTCTTACATTCTTACAATACTCTATATTTCTCTCTTGGCTCTCGTAGCTATTGCTATCTCCCTTTGGCTTCCTTAAGCCTTGCATGTTATATCTCCCTTATCTTGTGCTTGTGAGCATCTTGGGATTTCACACATCCATTATCCACTACATCTTTATTTCATGATACAGGTCCTCCTCCTCGAGCGGGGATTGCTTTTATCACGCCCTATTTGCTTACTTCATTCACTTTCTTTATCTATTTGGCTGTCCATGGAGATGGGAACACCAAAATGGGTGTTTGACTGAGGCAAACCCTTATACAACCCCAACATTTTCTCTAGATCTTACGCATGCAGGTATTGGAGATATTCACGTGCTAGAGGCTTCATTACTTGGGTTGTTGTGAGAAGTTTCTATCTTTCCTTCTCTTGTTTTATCATTTTTATTTTATTTCAATTTTATCATCTTTTGTTATTTTCACACATTCTAGAAGTTCTTAGTAATCAGATTGTAAGTACCCATTAAGTTATTTTCTATGATATTCCCGCTTTCTAGCCGAGAGCCTATCAGTTTGTCCTGAAAATATTCATGACCTACTCTTTCCAATTCTAGAACTCTCGTGTTGTTCCTTGAGGTAGTTTAGGGCAGTTCGCCCCTTGGGAATCTTTTGAGAATAAAGAGACTCATGAGTAGTGAATCCCCCTTCTCTACATTTTGGTGAACCTGACATGAATCACAACTTTTTTCAAAAAAACTAAGAATTTATTTACCCCAACTTGGTGGTGTCATAACTTTTGACTCGGTGCTCAGAATTCAAAACCGTTTACATAGTTGGAAAGGTCTCCAAGAGAACTAATTTAGCCCTTGAAATAAAATGCCTTTGGCTATCAAATTTTAAAGATCGACGCAAGTTTCAACCCCAAATTCTGCTCCAAAGGCCTCTGAAAATGCAAATTACTAGAACCTAGAAAATACCAAAAAAATTAGAAAATCTGGATTCTCAATTTTTCTTAGTTCTGTCACCAAAATGGATTTAATGTCCTCTTTTATAAGTTCAGTATCTAGTTTTATTCAAAGTGTTAATGATGTTCCATTTCATGCATGTGATGGTGTCTTTGATCCTTCTCATGAAATTCCTCTTGCTTTGGAGGATATCTTGTTGCAAGAAGATGAAATCATTGATACCTTTCATAATGTTACTCTACCTTCTCTTTATTCCAATGCACTCTCTTCTAGAGAAAATGCATTAGTGAATGATGAATATCTTCTCCCTTCCAATGCACTCTCCTCTAGGGATGATGCATTGGTTAATGATGAATCTCCTTCCACATTTGATCCTCCTCAGATCGATGTTAAGAATATGTCTTCAAATAATTATTCCACTAGTTGTGATGATTCTTTTAAATATAATATATGCCTTTACTGCCCCTCAAAGTCCTAAGAGACCAATTATTTATCTGACTCTAGCTAGTCCTTCTCCTAAGAGGATTTGTTCTATTAATGGTGTTCCATTTGATAGTGATTATCTTGATCTTTCTATGGCCCCCTCTTACAAAGTAGTAGCCCATACTTATAAGAAAGGAATGAATAAAAAACCAAGCCTTCCTCAAGCACCTAAACCTACAACTAAAGCACCCAGTGGTTATGATCTTGTCAAGCGACTTTGAGTTACTCCAGCTAAGATATCACTATGGGACTTGCTTCAGTCTGCTCCGGTTTACCAAGGTATGCTTCAAGAAGCCTTGAAAAAGATCCTCTTGACTTCTTTTGCTAGGCTAACAGATGTTAATGCATTGATGGCTCATATTCATACAAATTCATTAAATATCACGTTCTATCCACAAGAATTCCCGCCTTTGGAAGTACAGAAGCAAGTTGATCCTCTAATGATTATAGTCAACATTAACAATATTGGCATTAGATGTACTCTTGTTGATGCTGATTCAGAGCTTAATGTATGTAGTACTAATCTATTGCCTAAGATTAATATTGAATCATTTTCTCTTAATACTTCTTCTGTTGTCATTTGTGGGTTTGATAATGTCGGTTGACAAGTCCTAGGCATGATAGTCTTCCCTTTGAGGTTGGGACCCATTACCATACCCACCCTTGTCTATGCTATGTTAGAAAGATTACCATATAACCTTATTCTTGGTAGACCATGGATTCATGCTATGGGTGCAATCCTATCTACCTTGCATAAATCTATTATGTTCATTTGCAACAATCAAGTAGTCACAGTCAGGGCTGATCCTGAGGCTATGCACTTATGTGAAATGGAAGTTGTTGGTCAGGTTTCAGTTGTACCTACTCTTATTCCTTTAGTGTCTTCCAATGTGTTGACATCTACTCTAGCAATACCTATTACAAAGGATACTCTTGAGATAGATGTCCCTGAAGAATATCCTTCTGAAGCAAGAAATATTAATTCTATTCCTTCTACTTCTTCTCAAGAGAATGCATGTCTTGGTGATGATTGGGGTTTTCTAGACTTTACAAAATCTTTTGTTGGAGAGCATAAAGTTGACTTGATCCACTTAGTCCTTCTGATAATATCATCTAAACCCGCTATCAAAGATGATTATTCTTTTGCATTGCAGAATAATATCAACACAAATTGTAATGTTCTTAGTGTTGATCCTCCTTCTGAGGAAGATGATCACACTTCTATTAAAGAGGTTAATGATAGCAGTCCTATCAAGAAGGTTGATGGTGACCCTATAGAAGAGTATGTTCCCCCTTGTTGGAATAATGCTCTCTATGAAGATAATGCTCCTTCTCAAGATTTGCAAACATGTTATGGCCCCAACTTTAAGCTTGTCTCCAAGTATGGATATGGGCGTAAAGGTTGTGGGCATAACGAACAAGGCATTCAGTTCCCTATAGAATTTGCATCTCGTAAGTGTAATTTGGGGCTTGGTTGCTCAAATGAACAGTCTAAACAAAAAATGTGGTTGAATGTGGTCGCGATTCCCACTCAACCTCGTTCTTGTGGAATGATTCATTTGCCATTATCTGTTGTCTTCATTTCTTCTTCTTGTAACCAGTCGAGTCTTTCTCCACAAGAGAAAGGGTTGCTTCCTGCTCCTTATTCTTTATCTAAGCAATATCGTATTTTGTCGAGGCTTCTTAAAGCCCACTTAATTACTCTTCCTCCTCCTAAGAAATCTCATAAGCATGATAAAGAAAATAATTTTTTCTGTGCATACCATCAAGTGCTTGGCCATTCCACTAGTGAATGTAAGGTCTTGAAGGATAAAATACAACAAATTCATGATTCAGGTGCCATCACTCATTTATTTGATGATGCAACTGCCTTTTCTTCAAATGACAAGTGATATCGAGGTCTACCTCTATCCTATATGTTCTAAGTATCTTGCATGGTTCTCCTCCCCTATATGTTGGGGGTAATGATGACTTATTCCAGAGATGTGCATCCTTCGTAAGGACTCCATCTCTTCTCTATGTATTTCAAATGAAGTGTCCCCTGAGTGGACTCCTTTTTTCTTTTGAAGGGTTCCCGAGGGACCCCCTTTAAAATATTTTATCTCAAATGAATTCATTAGCGTCTATCTTGGGGGCAACCTGACTAGACCTTGCCTTTCAAATAGTGCATCCCTTGAGTGGACCCCTTTTCTTTTGAAGGGTTCTCGAGGGAACTCTTTGAAATCTTTCAAATTATGGACTATCTGCATGACTGTCTTCTTGCTTGCTTGCATGGCTTTTTGTCTTCTAACATGTTTTATCTACGGATTAACATGTTGCTTTGCAGGTGCGCCTATGAAGCCACTTTCCAATATGACTCTGTGAAGTCCCCTCACATTGAGCTTCCCTCAAGAGAGATTACTTTGGGTGCCTTCTTTGCAAGTCTGAGGACCTGTAAAGCACTTTCATCCTGCGAGATTTGTTCACCATTGGTCTATGGGCCTCTGGTGTAGTTTGTTCAACTCTATAGGAGAGAGTACCTACTGAGCCTTTTTGTACCTTCCATAGTTTTGTGGATCTTTAGTGCATTTATTAAACCCTCCTTGGGTTTGAGGACCTATGGAGCCATCTCTCTTGGAATTTTCATTCCTTTCTAGCTTCTCCACCTCACTCTTAAATTATCTTCTCTCTTTCTTCTCAGTTATGTATATTGGATTGAAGATCTGCATCTTCTTCATCCTAAGTATATGCTTTTTCTCTCTTCGACATTGGTTGATTCCCTATCTTTTTGGTGTATTCTTCTATTGAAGCAATCAATCCTTACATTATTCTCTCCATTTTAGAATTCTTCCATGTGTTATTTATTAATTTGGTGATGACGCATGGTACTAAGACAACCTTTTACATTGTGGTCTCTTCACTTTGCTGACTCAAATCCTTTAGTTTGTTGTGTGCTTGTGTGCGTGTGTTTATTATAACCCTGTGATGTAATAGCATTCTATGTTCTAACCTTGTTGTCTTGTGTAGATCTTTCTTCTCTAATTCATTTGTTTTGTAGGTCTTCAGTCAGGCATGCTTCCTCAGTTTGAAGGGCTATCTGCTTTCTCTACAGTATCCTTTTGGCATCATGATGTTATTTATGTTTAGTATATTTCCTTTAGCGTGCATATTAGTGTAGATTCATATGCCTACTAAAGTGGGGGCAAAATGTAATGTTGTAAAATTGCACCCCTTGCAATTTCACATACATTCTTGCATCCGATTTAGTTTCCACTCCCTTCGCACTTGTGTAGGCTCATTTTAGCCACTGTATAAGCCTTTTTCCCCCTCTCAAGATGCTCGAGACCCCTTTTCAACATCTACCCTTTGTGCATCAACTTCACGTCGAACCTTGTGCTTTTCCCATTTGTATCATTTTGTAGCGTGATGTGTTTGGACACTAGCACATTGCGTAGACATCCACACACCGCACTAGCATCCTATGACATTTTAACATTCAAACAGTCACTTCTAAGAATGTTTGCCACTTGTCAACAATTTTTGTTGATGTTAATAGCTTAGGACGCCTCAAAATAGATCAAGAAGCTTCTTTTCCCTCTTTAAAAGCTATCTTTTCAACTCATTTGGTCTTCTTCTCACTTTGGGATCCTTCTTGGCTTCTCTCTCAAACATTCTCCCATCTTGCTTGCATAACTCCCTTGTTTGTTATAGAAGCTTGAAGCTTTTACAACCCACTACAATAGCACTCTTATGTTCTTATAGCACTCTACATTTCTCTCTTAGCTCTTGTAGCTATTGCTATCTCCCTTTGGCTTCCTTAAGCCTTGCATGTTATATCTTCCTTATCTTGTGCTTGTGAGCATCCTAGG
This sequence comes from Sequoiadendron giganteum, assembly GCA_007115665.2. Classification (NCBI taxonomy): domain Eukaryota; kingdom Viridiplantae; phylum Streptophyta; class Pinopsida; order Cupressales; family Cupressaceae; genus Sequoiadendron; species Sequoiadendron giganteum. The sequence goes on along the minus strand of CM021103.1, from coordinate 78,670,749 downwards.
ATTTCACACATCCTCTATCCACTACATCTCTATTTCATGATATGAGTTCTCCTCCTCGAGCAATGATTGCTTTTATCACATCCTATTTGCTTACTTTGTTCACTTTCTTTATCTATCTGGTTGTTCGTGGAGGTGGGAACACCAAAATAGGGGTTTGACTAAGGAAAACCCCTATATAGCCCCAACATTTTCTCCAAATCTTATGCATGTAGGTATTGAATATATTCACATGCTAGAGGCTTCATTACTAAGGTTGTTGTGAGTAGTTTCTATCTTTCCTTCTCTTTCTTTATCATTTCTATTTTATTTCAATTTTATTATATTATGTTATTTTCCCACATTATAGAAGTTCTCAGTAATAAGGTTGTAAGTAGCCATTAAATTATTTTCTATGATATTCTCGCTTTCTGGTCCATACGAGATGCTAGCATACCTCTGGGATGCCAACCCACCTCATTTTCATCCTTGTTCCCTGCTATTATCCATTGGCCGAGAGCCTATCAGTTTATCCAAAAAAAAATCATGACCTTCTCTTTCCAATTCTAGAACTCTCACGTTGTTCCTTGAGGTAGTTTAGGGTAGTTCTCCCCTTGGGAATCTCTTGAGAATAAAGAGACTAATGAGTAGTGAATCCCCCTTCTCTAAATTTATAAAACCCTTAGGGATCCTTAATAGGTACCTTTCCCCATAAATTTCATTAGGAAATAGATCACAAGGTGTAAAGATTGACTTTCAACCTCAAAGGTGAGCCAATCAGACCTAGATTTGAGTCCTTAGGACAATAGGATAAATTTGAAACAAAATTAAAATGATTTTAAACGCTCAAACTAAATGAACAATAAGACCTAATACTTAAAATGCAAATTCTCAAAAATACATAGACTATTACAAAAATTTGCATGCAGATCTGTGAAGGGTTTGAACACATGTACGTATCACCACAAACTTGTTTTGAGGACTGCAAAGGGACTCATTCACCCCTGGGAAAATGGGTCTTAGTCTAAGGCTCCAAAATAAGTTTTGATAGTCCTCTGATGCTAGATCTTAGCTTCAATTTGACGCAGGTCCCACTATCGAAAAATCAGAAATAAAGTCTGCAACCTAGTTTTCACGGCTTGACAACAATGATGACAAATTATGCAATAATGCAAAATTTCTCTTCAAGATCTTTTCATTCTTCTTCAACTTGTAATTTGCACATACACAAAGAGGAAAATTATTTTATTTTGTATGGGGGTATGCCTTAGTCAAACCTCAAGTTTAGTAATTAAACCTTGATAGAAATATAATGACAAAGAAGAAGGAAATGATGAATGAATTGTTGTCAAATAAGGTTTGCACCCTTTGCTAAGCTATAAAATTCAGCAACCTATTGACGATGGGAACACTTCAAGGTTGTGGGTGACCTGAGAATGAAGTGGACCTCTAGAGTAAGTTGGTTCTTCCTAAGTACTTCACCTAAATTAACCTTTCTTGCAGAGGAAAGAGTGAGAAAGAGGAAAAACATATAAGAATAAATAAATAAAAAACACTAACTCCTAAAAGGTGATACACCAATTAATGATACTTCCAGACTTGCAACACAACTTATTTTGAATACACAATATAGCCAATAACTGAAATCATGACCTATACAACTTCCACATTACGTTTGACTTTGCATCAGTAATTCATAAACTAGGTTCAATAAATGAAGGTAATTATTCAGAAGGAAAAACCAACACAATGTAACAAATTTCACCCTCATTGGCTAAACATAAGTCTTGACCTAGAAAATTCCCATACTCCTACACAATAAGGTGTAAATGATAGCACATAAATCAAAGGCAAGAAAGATTCACCACAAGATTTCATGCAGTATCTTGATACACACAAAAAAATAGTAGTGAAAGAAGATAAAATGACTCCTTTATTAATAAAAGTACTCTCCAAATAGCTACATATAAATCTAAACAATGAGTTACAAGGCTATATTCTTTTGCAAAAGAACTTAGAAAAAAGTTACAATATGCATCAAGTGTAAGGCCAAGAACTAACTCCAAAAATGAAAGAAGAGAAGGACTTATAGAAAAGTCTCAGAAATTCAAAATTGAATTTTGGCTCCAAAAATCTGATGTGTTGTCCACCTTCTCCTCCAAATAAGGTATGAAACTACCAACCAACTCCACCAAGAGTTGTCAAAGTTTCAACAACTTGGTGAGTCGTATGCAGATGAAAACCCCTCCAAATCAGGGGCAAAATTGAAAGTAAACTCCATTTTTGTGCCTCAAATCACTCCTTGATTGAACTTTAATCAAATGGAATTCTTAACTGATGTTAAACCCCTGATAAAGTGCTCCAAATCCCTGATTTTCCTCCATGTGTTGGCACAAATTTTTCAATCATTTCCATGATTCAAGCCAAGTCTTTTAATGCCCAATTTGAACCCCTATTGACTAAGCCTTTGAAACATGTAATAAAGGCATTTTATTTTGCATTCAAATATCTTTAATTTGAAATGATTTATAATCATCATTCAAATAAAGATTTACATTTTGAAAATTAATACAAAAATAAAAATAAACAAGGTCTAACCTTACATTAATATTTGGCCCCTATTTTGTACTTAAATGAATAACTATTACTAAAAGGATTCATTTTATCATTTTAATAAAGTTTTACATAGTTTGTTCAAAATACAAAAATAAAGGAACCTCATAAAAATGAAAAATGAATACTTTATTAAGTCTTAAGGAAATTTAAAAAAACTTTAGGCGAAAAGATACCACGGCCTAGCAATATGCATTAAGTTTAAAAACAAAAAACTAAGGCAAAAGCCTTTCTCTCTCGCATCGAACCTTTTTGGGTTTTCATACCCTAAAAGATGAAAGACATCAATTTTCATTTTATTTGTTTTTTGTTTGAGAGGAGCGCCACCAATAAGTTTTCATGGAGCTACTATAAATGGCTTCAATGGTAGATTATCATGTCTTAGATGCATTTCCAATATAGAGGGAACATAGAAAAGCTTGGGTAAGCTTTATAAATGCAAAATTCTTACCATTAAATCTGCACTTTCATGGCCCTGTAGCTATGAATTTCTGAATATTTATTTCATTCCTAATCTATAGCTTTCTCATTGGTTAATAAGTTGTATTTCTCTTTGTATTTATCTATATTTTGAGAAGAGAATTTTTTTTTCCAGGCCGCGACTATGCATCTACAAGTATTTGTTGGGATTATGAGTTATCAAACCCACACCATCATTCTTCTTTTGGCTCGGCCTCATCCCTTTATGCAAATATATGCTACATTCTTACATCATCAACCGACATAGCATTTCTAGTTTTCATAGTGCCATGGCTGTGATTATTATGCATATTTTTGTCCCCTGTTGATGCTCTTTGTGCGACATAGTGATAGCATTCCTAGTTTTCATTCTCATTGTCACCTTCAGGCCATGGCTATATGCTTGGCATCTAGATGCTCATATTGACTCTGATCTCCTTTTGACAGCTGACCAAGATTTTGTGAAGGTCTTGAACTTTCACTTCTATCTTCATGATTTTCAATACTCTCAGTCAGCCTGGTGCTTCGAACCCTCCACTTCTGTAGCAACAAATCTTTGACAGAGCACCCCATTGTTTTATTTTTGTTCATAATTATTTACCATTTTGACTAAAACACAGACCATGGCATCTTTTATGCATTCTGAAAGATTAGAAACCCCCCACTATTAACTATCATATTCATTTCAATACTTAAGCCCTTGGAAAAAATACTTTGAAGTCGACACAAACAAAAAACTCTTAAAAAAATCTCATTTAAAAAAAAATGCTTTTGTTGCTTTATCCTTTTTGTCTATTTGAAGTCTGAAAAGATTCATTATCTTGCTTTGAGTGTCTTGAGCACTGTAATATTCATTGATATCAGCCTATTAAATTTATTGGAAACCAATAATCTGTTCTCTTCTTGGCATCAAGAAATCTGCAACAAAAGAACTTATGCATTTCAAAAATACATAAAAGGTTTGCATATAATGTAATGATGCAATGATTTCTTTTATATGAGACTATCTTTTGGAAGTTCTACAAAAATGATATTGATTTCATGATGTTCACATTGTTAATACCACTGATATGAGTTGAGCTCCACCCTTGTGGGAGCCACATTTTACCCCACTCATATTTAAATCTGATGAATAAAACAACAACAAAACGTTTCCTATTTTTGCACATGAAACAAACAAGTTAGTAAAAATAATGGATTTAATGATTCCCTTTTGATGATTTGATCTGGCAGTTTTTCATTTATCTCTCAGATGTTGACTAAGCTAATTTAATTCGATAATAACTATGGATCATATCTCTGTTGATAATCATATAATTGGATATCATGCCCTGAGCTCTAACACCATTTTACTATTTGCCGCAGGTTCTGAAACTAGGGAGAAAAGGAGTTGAAGATACTGAAGATCAAGCCAGGAAGCAACAAGTCAACCCTACATCAGCCTCCCAGGCAATGACAGACATGGCCTTCCTTTTATATGTATTTCTTTTTCCTAATTGATCTTCAAATGTATGGCTTATAGTTGTTGTTGAATTTAATCAACTTACTCATAACCCACAACTTGTGTGGGATTACAGAACATATTTCTCAATAAATCCTTTGTTCATGATATGAAATGGCTTATGTATGCTTTTGAGTTTATTCTGATTACATAATGAAACAATGAAATTGTAGTTATTTAAAAAACATGTTCTGTAATCATAATGCATGATTTCTGCTTTTAAATCTGCAATATCTTTTGATAATGAGCCATGAAAAACATTTTGCAGAACAATAATTCAGCCTTTCACTTCAATCTTCTAAATTTTTTCCTTACTAAGTGAAGCTTGTTTATTGGTTTATCCAAACTATTCAATAGTTCATCCTAAACTGTTTGAATGATTTGAAAAAATCAAACTTAGACAATCCTTCATTCTGAAAGCAAGGTCCCACCAGACTTATACATCAAAATTTTACATCCCAACAAATAACCACTTATTAAATCTTCACTGATTTTAAGCAAGAAGCTAAAAATTAGTAACATGAACACTTTCTTGCTACAACTCACCACCCTTCAATAGTTTCCCTTAGAGGATTGAAGACAAACACATCTCTCTAAGGAACTTGATCTTGCTTTGCTTGATGGATTTGGATACTTGAAATTCTTGGATGCTTTAGGATCAACAATGCATATTAGCCTTCACAAGATGGCATGAACACACATAAGCTTGAACATGATGTTAGGATCTTGATTGCTACAACAAATGAAGTCTAATAAATCTGCTCTTGAATGATCTTGATAATGAAATTTTCTCTTGAAAACATTTGATCATGGGTGTTAGATTTCAAATGATAAAAAGATTGTGTATTTATAGGTGTTTATCTAATTTATCAAAAATTAGATTCTAAAAGCCGACAATTGCAATTTAAATTTGAATCATTAAAAGACCACCAAAAACATATTTAAAAATGGGTCTTGGAACTTAAAGGGGACCTATTGGCCCATGGGTGAATGGGTCTTGGCCTATAAGTCCAAGACACACATATTCCATGATAATTAAAATATTAAATGAATTAATTAAATGTCGGTTCTCCTTTTGGAAAATGAGAAAAAAAGCTTTGGAATGCATAATTTGGTAAATTAGAAGCTTAATTAAATCCAATAAATTAAGGGACCCAAACATAGTGTGAAATTGTAAAGGTATACAATTTCCTACACTACAGTTGTCAATTATATAAAGTTAGATGTATCTCCAATAGTGAATTAAATGAATATAAGACTAGGTTATTCACTAGAGACTTTACTCAATGACATGGTTTTTATTATGAAGTAACTTTTTCTCTAAAGGAAAAATGAGCACTATAAGTATGTTGATTGTCATAGAAACCCAAAATGATTAGGAAATTCACTAGATGGATGTGAGAATTATATTCCTAAATGACGATCTTAAATAAAATAAATAAATAAAGAGAAATGTATGTAAACTAAGAAAACCTCTATATGATCTTAAACGAGCTTCTAAAACTTGGTATTCAGATATCATAATATTTTTTATCCCTTAGATTATCTGGGTTATTTTGACACTAATCTTATTGAATATAATCATATTACTATAAGTGTGTTAGATGTGGGTTACTTATCACAATTAGTATCAACTCTCTAATCTACAAGTATAAAATTAAAATGAATTAATCGTCTATAATGACTAATTTGGGTCATCTTCATCATTTCTTGGGAATGGATATAATTTAGGATTAATATTCTATTGTAGTATCTTAAGCAAGTTATGTATATGTTTTAATTTAATATGATGGATTGTAAAATGAAAATTATACTTATTGAGTTAGGAATTAAATAAGACCCTAAGATATATTCTAGCTTATATAGGCTATTAGTAGGAAGTTTGATTTACCCGACTAATCTAGACTTGATATTACCTATTTAGTAGGTATTGCATCTAGATTTACTCAAATTCCTTATGTGGATTATTAAAAAATGATAAAAGAATATTAAGGTATATCAAAGTATAATTAATTATGGTCTTTATCGTTTTTACATCAATAATTCTAAATATTTGGTTATTGTAAAGTTGACAATGTTGGTGATTTTGTTGATAGGAAATATACCTTAGGTAATGTATTCAAATTATATGGTGTATGTGCTATCATATGGAGTAGTAATAGGCAACCTATTATGGCTTTTTTGTCTATAGAGTTTGAATAAAGAAGTGCAATAAAATCAACAAATAGATAAATGTGGCTAAAGAGATTATTAGATGAACTTTATATGGGTACCAATTATAGTACCACCACTTTATTATGTGATAGCCAAAATTATATTGATGTTTTCAAAAATATAATTCTAACAAAAAAATAAAGCATGTTGAAGACCATGCATCCTTCACTAAAGAAAATTTCTTAATGGTGAAATTACACACCAAATCTAGCAAACTAATGATTAGGTGGAAAATATAATTACAAATCTCTTATCTAGTGCAAAAAATTATAAATTTAGGATAATTATAGGCCTCATGAAGTTTCCATTGAAGAGGATTTTGTATGAAAATGACACCTCCTAGTGGCCAACTATGTATATAAGGAATTTGTAAGACCCAAAAGGTATTGGAGAATGCCTAAAAATATAAGAAATAAATTTGTAAAATTTTGGGGAGGCATCAAATAAGACCTATATATATAAATGAGCTAGGCACTTATAAGACCTATAGACTATGTATTATTTATCTTTCCTTTATATTCTTCATATATTTCAAAGCATTGTAAAAATGGATCCAAATCATATGAACATTATATAGAGATAGTTGGTTGGGGCATTTATAAATGGGAGTTTGATTGGATCTTTAGGTTTTGAGGCTCTTAATAACAAACTCCTTAATTCCCTTGTATTTTATTATTCTTAAAAAAAAGGAAATGACAAGAGGTTGGTCATGTAGTTTTAAGTGCACAATATTCATCTTGTTATATAGTTTATCTATGTGGCATGGTAGTTAAATAATTCCTCCATCACTGTGGATCTTCATATTTTCCTTTTAAAAAATAAATTGACATCTAGTTACATAGAAATTAAGGAAAGTGTCAGAGAATAATGTTTACTAGGGAGTTAAACTTATTACAAGTGATCCCAAAAAATATTAATAAGAATATTTAATATAATATTATATTTGTATTTATATGTCATAAAGTTACATAAAAAATAAGGAAAGTGTAGAGAATAATGTTTACTAGGGAGTTACACTTATTACAAGTGATCCCAAAAAATATTAATAAGAATATTTAATATAATATAATATTTGTATTTATATTTATATTTATGACATATATGACTATTAGAGATTGATTATTTAATTAATATTTTAAATATACTATCTTTATTAATTAAAACATCATTCATTTTATGAAATATATGACCATTTTAATTAATTATAATTAATAGGTCAATATATTATTTTATTAGTTAAAGGAGAATATCTATTAATTGAATAGGTATAACCACCCAAATGGTATTGGATGGCTTCATCCTTTATTTAGAGATTCTCATATGAGAAATTATATCATCATATATGAATTTTGGAATTAAAGCCTACAAGAGGTATTAAGGATTATGTATTTAGAATGATGAGAGGAGAGGTTGAAAACTTAGGTTCTAGCTGCAAGTTTTCTCAATAAAATTGAATTATATTTTTCATGGGGTTTTGATTTGATATTTTCTCCACATAAAATATATGTACTATACATGTTTATTTTCATTTTATTTTAGTAAATTTTATTTCATTATATTATATTCAATGATTAACATGGATAAACTTATTTTAAATCACAACAATTTTAGTGGCTTGAAAATATTAGACAAACAAAAAAAAGTTTTTAACATTTTTTCTTGGATTTTGACTCCAACATTTAGTAGTTCATAAAGCCTAGTTTTATAAGTAGTCTATCACTCCTCTATTGGATTGTTTCTGCAGCTTTGGATGGAAAGGTATTTACCGTGGGATATATTTAAATTTATATGGATTCCTTTTATTTTTTTATATGGATTCCTTTTACTTTTCAAGCTCTCTTTTATTGATTTGGTAGTATGTGATTAATAGAGCTAAGAAAAAGTTAGAAATACTAGAGTATTAAGTTGCATTTTCTAATTAGTAAATTATAAGTATACTCCAAAGTTCTTGTTTCCACACATGAATATTTACTCGTGTGGTAAGAAGACCTTTAAGGTGTATTACAACAAGTTTTGCATGATTTTCTATAGGTTGATTCTAACTACACAAGGGTTTTTTAGAGTAGCATGGTATTTATGTTATCTTCTAAAGTTTATGGTGACCTGGGAATTATTAATCTAAATAGATAGGGAATTGTTTTTTGCACTAAGTGGATTGATAAGGATTGTGATGGAAATGAATCTTAAAAATTACTCTTAAGGAATCACATTTATTTCAGTTCCTTTGTGGGAGATTTCTATCAATCATTAGTCTTTATGGTGGTTACCAATATTATTTTTTAGGGTAAACTATTAGCCAAAAATTCTTGGACACACCTAATAATTCTTTTTAGAAAAAACATCAAACATATCTAAGACTTATATTCCAATGTAAATTTTGTATGGTTTTCATGGATGAAAGTAAGTGATAAATTTAACTTTGTTAATGTGGATAAATAGAAATTTTAAATGATAATAGATTAATTCCTCTTCAACACTTGCTATACCAAGCCTTGGTAGAAGGATTAGATGTGGTACGTTGATACCTCTTTATATAATCACACTCCAAACAAAGGCTTCATGCAATTTTCCCCATATTTGATTATGATTTAGAAGTGAATTATAAGATAGTCTCTTCAATCTCCATTTTTTATCGAGGATAAATATTTTTTGATAATCTAGAAATTATTTGTAGATCATCATATTGTTCATTTTTCTTGGTGTTTACCCCACCAAGGTCTACCTATTGGTAAACAATTAACACTTTTAGGTGTGTCTAACCTTATGTACCTATTTTGTGGGTAATTTGATATAATCACATTTATTTTGGTTTTGTGCCTTTGTGTGGTTAGCTTGGTTGGAGATTCATGATTTTTCAAAACTTTTAGACTAGATCCATTCACTTGGCACAATGTTATGTGGGGTGATGGGGCCAAATTTCAAACTAAAATCACATAGATTTGTAATGCATTAATATTGAAGATTATTTTAGCATTTGGAAAGATATAAGTGCTGCTTTGTTTGCTCATGTTTCTATTGATTCCATTTTTTCTTCTCATACAAAGTCACTAATGGGCTCTAATGTTCTCATGAAAATTCAAGTTCAAGCCAAAAAAGTGTCCTTGAAGTTGGAAACCTCTAACATCTTATTTATTATATGAGAATCACCCCTTACACTACGACCAAGGTTCTGCCCTCCTTTCCTCTCCATTATATATCCCTTGTTGAGGAAAATGACATGGCTACTTTGACTCTACTCAAAATAACTTATAGAGACACCACAAATGGGCCTCCCCATCACTCGTCAGGTAGCCTTTTGGTTAGTCATTTCCAAATAGGCAATAAATATGTTGGTCATCACCTAATTAATGATATAGATGGGATTATTTTAGAGGGAATGAAAAATTATTGTGTTTATCTTTTCTATTTCAATACAGAGCAATGTTTCTTAGATCCAACTTAAACTTGAAATCCTAGATTCACAAACTTAGGAGGATGAAGACAATGCTTTCATTGGTTGAAATCCTATTGATGATGTAAAAAAATGTCTAGCAAGGGGTTGGGTAATTTGAATAATTGGGACCATCCTCAAAATATGATTTATAGATTTTGTTTCTTAGTCTTTCATCATCTTTGATTGCTATGTGATTTTATGATCTTGTGATAATTATTTCCTTTATGAGGTCTTCTGATACTTTGTTTCCTATTTGGAATTGATTTACATGATTTTGGTATGTTATTATATTATGCCCATATTTTTTGAGGATAGGATGTATTTACTTTATATTATTTATATTTGGTTCTATTCAGAAAATTATTTCAATTGAGGGAAAAGAGAAATGGGGAGATCATTACCTTGAACAATTTTATTCCATCAAAAAATTAACATGGGAAATATTAATTCCTACTTAAGTTTAGGGTCAATCCAATCAAGAAGCACATTGAACTATTACCAACCCTTCCACACAATATTGAGGGGTGGCGAAATTAAAAATTCAAAGTGATTGGTTGAGAGTAACTAATCACTCATGTGTATGAGGCCCCATTGACCAGTAGACTTCTGTTGGCGTAACAATTAGCACCTCTAAAGTGTGAGTTGGTATAGACAACTATGCACAGTACGTAATGACTGCTCTTCAAATTAGGAGGGGAAGCTCCCTCTTTTGCTGATATGCGTTCTAAAATTAAAATATCTAAATCCTATCTTTTTGACTCAGCTAGAAGAGGCACAAGGTTAAGAAAACCAAGGATGTTGCAGCTAAGGATTTTCTTTGGTTTTGTAGGTCTTAACTACAACTAAAAACTAAAAACTTTAAACTATCCAATCTCCTCAAGAAAAAAGAGCATGAGGAAAAGGAGAAGGAATGTTATTATATGATAAACTTCAGGTACAGATTCACAACATGAAGGAAAGGTGGCACAACTATTTGCTTGGCTGGGAAGAAGTTTATTAGAAACAAATAATTATACGATAAACTAGGTACAAATTAACAATGCGAAGGCAAGGTGGTGCAACTATTTACTTGGATGAATAAGTTTATTAACCCACACATCAAATGATAAGCTTTAAGTAAAAATTTGCAACATGAGGGCAAGGTGGCTCAACAATTTGCTCATTTGAATAGGCTTATATTTAACAACATAAGATAAGCAACTAGGATAGTAAATTGCATAGACAAGACACACATATAATAAATGATCAAACTAGCAACCCCATTTAAATAAGATTCAAATAAACACCATAGTAATAACATGAAGGCAAGGTGGCACAACTATTCATTAATATAGTAATCACTCATGAACAAATACAAAATAGCAATATTACATGCAAGGTAGGCGCAACATATATTGCTATCACATGCAAAAGTTATTTACAAATGAGCTAAAATCTCTTATTTATAGACATCAAAGGTGTAGGAAACCCTAAAATCACCTTGATTTAACTAGAGTCTTGCAAGCATGCAAGATATTTATTCCTAAATCTAAGGAAAATAAACTGCACTGTTAACTGGAAAGATACCATTAGTTAACTAAAATAGGACTCAACAGAATGGACATGTGCAACATGCATGTCCTTATTGAAATGAAAAATAACTAATAAATCCAACTATACAAAGATGTTTCTAAGAAAGACATAGCATGCATTGTGGAACAACGAGTTAACTCGGAAAGAGGCATTGATTTTAACTCCTGTGTCTAATGTCTATATTGGAAAAGGTGGGACATCCTAATCTTGAGCAACCAAACCCTCCATGAGGTTGTTGACTGTATCACCACTTGGGGAACTGATACTCTTTCATAGTTCACGATGCCTGCACAACATATCCTCACCACTTGTGATCTGGCTCTGAAGTTCACCTCTTCTTCTATCTGCCTCATCGAACAACACTGACATGACTGTAAGTTGATCTAACTTACAACCAATAGAGTCTCCACTGAAAATACCATGGATGAGCATTTTCAATTCCGATTGAATTTTTGAAAGCTCAACATATTCACCATCTTCACGTAGATATCGACAAGGAACTTGTGACACAAAATTTCTCACATAATGAAGTGTAGTAGTCACATGCTCTCTACTCTCGACCAACTTTGAAGTTATTTTTTCCTGTATTTTTGCCTTGAAGATTAACTATGTTCTCCAACCATAAATAGCTTCTCTATCTTCTTCGTCAGCGATCAAGTCATATGCCATCCTCAGGTGAGCGATCAAGATTTCATCCCTAGGTTTGTCAACTGCTAAGTTGTGCTTTGAATCCTGAATTTGCAAATGGAGTTCACGGGCGTTGTATCTCAACTGAAATAGCTCTGCATGAACAAAGCGGCCCTTAGTGATAAAATCCTCTTCCCAATCCATCATGCGCTTCCCGTACACAACCATTTGGTTGAGTTGGCCCTGCTCTGTTGGTGGGTCTACCATCTATGGGAGTGAAGCGGTGACATTCTCAGGTCTATGGAGGAGATTAGAGATGTATTGACGAAGCTGCTGGTTTTTAGCCTTGAGGGTTGCCTTGTCTCTCCGTCTTTTATCACTCTATCCTTTATGCCGTCAGTTGCAACTTGAAGAAAATCAACCTCTATTTGGCATGTGCTCCTGCCAAGGTTAACCTTGATAACTTCAAAGTCTTCAACTTTCAACTCATCCAAATTCTTGTTTGGTGGAGGTACTGTAGTCTCTACAATGATTTCTTTCTCAACGGTCCTCTCTACATGCACTTGTTTCTTAATCCTCTTATCTGATGGATCCTGGTAGATATGATCAAAGTTTAAGTGGTCAAGTATGTATGATGGCTGCCTCCTCTTCCTACCCAACTTATTCTCAAGCCAAGATGATTCTCAACTAATCTCACTGGATGGATCGGTGCTAGTCCCAGGAGCTCCTAATGAGGCAGAAAATGTAGAAGTATGGCTACACAGTTGCGAGTCAAAGTCCAAATCAATGTGAATCGGGACAGGAGGCTACTTTGGTGTTGGTGATGGAAGAGGAGGCTGCACCTTTGACTCTGGTATACTCTGAACTATATTTGTAGCTGGCTCCACCTATGTTTCTATAAAAGTGTCGTCCCTTTTGATTTATCAGACACTTTGTTTATTTTAGTAGGGTTACTCCTTTGATTTTTTTTGGGTTTTGATGAGGATGGTAGTGTAGAATCCATTGGTGGTGGCTTTTTACTTGGCATAAATTTCATCCTTGTTTTCTTGATTTCTAAGTAGAGTATGCTATTTTGAATAGCTCTACCTGTTCTCTCTTCCATGGATGAATACTCTTGGGTGTACCAATCAATAGCTGGAAGAGACTGTGTATCAACCTAATTTCTAAAGAATCGAGGAAGTACATCCCCATCATCATCTGACAACCCTTCAACATTTTCTGACATGTAAAGAGAAATCTATGAGAGAGTGAACCTGCTATAATTGCATTGGTGCACCTCGAACTCATCCTTGCAGCTAACCCAGTAGTCCTCCATATTAGGCTTGTGATGAGGGTGACCTCCAAGACACGTTGAATAATAAACCCAAGGGTCATATGCACATGCGTGGATAAGGTACTTGAGCTTGAGGTTCTCCAACTCTTGACCTGCAATCTTGGCATCGATTGTTGTTTTACATCGGTAGATTCCCATCTGTAAAGGAAAACTGGCCGTTGACTTGCACTTGTTACGCAACCATGCATGGACTTCAGATAATTGCCTTAGAAACTCCATGAACACTATCTTATCTAAAGGATAATGTGGTAATATGGCTGGATTTCCTATATAACCGTAGAAATAGATGTACGTATATGTAGGGAGCTTAATGAACCAGTTCGCCCATTCTGCCATGGCCTCTTGAGCAACTACTGAAATACGAACATGTAACTCTTGGTCTAGGTCTCTAATGCCGCTCAGACTTTGTGAACTCAAGCTGATCATAGTAGTGATAAAATTTCTACACACTGAGAACAACCATGGTGTTCAAACCTCTAAACTGATTTTGGTATGCAATCAAGTATATGAGATAAGAACACATGAAAATCATGGGCAACTAGGAATCCAGTAATTTGTTTGTGAATGACGTTGCTAATCAAAGAAGCCCGGTCATAATATTCTCGCTTGGAAACAATCTGAATAATGATATAATACATCCAAGGCTGGAATTTATCTGCATATGAATGACCGAAGACACGATTAAGAAGAGTTATCAAAATCGCATACTCGTCTTTGAACTCTTTGTGAACGACATTATGTGGCAACTTAACTTTCTTTTCTTTCAACCACCTTTCCGCCATTTTTTTCCGACACATGTCCTTATCAGCATCAAATGCTTTCACATAAAACTCCATGGTAATGACTCGATGATTCAGATGCTGAGGAATACCAAAACATTTCTCAATATCTCAGGGCTTGAAACTACAAATCACCCATCCATCTGCTGATTGAATTTCATGGGCAGTAGAATTGTAATGCTTGACACAAGAAATCATGAATTCTATGCACTGAACTGAAATGGGGATAGAAGCCGCTTCTAGTAACCCAAACCTTTCGATGTTTTGAAGTATTGTAGAATTTATCTTTATCGGATCCAAAATGGCCTATAGAAGGACCTTATGCAAGTTTGTGTCAGCCATTCCGATGAAATCATGAATTAGGACTGACTTGGTCCTGAATTCATTCTATGTGTATTGTATTATGAAAATCTCGCCTGTTGATTGTGAACACGGCTATGTTCTGACAACTTCTCCCGAAAGCCGAAAATTGCTTGAGATGAGGCTAAAAATAGCCTGTCGGAGGGCAATTTTTATGAAAAATTATGAGACGTGGGTATTGTGTAGAATCAAATTTTAAGATGACCCACAACGTTAGAAATTTGAAAAAATGTGATTTAGGCCTACATGCAAAAGGTTTTCAGTCGAGATTTGAGGGTTGTGAGGGCAATTTTTTTCGAGAAAATCTAGAACATGGGTTTTGTGTAGAATTGAATTCTACGACAACCCAGATTGATGGATTTTGGAAAAAATGTGTTTTAGGCTCACCTGCAAAGAGAATTCTGAAAAAATCACAATGCTCTAGAATAGAGGTAGTGGGGCAATTTTCACGAAATATTCTAAGACATGGGTATTGTCGTTGATGTTGAAATACACGAACCCAGATTTTCTGTTTCTAAAAATTTTGTCATTTTCTTTGACATGCGAAGAGTACCTAAGACAAGAAATAGAAGAATTTAAGATAGAAGATAGAAGTTTTTCTTTGTTTGTTTTCTCCGCTTCTATAGAAATTCGCCTATGTCTGTTTGAAGTTTGCTGATTATTCTGGACCTATATTTGCAAGGAAATCTGAAAAATTATATCTTCGGATGCCTTCACAAGAGAAAATTTTCTTGCACATTCAACCTATTATGAGAGAAACGGACGCCATCTTGAAATAAATAGAGAAAATCTTAGGTTTATTGCGCCAACTGCAAGTCGAAACCTTGATTTGAGAAGAAGCAATATGATTGGACCCCACTTCATGCAACAAAAATTGAGTTGGAGTCTCAAAGATATTAAAATATTCAATTCCACTCAACATGCAAAACTCAATGAGTCTCAAAATTGACACCAATATTAAAATATTGAAAAAATTTTCCCTTTGCACAGCTGACATGTAGAAACTAACAATTTAATATTATTTTATTGAGTTAACTGAAATATTTCCTTTTGGGTTCACTTAGAATATTTTTCTGATTTCAAAAAGTCAAAGTTTGACTTTCTAGGCATCCATCTCCAAAAGTTGAGATTTTTTGCTAACTTCCTACTTTGTAGCTCGTTGGAAACGTCATCGAAGCCTCTATTGAACCTTGATTTCTGGATGCTCGATTGATGTTGGAGTTGAACTGAAGGACTCATCATGTAGCTAGATCAAAATTGATGAAATGTTTGCTTGGAGCTATGACCTCAGAAAACTGAATCTGGTGCCTCAAAATGAAAGGCGCCTTTTTCAAGGAGATATGTAATTTCATAAGAAATTCCATACTTAGCCATTTTTCTGATTTTCCATTTGACGCTTCAATTTGTCGCAGCCAGTGAACGATGACTCCCGTTGATTGGATGCTAGATCCATCGCGTAGCTGGAAGAATTACACACCCGATGACTGCATGTGCAAGGCCTGAATGTTGGATTAAGACCCCCAAATGCAAGTGTGCCCCTGGCTTGCAGAGGAGCATAAACAAAAATTAGCATGATTTTGCATTTTGTTAATTTCAACCAAGTGCCCTACTTTGACCCTCGCTACCGAGAGTTGGATTGCTCTGATTTGCATGCTGACAGGCTTGTTGCGTAGATGGAACAACTTGGAAGAGATGTTCCTGGGAGTGACGAAGCAAAAAGACTGCATTTAATGCCTCTAAAAGAAGGGTGCCTTTTTCAAGGCAATGTGTAAATTCCTTAGCCATTTTTCCACTTGTCTCCATTTTGCACAGATTCCTCGATTATGGGCGATTGACAGATCCCAAAGGCTGACAGATAGATTCACTGCATAGCTAGGAGGATTCCTCCCAGGTCTCGTGAAGATGACAGCTCTAAGAAACCTCATCTGATTGGCTTAAAGGCAAGGCACCCCTAGCCAACAGAGGTACAATTTGATATTTTTACTTTATACTTCCTCCATTTTATGTGCTCATTGGAACTACTATCATGATCACTCAGAGCATCTGACGATCTCGTGAACGGATGCATCGCGGAGCTAGGATGAATCACAAGAGATTCCCTAGAAATAGAAATTACAAATTCATTCATCCGACATGTCTAATTCAAGGGCACCCCTGGGCTACAGGGGTGCAAAAACTGCAAATTAGACTGCCTCTATGATGTGTATACTCCTTCATAACTTTTGCTTCCGCCTTCGATTGCCGGACTTTTAAGAATCAGATGGACTCGCTCGATAGCTTGTCAAAAAGCTGACAAAAAACCAAAGAGAATGAATATATTTGCAACCCAAAATAATTGAATCTTGGCCTTCAAATTGAAGGGTGCCCCTAAGCTACAAGGGTGCAAATTTTCTTTGATCTTGGTATTTTCCTCCATTTCGCACTCTGCGAACATCGTGTCGGCTGTTGAGTTGACCATCTAGAAGCATTACTGCAACTGACACATGTGTGTGATTGTATTTCACCATTTTCACATGTACGAACACTGTAAAGTTGATTTGCAAGCTGATTGCACAAGCGTCTTCCACGTTGCATAGTGAAAATGTTTCCAAACTTAGAATATTTTTTGCACTTTTCGCCATTTGAAAATCCCTTTGCTGAGAAGCATCTTTTTCAACATCTTTCATCATAGAATATTTTGCTTTGAGTTTCAGGCTTAGATTTTGACACCTAGTATTGGCCAACTGCCATTGACGACCTCAGAGGTCCTAACTTTTCTCCTGAAAAAGTGAAAACTACCCACCAGGCTTAAACTGACTTTTAACTGAAACTGACTTCACCACTATAATCATGATGTGGAATAAGCCAATCAAAATTAATTTCAACCAATTTTGACAAGTTTCTATCTTTAGGGTTTTTTGACCTAAAAACAGGGTCCAAAAACCCTAATTTTCAAATTTTTCAAATTTTGCCAATATCTTCCTAACATCATACTGACCAAAAGTCCTACTTGATTTGCCCCCAAAATTGAGTTTTGACATCATTTTTACAAGGTTTAAACCATTTTAAGCAAAATGCCTTAATGAAGCAAAAAAATTGGTTTGGGTACAACAACTTCATAACTTAGAATTGTGGTGACATATAAGGATATTTCATGGTTCATTGGCTTTAAGACCCAAATAATCAAATTAGAAATGAGGTACTTATCTTGAGTTTAGATGTTAATGATTCCCAAACTATCTTTATTTTTTATTCAAATATATTTTAGCCAAAATATAGTTGACATTGTCGTATTCCCATCCTAGCTAACCCAAATAAATATTTTGATCAATAATGTGGATTTGTTGTAGTAATATTTTGAAGGAAGCCAACACAAGAATTAATAAACATAAGTGGGTATAAAAACTTTGTTAGCCACCAAGATTCTTCCATCCAATGACAAAAACTTAGTTCCCCAACAATATATTTTTTGGAATTTGTTAAAAACGAAAAGTCAAATTCCATTGAGAGATACTCCCAATGTGAAGGGGATTTGAAGGTATCTCATGATTTATTCATGTTTGATTTGGTTCTATTCAATAAAAATCCAAAGTGGTTTGAGAATATCTTGGACTAGATTGAATTAAAATTTATGGATAGATAACTTAGATAATAAAAAAATCTAATATTTAAAGGGCATTTCCAATATTTTCTTAGCATTTTTGGAGGAAAAATATGTTGTCAATAGAAAAGTGATAGTTCCTAACATAGGTCTCCTATGAGATTTTAATGCATTTGAAAAGAGTCAAATTATGGGGTTTTTTTGAAGAGATAGCCTATATTTGATCCAACATCAGAGAGAAAATGACCTAATGAAAAAAATTCAAATAGAATTGTGTAACTTGAAAGGCTCAATAATAGATCCACAAATGAAAATATGATCACTGTAATTAATAAAGAAAATTGTATATGGTGTATCAATCTATTGCCAAAATTGATCTAGTTGAGCAACTTGAGAATGAAACCAGTTGACCATATCATAAACCCTATCAAAATCTAATATGATAATGAGAAAATATTGTTCCATTTGATGAGTCCATATAGTAGAGTCTCAAGAAAAAATAATATTGTGAGGAATTTGTTGGTATTTATTGGTAGGATGGAGCAATAATAATAGCCAATTACAAATGCAGATAACAAAATTAATAGAACCCTTTCTACTTATTTAACATCTCAGATTTGAAATGTCTCTCGCTCTTGATTTTTCTCTCACCTTTCCTTTTACAATGGCTCTAAAGACTCCCATTTTGACTATGTGGTCTATTTTCATGAAGGGTTCTACTCTATCCATGAATCCTCTCATCTTGTGTGTGGGGTCTTTTCCCTTGTTGGCTATGGAGGGGATGTTGTGCATCAACTCCTCCAGTTTTGTTCATGTGCCTCATGTTGTAGCCTCTCCTACTTGTTCCCCCCTTGTGGGTTCAATTCCTTCTGCCCCTCCATTTGTGCCTACCTCTTCTACAGTTCACAATTATACTTTGTTGGCTAGGTTTGACCTTTCCCATCCTTAGAGGGTGATTTTTCCTCTTCCTTGTTCCAAACCTTCCCCAATGGTGGTTTGTGGTGAAAATGTTGTTAAAAATAATGGTTTCCACCAGCATAGAGGTTTGGTGTGTCATTTTTCAAACATCTGGTCCTCTCTTCCTAACTTGAAAAAATGAGTTTTGGATTCTTGGATGCCCTTAGTGGCTGGTAATATTGAAATCTTCCCTTATACTAAAGGTTTTTAAATTACTTCCTTTGCTTCTTTCGAGGATCGTTGTTCAGTGTTGGGTCATTTTTGGGCTTGGGGTGAGCACTCACTCTCACTCAAACCTTGGACATCCTCCTTCAAATCCCTTATCGAACCACTCAATGTGAATCCAATATTGGTTAGACTCTTGAATCTTCCTCTCTAGTTTTGGGAGGAATCTTGTTATGAGGCCATTGGCAATTCTGTTGGTTACTTCTTCAAGGTTGATGATTTCACCCTTTCATAGGGTATTTGACCTTTGCTCTCTTTCAGTTAGATATTGATATCTACATTCCTCTTCATGAGGATGTGGTTCTATTAGTTGGGGATTGAACCTTGTCTCAACCACTCCATTATGAGGGCATTCATTTTAGGTTCCAATGTTTCTTCGTTACTGGTCATTTGGCTTCAAATTTTTCTCTCCTGCATTGTAAAGGTGCAACTACTTGGTGAAAGAATTTTACTGATGGTATATTTATTATTTTGGATTTTGTCTCCTTAGTGGATGCCTCCTCCTAGGATTATAACAAGCATCTTCCTCTTGGTGTGGATTTTTCATGTCCCGAGGGACCCTACAAGAGTTCCTTCTCCTTAGTGTGTTTTAGCTATTCCACCATCTTCTTTTTCTAAGCTTCATGGTCCCATTATGGATGACGATTGTTGTTTGCCTTATTTTCCTTTTGTTTCACCTTTGTATGTTGATGGTCATCCCTTGGGGGTGTCTCTTTCTCCCTCTAGTAGTGGGTTTTTGGATGATAGTATCATTTGGATTGTCATTCATAGAAGGCAAAAAGGTCCATCTTCTACCTCTTCCATTTCTCATTCTCATGACTTATTAGATAAGTCTGTTGTATAGGGTCAAGACCCTTGTTCCCCGCTTCTTTATGGTACTATGCTCTAGTCAAAAGAATTGGTCTTTGTTTGGCCTTTCCTAATCTCACTTTTGGTAATATTTGTCTTGCTTTCCTCAATAGTTATTTTAAAACAGGTTTGGGCCCTTTCCCTTTTTACATAATAAAAACAAAATTAATAAAAATTAATTATAAAGACACAATTTTTTTTAACATGGTTCACCCAATGTGGGTTACGTCCACAAAACACAACCATCCAATTTTATTTAATCTCCAAAAAAATACAAGTTACAGTATTTATCTCGTAGCACAATCTACTGCTGCGCACAACTTCTCAAATGCCTTCAAACTTTGTGTGTGTAACACTCCCTATTGCTACATGTTCATTCACAAACCTATGTTCTCTTCCCTATGCATTTTTGTGTGTTATTTCCAACACATGACCTTCTAATCCACACATTATTGTGTGCTTCTTTCCCAATGCATGACTTGGAAACTAAATTCTATGTGTTGCTTTCTATGTGCTACATCATATTCACACCACGATTCTTGGATTTCCACATTTGTAACAAGGAAACTATCATTGTTTGGAAAGTTACAAATTGATTTTCAACCAAATTAAAAATAAAAATATTTTATTAGAATTATGGGGAAAACATGGCTGCTAAAGTCACCAAAATATTAACTCAAAGCATGATCAGGCTCCACAAACCAACAATCTCCCACTTGGAAAATAATTGGGCTCCAAACCAAACCATCTCCCACTTGGAGACTAATCCTGTAGCATCATTGCCCCTGTAGCTCCCACTTGATTAACATGCCTAGACAAAGTTGCTCCTTATTTCACCATTTATCAATCTTGAAGACCAACATAGAAAAATGAGGAAATAAATTTCTCCCATGTTACCGCCTTTGTAAACATATCTACAAGATTTTTACTTGTATGAATTTTCTCCAACTGCAACTAACCATCCTCCAAAAATGACCAAATGAAGTGGTACCTTAGCTATATGTGTTTTGTTTTGAATGTAGTGTAAAATTCTTGGCAAGATCAATGACACTATGGTTTTCCATGTAAAAAAAATTACCAGCCTATTGCTTGCCCAATTCCTCTAAGAAATATTGTAGCCAAATCATCTCTTTGCTAGTTTTAGTTGCAACTACATACTCCGCCTTTATGGTTTACAGAGCAACAACCTTTTGCAGCCTTGAAATCTAACTAATTGTTTTCCTCCTACAATAAACACATAACCTATAGTATTGTGTCTGCTATCAATGTCACCCTCCAAATCAGAGTGAACACAACCTTTTAGAGTAGTGATTGATACTCCAAAATAGAAATTTTTGGTAGTTGTACCTCTCAAATACTTGAGAATCCATTTCATAACATTCTAATGTTCCATTACTGGATTACTCATATACCTACTCACAACTCCAACAATATGTGCAATCCAACCTTGTTCATACCATGGAATACATTAAACTTCCAACAAATGAAGAATATGGAACCTTAAAAAAAATATTTCTCCTTTTGTGTCTTTGGACACATCTCCTTAGTCAATTTAAAATGACTAGGAAAAGGTGTGCTAACAAATTTACATTGTACATATTAAACCGTTTCAACACCTTTTCAATATATTCACTTTGAAATAGAGTCAATTTTATGTTTTCCCTTTCCCATGAAATCCTCATATTAAGGATTTGTTTGGTTGCAACCAAATCCTCCATAATAAAATATTTTTCTAATTTCTGCTTAAGTTCATTAATATGGTCCATGTTAGAATAGTACGATTTAATTTTTTAATACTGGAGCCCGGTGTTACAGGAAAAAGTTACTACCATCCTAGGTTTGATAGTGCTTCCCTTTTTTTTTTAAATTTATTTTTATCTTGGGACCCCCTTACTGTTAAAGAAGTTACTCCCTCATTCTAGAATTCGATACTAGAAAGAATGCAGAGAAAATTGGTGGGATGGAAGGAAAAAATATTAAGTCACGTGGGAAAACTTCAAATCCTTGTTGCTGCTCTACAAGGTATACCTATTTACTTCATTTCCTTGTTTAAGATTACTAGATACATTGCTGAGAAACTTGAGAAAATCCAAAGGAATTTTTTCTGGTCTGGTATAGAGGAAAATAAAAAATGGTTCTACTTAGTTGGGACACATTTTGTCTCCCTAAGGCTTGTGGGGGTCTTGGAATAAAAAAATCAAGCTACCAATAAATCGTTGATGGTTAAGACTAGATGGGACCTCCTGCTGAGTGAAAAAGGACTAGTGTGAAATAATGAAAGCTGAGTATTTAAAAACCACTCAATTTATCAGAAGTTTATCTAACTATGATATTCCTCATGGGTCTTTGATTTGGAACAATGTTCCCAAATCTAGGATGATGTTACTAAGGGGCTAAGATGGAAATTGGGGAATGGTTTAAGGATTAGATTTTGGGAGAACCCTTGGATTATGAACCAAATTTTAAACCAATTGGTTTTTAAGGAACTACATGAACCGGCTACAAATCTCTTTGGCAGGAAAGTGGCTGACTACTTCAGTGGTAAAATGGGGACCCAAAAATGGAAGGAAATAGAAAAAAATTTCTATAACAACTAGGAGCTCATGCAAAAAGCTAAAACCCTCCAAAAGACCCTCAAATAAACAAGAATCCCATTATTTTAAAATGTGGATGGGTTTTATTGGGCAAAAGAAAGAAAGCGGAAATTCACTATTAAGTATGCTTACAGTTGTCATCTAATGACCACTGAGGTAGAATTTGGAAACTCATTTAGAACCTGTCACCTTATCCCCAAGATTAATTTCTTTTGGTGGACTACAACCCACAACATGATTCTTAGCTAGGATAATTTAAAGAAGAGAGGCTTTCATATCCCTAACATGTGTACTTTATACAAAAGGGAGGAGGAATATGTGTCTCACTTGTTACTTCATTGCCCCTTCTTGGAGGAAATCTGTGGCTATTCCCTACAAAATTTTGGACTCTATTGGGTTATGAATGAAAGAATCAAAGGCCTTGTGGAGAATTGGATTTTCCCATATACTCATTTTCTTGTTATGGAGCTATGGAGAGATCCCCCCTAGTATTTTATAGAGTATTTGGAAAGAAAGGAATAACATATTCTTTCAAAATAAAGAAAAAAATGCCAAGGAGGTTTTTGGGTCTTGCTCTAGGATGTTAGTTGAGAATGAAATTATATCTACAACTAGAATATTCTGAATTTCCCTCCTTCAACTTCTAATTCTAGTGTTGGAATTATATGGGGTTTACACTTGGATCTTGACAAATTTGATAACTCTAAACTATTAGCTCAACATAATACCAAATAGAAACCTCCCCTTGGGTTGGGCCAAACTCAAATTTTATGGGGATACTAAAGGAAACCTAGGTTTAGCTAGTGGTGGTAGTATTATTAAGAGCTTTGATGGCAAAGTTATTGTTGGTTTCTCTAGGCGTTTGGGGGAGAAATCCTCTAACATGGTTGAAGCAAAGGGAAATATTATGGAGAGTCAAGATTGCTCTACCTTTGGGGATAAAGAAATTGTAGGTTGAAGTTTACCCTAGGCTTGCCACTAATGTTGTGAAAGGAAAGGTGAAGGTTGGATGAGCTATCATTGAAATTATAAATGATATCCAAAATATTTTGATAGGGTTTTATGGGTTCATTATATCTCACACTTACATGAAAGGTAACCGTGTAGCAGATGCTATGGCCAATATCAAAACTATGCTGGACTCCATTAGATGTTGGAGAAAAAAATTGTGCCTTACATAGAATGTAAGAAGAATCCTCTCAAAAGAGAAACACTCTAATATCATTCCAAATGTGGAGGATCTATAATAATATTATAATTCTAGATTATAATCTTATATATTCTTGGTATAAACAACTAGCGCAAAGACTTTCCATTTGGTACTAGGGATCCATGGGAATATGATAGGAGTGTGATGAGGAGGGATTCAAGAGCTTAGAATAATGATGTGAGAATGATAAAGAGGGCTTAGAGTGGTATGATCTTGATAAACCATAATCCCCTTAGGCATGCATTTTTATGGCTGACATTTAAAACCTATAACCCATGTATTATGTTGACAACAACTTTAAGTTGGAATGATAAAATGGTTAAGGCTAGTGTCATGAGCCATGTCATCATAGATTATAATTTGAAGAAAGGGCATAGATTTCCCATGAAAAATAATCATCCAACCATATTAATTATAATTCAAAAATGTGCTTTAAGCCCTTTGAGCATTGGATTAAGACTCTGTGGCACGAGGGACTTTTTTACCCTACCTAAAGGTGATGACAAAATGATGAATTTGGAAAATTCATGGATTGATTAAATCTGCTTGATGATTCCACCTTTATTAGACATGATTAACCATTTAATGACACATCTTTTGGTATTATTGGTGAAATTAAATACTACTTCTAGAAACCTCCTTTTCACTTTCAAAAAACACTCCAGTATTCCTTGCCTGAAGCCAGTTGTGGAAAAATTATACAATGCCACCAACTTGAATCTTAATATATGATGGGAGGTGAGTGTGTGTGGATGGAACTTGGTTCCTATGAGGAATTTTTTAATGAAACTTTAATTTGGCACATCTATGTCAAACGAGGATTGACACCACTTATGGAGAGTCTAAGCGGGCATGATGAAAACCTTTCTATTCAATTCGCTAGCACTTGGAATAATAAGCAAGTTAAAATGAGTGATATAGCCATTGAGGTGAGTGAATAATTCAAAGCACAAGCGATGCAGTTACCATGCAACATTTAGAAACTAAAAAAACAAAGGAAAGTGCATGATATGGAGAACATGAACATGTTATTCAAAGATGGTGAAACTCTTGTCGAGTTTCATGCTAGCTACGACCGAGACAAGCTTCCCCATCCATGAGAAAAGGTATGTTTCATGTTGATGAATTATATTACTTTGGAAGTTCACTTTAAATGTTACTAGTTTTATCACCTCTCATTGTTAAACCACTTTAGGAACAGGGTTCTTATCAACTTCTCTTTCTATATGCTTACTTCAGTTGAGATTTTTGTGAAATAAGCCTTAGACATGATGGCTAAAGAAACTTGACAAAAAACCTATTCCACTCCACTAGGGACTGATCCTTAGGCCTTACCATTTCCATCTAGCCCTTTTCCCTCCCAAGCTCATCAAGGCCTACCTTGTTGAAGAACCCCTAGTTGTATCCTCTTCTTTAGGGAACCCCTGAACGCTAATGTTGAGAAGTATGCTAAGCCTCATTATAAAAATAGGTTCAATTTTCTTGCCAACTACTGAATTGAAATCACAATCCCCAAACTTTTACCTCAAGTCCTCAAAAATCCTAAGAACCCTAAACCAAAAAATTATTGTTGCTAGACTATGTGAACTTAAAAGCACCCCCCAAAGGTTCTAGTAAAAGGACTAACACAAAAATGAAAGACTTTGCCAGTAAAAAGAAGAAGCCCCCAACTAACTTCTTCATGGAAGAAGCTACTTCAAGGGATGATGAGGAATAAAATGAGAATAAGAATGTGAACAAGGAAGATATTAAAAGAGAACTTGATTCAACCAAAGATGCAGATTGCCTTAAAACTAGTGTTCAGAGGTCACATAGATTGGTAGGGAAACTTATTCCCAATATCATGGTGGATGAAATCTCTAGTGATTCTTCTGAGAGGATAAGGAGGAGGATAATATTAGTAAAGAGGAGGATTACAATGAGGATGTTGAGATGCACATTGATGGTTTGAGATTTTTTCTTGAATTTAATGTCATACTTCAGGATTTAGAGGACTCTACCCCTACTAAAGATCACAAGGAGGACACGCCCTAATTATGCTAATCTATTAGCTTGGCTAGATAATTTAGAAATGAAACTTAATAGATTGACCTACTTCACCCTAAAGGTCATCTACCACTTTGTGGTTACTCTAGGATCGATGCTTTAGGAAGAAATAAAAAATCATGAGAAGACCACATAACCTGGTGCAAGCTCTCAAAACTAGGATATCTTTAAATTCCTCAAGGAGGATTGAGAAAAAATTGCTAAGTAGGGTGTTTCTCTATGTTTTCATGTTGTACTTTGAAAATTTTACTTTGTTTTTAATTAGTTGTTAGTTTTTTGTCACTAGCATATGACCATCGACCCTATTTTCTCTATTGTCTCTCTGTCCTTTGTGGAATTTTGTGTTTGGGCCAAATTCCCTATAAATGCTACTTATTTTATCAAAAATAAGCATGTCATCAACATATATAATAACATGATAATATAACTACCATTATCTAATCTCTTAAAATAAACACAATGGTCAAAATGACACCTATTGTAACCTTGTTCAGCCATAAAATTTCAAATTTTATTACCAAGGTTCTTGCTTTAGGCCATACAAAATCTTCTTTAATATTCACACTAAATCCTCCTTACCTCTGAATTCATATCCATGTGGCTGCTTCATATATATTTATTCTTTCAAATCTCCATGGAGAAACATTGTTTGTATATCTAGTTGTTCAAGATGTAAATATTCTGCAACCACAATACTTAGAACAGTTCTAGTTGAAGTCATTTTTACAATCAGAGAAAACATTTCATCAAAATCAATACCTTTCTTCTATACAAATCCTTTTACCATGATTCTAGCCTTATATATTTTCTTTCCTCCTCCTTTTAGTTTGTAAACCCATTTATTTAGTAGAGCTCTTTTACTTGCAGATAACTTGATTAAATCCAAAGTTTGACTTTGTAGCGAGGAATCCATCTCTTCTTTCATTAATCACTCCAAATATTCCTTGGAATCGACCTGCATAGCTTCTTCATACCCTTTTGGTTCACCAACATCAGTTAATAAAATAGAATATAATGAAGGAGAAAATATTTAGGGATGTCTATTTTTTTTTGAATAAAGAGGGTAAAAATTTATTAATATTAGAAATCACCAATACAAAGAAATGAAGGTCCACAAAGGCACCCAAAGAAAAGAAAAATCACCAAACCAGTAGCAACCCACCCAAGACTCAAGACCACAACCAAACCATCAACCATCCAACCTCAACTAGCCATGTCCTCTGAAATAATATTCTCTAACACTTGATAATAATCTAGAGATAATTGCTCCCATCCCTCAATCTACCAATCACCAGCATGCTTAGAAGCCCATTTGGCCAAACAATCTGAAACCATGTTCCATTCTTGAGGGATGTGATTAAAAGACACCACCTCCAACATGGAACACAATCACAATTTTTTTTGAATAACTAAAGCAAGTTGCCAAATAACCCCCTCCAAATTTTGCTCAATCAACAAATTAACAATGATCTAAGATTCAGATTCACAAATAATCTTACGCCAACCAAGAGAATAGGCACACTCAATAGCCCAAAGAATCACCAACCCCTCCATAAGATTGTTGGTTTTCTACCATTTATGAATAGAAAATAGGAAAATAATAGAACCTGAGCTATCTCTCCCAACCCCACCAATCCCAATAGGCCTAAGATTACCCCTAGAAGAGCCATTAGTATTAATATTCAAAATGTCCACCAAAGGGGAGACCAACTCCCAACCCTCTAAACCTTGTTCTTAGCATGTCTACCTCATCAAACACAGAAAGAGTCGAAGGCCAAATCACATAGGCTCAATTTATTCACAATCTCATCATCACTCCTTTTCAGAGGAGAAACCACTTCACATTTAACATCTGATGTCTCTTGAATCATACAAATAATTCACTACCAAACCTGTTGAATCATCAATTTACTCCCACAAAAGATCCTCTGATTTATTTCCAGCCATATTTTCCAAAGGATGAAAGCAGGGCCAATGCACCACACAATCTGGAGGAAAGAGGCCTACGTTGGAGGTCTCCCCAAGCTACTCCAAAACTCAACCAAAAAAGAGGCATGAACACAAGGATGTCTCCAAATGCCCCACCAAAAATACCAAATAAGCATAGAAAAAGGGTAATGAAAGAACAAGTGAGATGAGTCCTCCTCACTGTAGCCACAAAGAACACAAACATATGGGCTCTATAATCCCTACTTCCGAATATTTTCCCAAGTCAAACACTTGTTCCAAGCTAAGGTGCACAAGAAGAAATTACACTTGGGCTAGGAGAACTTATTCCAAACATTTTTCCACAAAGGAACTTCCAGTCCTCCATAATTCTAAGCAATCAACTCTTGATACCCGCTGATCACCGTGAAAACCCCTTTAGGATCCAAACTCCAAGCCAAAATATCTCTATCCAGGGATAACTTTAGTGGCGAATTATCGCCAATTGGTGAATTCTAGGAATCTGGCAATTCGAATTTGGTGAATCTACCGTATTTGCAGGGTGTTTAAATCGCTAGGAAATCACGAACTATCGATCCAATGCATGTTCATTCGCCAACAGTTTTTTTTTACGAGGCATGTTTAGGTAATAAATTCACCATAACAGACTACGCATTTCCAATGCACCGATCAATATTTTCGCCTGGAATCCCGGGGAGCATGTCAAGGTCACCAACATATTCGCCAATACTATTAAAACAACATTAAATGAAGACCCATTTCGCCAATTAAAATTTACAAATAGTTGCTTATGAAGACCCATTTCACCAATTAAAATTTATAAATAGTTGCTTATGAGGACCTATTTCGCCTTGAAAATTTCAAGGTATCGTTGTATAAGCACGCGGGATTTGCCAAATTTTTAACATACCATTTCAAAATCCCGTGGAATTCACCAAATATGGATTGATATAAATACAATTGAAACTGTTATTTGTTCTTACACATTTTGTTCGGTTTTACACATTTTCCTTCTCGATTCAGAAGTCAGCGAAACCCGAAAACGTAGAGTCAAAGGTGAGTGATCATTTCTTGAATCTTCATACTGTTATTAGTTATTAGACTATTAGTTATAATAATAAGATTTCTTTATCTATTTTCCATTCTTTCTTCAGTCTTAAACATAATTTTAAGCAGGGAATTGGATCTATATTCTCTGTCGGTCTGTCCTTAAACAAGAAGACTGATTTTTCCAGCTTTTATTCGAAGTGAGATCAATATGTCGAGCAGAAAGGGTAAGACTCCTGAGCAGCTGGGTAATAAAGAGTCTGGGAGGACATCAAAATGCCCGAAATGGGGAGGTACCATATAGTCTTACTTTGGAATTGGAAAAGCTTCTAATCCATCAGATCAAGGTGGAGCTACACCATCAACTCTTCCACCAAATATTATTGAAGATGGAGATACATCATCAACTCTTCCGCCACAGGAAGGTCAAGGTGAGATTGTCATTGTGTTAAATCAAAATGTATCAAATGAGGATGGCAATACCACAGAAGATGTTCCAAGCGATACCCTAGATAGCCAAAATGAGATAATCGACTTGGATGAGGATGATGTTGGTAGCAAGAAAAGAAAAAGGCAAAGCAAAATTGGGGCGCGAGTGGGAAATGACAAAGAATTTTCAAATTGGTTGGTTGTCGAAGTACCCATTCCTTTAACCAGTGGGGGTATCAAACAAAAACGATATTGAAAGGGCAACAGAGGTCAGATGTAAGATTTGTAGTTGGAAATTTGGAAGAGACAAAATGATGCAGCTAAAGCTTGACACTATAGAAAAGCATATCAACAAAGTTTACGAAAAACAAATCATAGACGGAAAGGAACAATTAGTCATATGATGGAAATCAAAGGAAGAATGTCTTCATGTTAACTATGCTGCAGATTATGGAGAGCATAACCATAGAATTTCGAAGATTAAAAAATGTGAAGGTACACTTGAGGCTCATTTTGGAAAAGCCATGGTAGCAACAAATCTATAAAAGACTGTTCAGATGAGTGTTGTTTTTCATATATTGTCCAGGGGGCATCCTATGACAGACTACCCGGAACATTTTGATTTATTATCTTATTTGAGTGTTCCCCAGTTTCCCTTCTCACATTGGTCAGTAAACGCTGGATGGGAACTGTCTTGCTGCAATGGAAAAGCAAGATTTAAAGGAGAAATTAAAAGAGTCAAATTTCATTGCATTATCTTTAGATGAAGTTACTATGGTAGACAATACTTCTTGGGTTTGTATGCATTTGTATACTGTAGAACAACATGTTCGCCAAGCTCATCTTCTTTGTGTTCGTAAAATGAAGGACAGTTCAACATCGCAAAATCTATTTGAACTAGTCAAGAAATCTTTGAATGAAATTGCAGGTTTGGATGAGTTGACAATTGCCAAAAAGTTGGTGTGTGTAGGAGCTGATGGAGCTGCAGTGATGCAAGGTCAAAGGAGCGGTCTTTGCACAAAGTTACAAACTACTTGTGCACCATACATGCTTGGCATTCACTGCATGGCCCACATAATGAATTTAGCATTTAAAATTGTAAGCAAGTTTCCAACAGTATCAAAAGTTGAAAATCTAGTTTGCAAGATCCACGCATACTTCTACCGAAGTCCCAAACGTTTCCTTGAATTTTAACATTTTGTTGAGGGAATAACACCTGGAAACAAGCTTCTCAAGGATGTCGATACCAGATGGATCTCCCTGCATGGACCAGCGCAACGAGTTCTTTCAGAATATCAATCCTTGATTGGGTTGATGTACAAGCATCACGGCAAGTAGACAAAGCTCCTGAACTCTTACATAGGTTAAGCGATATAGAGACACTCTTGACTTTAGCTAGTCTTCTCCCCATGCTGGATGAGATGAACAATCTTGTGAAGAAAGCCCAAG
This sequence comes from Sequoiadendron giganteum, assembly GCA_007115665.2. Classification (NCBI taxonomy): domain Eukaryota; kingdom Viridiplantae; phylum Streptophyta; class Pinopsida; order Cupressales; family Cupressaceae; genus Sequoiadendron; species Sequoiadendron giganteum. Next base: position 78,639,549 of record CM021103.1, on the reverse strand, counting down.
ATAGAACTATGTATATTTATGAATGTGCCAATCTACCTAAACTTACATGCTTGGCCCTCGATCATCTATATCTAGATCTAACACAAGAAGGCACAAATTATTTGATGTGGCAGAAAATTACTGATTTGAATAATCCTGATAATTATTTACAGTTTAATGCAAGCGGGCACTTATGTATTTGTGTACGTGGATATGAGATACCAATGTACCATTGTAAGACAACCAGGCGCTCTAGAAAAGAAGTACCTATTAATGAGGAAGATTTTAATGACATTGTTAAATCTATTAGTGATAATTTGAAGGAAATTACAAAATCTCTTTCCTCAGAGATTCATGAAAGATTCCCTCGACATGAAATACTTGAAGCCATGGGTATTGTGTATCCTCAATTTTGGGTAAACCGAGATAACCCAAAATATTTTCATGATCAAGTAAAAATCATGATCGAATAGTTTTCAGAAAAGGTAGCATACAATGAACAAATAATAGATGGAATTTTAGATGAAAATAAGCTTAGAAAGCAATGCCAGAGTTTTGCAATAGCTATGAGGGACCAGTCTAATTCCATGGGAAAGGAGAAGGCCTTTGAACCGAGATCAATAAAAAAAGTTTGGAAAATCTTAGGTTAGAGTGAAATATTGCGTGGTTCGATGTTAGAATATTTCAAACTTGTTGATTTATATTAAACAATGATATTGGGGTTGGTGGAGGATGAGAGAGTTTTCAATACATTGGGGTTTTTGAAATCAAAGTTAAGAAACAAACTAGACAAGAATTTGGAAAATTGCTTGAGGATGAAAGGAACTGCGTATAATGTCAAAAAATTTCCTTTTGAAAGGGCACTCGCAATTTGGAGGTCCACATGTGAAAGAAGAGGGGCTGGGTTGTGCAACATAGGCTCTCCAATTCTAAGAGCCATCAGTACTGGTGGTGGTACTAGTGGCAGTGGCAGTGGGCCTGGGATAGATGAAGATGACAATGATATTGAAATTGACACAAATCAAACAATGAATGTTGATTTTGAGACACAGGCCGAACAAAGTGCAGAGCAGTCTCTGAATCAAGATGACTCTTTTACTTTATCTGAAGATGAGCATCGGTTTGAGGACCCTGACTCCGTTTGGGAAATGGAAGAATTAGCAGGTTTTAAGTATTTTTACTGCACTTCTTGAATCAATTTCCATTGTTCCAAAGTCCAAATTGTAGTTGATGATATTTTATATTATATTAAATGAAATCTGTGAATCATTGCACTTCAAGTTCATGATATCTTATAATCTTATTTTAGATTGCACTCAAGCACTGCATGAATCATATTCCAAATAGTAGTTGATGATTTTTTATATTGTATTCAAATAAATTGTGAATCATTGGACTTCAAGTTTAGGAATCAGGATATTTTATTTAATATTTTATATTGCACTCCAAGTCTCCATGATATTTTATATTATATTGCACTTCATGAATCATATCAAGATTTTTAGTCAAAACATAAGAGAAGCTAACAGACTAACAGTTCAACATCCATAACTTAGAAATGAACAAAATAAATCTTGATCATTTTATTAAAAATAATGATATATTTATACAATGGAGAGACATGAGTTTGAAATGAGTAATTTCCATTCAGATGCTAGTACTGTAAAAAAAAATCAAACTCTAATGAGTTTAAAACCTACTACAGAATGACTGATGCACTGGCCAACCGCCAAACCTCAAGAAACTTGCGCCAAAAGTGGCCCAAAACTATCATCAAGACACAACCAAAATCTGTTATAACTTTGTGGTAAAATAGAACGAAGGAAAATTACTTAACGTCGATTGAATTCAAATCCCAACCGTCGATCCTTCACTTTCGTCAGAGCATCGAACGACTACCTTCAAAAAGGCTGATGTAATCTCCATCTCAACACGACGGGCCCACCACACTATGCATCGCCAGAGGAATACACGTGGCGCTCACCCGTGATATCGCAATAAATAAACACCTCGCATCTTCCAATCACGCGATGGCGGGCAACCGTTGATCTCTGTCATCGGCAATCGCGTTCATTCATAACAATCACCATTGTTGAACATAATCATCGAGCAAATTTTTCATCAAGATTATAACACCTCCATTGATTTTGAGCACGTGCATCTCGCAGCTGCTTTAGTAACCCACCATATAATGTATATCTTTGGGTTGGGTCTTTTCTGACGTTACCTTTCTGAGGGTGGTTTCAAAACAACTTATGTCCCACTAAATCATCTAGGCCGGGCCCCTTTTAATAAAAATGCTAAATATTTCACTTGACCTTTTATTTCTCAAGTTTGGGTTGGACCGTGCCCTGTGTTTTAGAACAACTTTGAGCCATCGTTTGTTGTTTTCCTAGGCGATGTTCCCTTCCCCTCTTTTATTTTAAGTAATTGTATTATTTTGCAGGGGTTATTTTTAGTGACCGTCGATCTCTCTACGGTTGATCTTGACCGTTCCCTGTGATCTCACGATGACATCATCGCTGGTTGCTTGGTGATTGCGATATCATGGGTGGGCGCCACGTGTCCCAGGTTGCCGATGTTGAAAAGGAGTAAATAAAGTGCTTAATATTTGTATCAGACTTTAGTACGTTATAGAGTGGGTTACTAAACCAGATGTGAGATGCACGTGCTCGAGATCGACGGTGATGTTTTAACCTTGATGAAAAGTTGCTCGACGGATAGGTTTTGGTGTTGCTCACTGTTGTGAATGATCATGATCACTGATGGAGGGAATCAACGGTTGCTTTCCATCGCGTGATCTTAAAGTGAAAGGTGTTTAGTGATTGCGATATCACGGGCGGACGCCACGTGTATTCCTTTGGTGTTGTGTATTATGGTGGGCCCTTGATAATGACATGGAGATGTTGTCAGGCTGTTAGCCTTTTAAAGATGGCCATCTGATCATTGATGATCTGACAGAAAGAAGAGATCGACGACGAGGATTTAAATTTGCATCAAATACGATTTAAGTCGTTGGCGCGGCATGCAAGTGAGCTTTAATGGCGGATGAGACATCTGCTGGCCATTTTTCATCGGCTTTAAGTAGTTAATTCCATTCTATCTTAACCATAAAGGCATTCAAATGTTTTCGAAGCGGTCCAGAGCCAGAGATTGAGTTTTTCAAGCAATTACAGCGAGATTTGGTTTTCTGCAAGGCGCGAAATCCCGTGAGTTACCTTCTATGCCACGGTTTCGTTTTGAATGTGTTTTTTGTGGAGGGTTGTATTGTGTTGGTCAGGGGTCTGGTTGATTAAGACTGTAAGGTTATTAGTTCTTTTGAATTGTGGGAAATTGCAAAGTTCTGGTGTAATTTCATTTTGGGTAGCCCTAGTTTGTTCAAGAATTTGATTTTAGGAGAAGCCCTGGTTGTTCAAAATGGTGCCATCAAAGCAGCATTCTGGCCATATTGATTATTTGTAAAGGAATTTATACGACGATTTCCTAGATCAATTCCCGCTATCAACGAACGATAAGAAGAGGGGTTTGGTTTTAATGAATGGGAAAGCCTTAGGCGAGGGACTAAGGTGTAAAACCTATAATATTGCAGATGCTAGGGTCCAAATGATGGGCCTAGAAATGTTTAGGAGATGGTATGGGCAGCGAAATGTGCCTCATCCTTTCTGTAATGGCTAGAAGTACGATATGGGGAAACTAGTTGTACCAAATGTATTTCCTGATATTGACCTACTCAGAGCCGTGGCAACACGATATGATCCTGTTACAAGGATTATCAGGGATAATGATGGTGGGGTTCTACTGAATATAAATGCAGATGAGATTCAATAGGTTTTCAATTTGAGTGAATATAGCCCATTCTTAGTCCAGGTAGATTTTGAGGAAATGAAGCAGGAATATGCCAGGTCAAAGGCTCTTTTCAGATCAAAATTGCTTCCTCCTCATTTAGCCAAGGTAGGCAGTTCAACGATTCACATCAACCCAACTGATCAGGAGCCTTTTAGGCTGAGTTGTTTTGTTGATCACTTCTTGGCAACATTTTATTCACTTTGCCAGATTTTAGGTTTCAACCCTAATACTGTGATGCCAATTACTTATATGTTTATGGGGGCTCAGATTCAACATCCCAATTTTTTTGTAGTGTACGACTATGCATCTTTTCTTAGTAAAAAGATACATGAGGGTTTGTTGAAGTTGCATATGGGGGACACTAGTACTCCTTTCTTTTGGTACTCCCTATTAATGCATATGTTCCTATACAAGAATGTCGACTTCTTCTCAGATAAAATGGTGTTGAGGCAAGAAGTGAATGTAGAAAGATTACCAATACAGGTTTAGAGTGTAGATTTGTCTTGCAACAGGGGAGGTGCTAGCTTTGTGCAGTTTGATGACTATTTTGCTTCCAGACTTAGAGCTAGATTGGTGGTAAATGTGCCAAGGGTCCCTGAGGATTTGCATGATTTCCTCTGACCCAAAGTGAGGAAGCTTGATTTGAAGGTGTGCCACAATTGGGGTGACATCATCTTATACCCCATAAGCACTGTCCTAAGGGTTTATGGTTTCCAGGGAGCTCCTCACATTCTCCCATATAATGTACCATCAAGGATGGGATTTGCCAAGGTCATGTGGCAACTAGGTTGCATTCATGAGGATAATTTGACAGGGAAAGGAAAAGGGACTTTGTTCCTTGATTATACTGTTGTTTCTGATTTTGTCTTTTCCAAGGGAGGATGGGTCCACTTTGGAAGATTTTTTGATGATTATCATTTGAAGAGTGGATCTAAGAGGCAGCATGACCCCGAGGGATTTTTTGCCCTATTCAGGCAACGAATTAAAGGTGGCAAGTTTGCACATGTTTTCAATTTTCCTAAGGATCTAATCAGAAATGAGTTTGATTTGAGCAGGCAGGAATTGAATAAAGAGAAATGGATTGCCTATGAGAAACTGCTAGCTATGGTGCATAAAATGGATCCAAAATATGATCCACTGATGGAGTTCACTCCATTTCACAAAAAAATAGATTTCTTAATGAATAACTTCAAAGATATCATGAGCACCTTGAAAACCAAGAAAGTCAATTTGGAACTGGACTTGGGAATTCAAAGACCGGAGGCGAGGCCTGAAGAAACAAGGCCAACTTATCAGCCACCAGAGGATAGGCCTCTATACAAGAGGAAGAGAGATGATAGCAGTGATGAGGAGGTAGGAGATAAAAGGGGAAAACAAATAATGCAAGCATCATCACAATCGGGTCAAGGGATTAGGAAACCTGGAGGGATAAGGATTGTGGACCTAGATTCACCATCGAGAAATGATCCTGTAGAGTTACTATCAGAGCCAAGCCTAAAGAGGCAAAGGGTTGAGGAAACACAAGAGGCTCTGATGGATGAAATAATTATAACTGATCAAGACATGCATGTTGGTATCCCTTCTCCTCCTAGATCAACACAATTGGTGTTAACTGATATGGATATAAAGGGGCATTGTGTATAGGATGCCAGGATGGAGGCTTGCAAGGCATTCCTGGATGATGATGCCTTCGTGAAGACTCCTGTATTCTTGCAGTTAATTTGGAGAATGAAATTAGAGGAATATCAGGATAAATGCAAGAGAAGGAGAGAGTCAAGACCTGATAGGTCTGAATAGGAGAATGATGATGAAGTTAAGGCCGAACTAATGGAGGAATTCAAGAGCATTACTCCTAAGGAAGGAAGGAGACTTGTGACCCAGGCTAGTGTCTTACTTCTGCCTGAATGGGACATAGCTGATGTTGTAGCATTCAATGCTATCCTGCAGTCCAAGCATCCTATACAAAATAGTGAGGAAGAGGTTAAGGCAGCTCTACAAGACTCTGTTTTTAGTGAGGAATATGAAACTCTGGCCATATGGGCATTGGCACCCCAGCGTAGAAAACCAAATGTGGTTGATATTGGCCCAAGTCTAAGGGGAGGGCTCATCATCAAGAGAGCTTCTGAAACCTCAACAACAGAAGCCACAAGCTTCACATTGAATGTGGCCAAATTGGCCCAAAAGACAGCTGAAAGGGAGGAAGCTAAAAAGAAGTGTCTAATGGATAAATACAACATAATAATTGGGGAATATAGTAGAATACAACAAAGGAATGTTGAGCTGCAGTCTAAAGTAGATAGACTGAAATATGGGCAGGAAGGAGAATCCTCCAGTGCCCCTGGTATCAGAGCACTACCCACTACTTCAGGGTCAGTTCCCCTTAATATCCCAATCATTTCTACTCCTGGGTCCCCCATTCGGACACCTGCTCTCAACCCTGCACCAGAGCCAGTTGAAGAGGAAGTTGAGTATTCTGTGGATCCTACCAAGAAGCAAATGTTGAATAAAATCACAGAATTGCAGGCTGCCCTAAAGGCAAGTGAGGATGATGCAATTGCTAAACACAATGAGGTGGTTGACACCGTTTTGAGGCATCTAAATGAGAAGGTTGATTGTAGGTTGCCATCTGTACATTCTTTGTATTCTTTGTTCTTGGGTGGAATTAAAAACATTAACAGAGATCGGGAAGTAGTTCTGCCTTTGGGTGAGAAGTGGATCCCTCGGGCCACTGATTTAGATGTTATGTTTAAGGCTTCCAGGTTTGATGTAGACAACAGGCCTCAATCATTGAAGCCTACTCTAATTTTTGTGAAATCATTGAAGGGATTCTAGGCCCTACCTGATGATTTGAGTAGAAAAATTAGAGAACTGGTAAAGAGTTTTGATGACTGGAATGATACTTTTCTGCCAGATATAATAGATGCACAGGGAAATATTAAGACGTTGCAGTAGTGGCAAGATAGGGCAGAAGAGGTTATTGATGCACAAATCAAATTGATTTATGATGGCCCGGACTATGACTTGTTGGTGAGCAGTATGGATAAAATAATTAATACAAGCATATTCTTAGAGTCTTTTGAGAGAGAGGCTAACCAAGTTGCGGTGAAGTACACACCTTACGATACTAAGGTGATCGAGGTGGTGAATTTTAACTGGCCAATGGATGAGGAATACCAGAGATGGGTGGACAAGTACTTAACCGAAGAGGAGTAAAATAGTGTCTATTATCGGCAAATAACAACTCAGCGGTTATAGTATAACTGATTATGGTCTATTAATAATTGACCAATGACATGTGTAATTTCTGGCCCGATGCTTGTTTGCTCCTTCATTTTCTATAAGAAGGATTTCAAGGCCAGAAATAGGGGTTGGCAAGTCAGATATTTTGAGGTTGATTCTAGGTATAGTTGCAGAATAGATTGTAAGAACCAGTTATTTCAATATTAATACAATTTAGGTTTGGGGTTATTCGGTAATGGGGTTTTAGGTCTATGAAGATTTGATGTTTTGCAACAGTTCTAGCATTTGAGTTATGATGTTATATTTCGAGCTCATGTCTCTCCTTTGTATAAACATATCATAATTTTGAATAGTATAATCAAGGATTATGGTGTTCATCTCACTGCTCAGTGCTCTGGTGTGTATGTTTTCCATTTTGGCTTTAATTCAAGGAATTAATTAAAATGCTTGGATGGAATCATGGATGGATATGTTTGTAAAGGGATTTAGTAAGAAGTATTGGGTTAGGATATGGATTGACACTATTGTAATGCAATATTGCTAGGGGTCTTATATGCTATGTATTTGAAAAATTGAATATGTTGTTAAATTTTAAATGTTTGTGAATTTGACTCCCCAATGGTATATGGCACTGGTTTAAATTGTATGAGTTTGTGAAGTCATGTGTCTGTATGTCTTTACTTAGAGCTTGCTGCCAAATTGCAAATAAAATGACTATCATAAGTTATGAAATAATGTTGTAATCATCCCGTGCCTTTGATTGGAATTGGCAATTCCATAGGTAGATTAGGAGACAAACTTGGTTTACGTTAAAAAACACCAACAAAACCCACCCAAAAAAGGTAACATCTGAATAAATTTTCACCCAAGGTATTACATACAACATTAGGATTTTCATGAAAACCAAAATAAAAACCCCAACCTTAGGTTCTTTCCCAAACAATATGACACATTGACAGACCAGGACAAGGTCAAGACAAAGAGGAATTCAAAGAGAAAAATTAGAAGTTCCATCAAGTTCATCAGTAGTTCAAATGATAAAATAAATAATACAGATAATTGAACATCATCACATTATTGAAGTCTGAATTTGAGCTTTTTAATTGAATTTCACATGAAGGAGTACATATTGGCACTGACAATGCAAAATCTTGCCAATGCCCGAAGACAAATCTGCACAGAGCTGAGTTGGAACTTGGAAACTCATATTATCAATGGTTGAAAATAAAAAATCAAGTCACTGTATCACCTTTTCTAGCAACTTCCACTCTTCAGGAGGTGGAATTGCCATTTGTTCTAACTGATGTTGATTGACTTGAAGTTTTGTTAACATTTCATGATTGTAATTAGAAGTGGAACCTGTCTTGAATTCTTCAGTCAATTTTGCATTCAAGGTTATCAGTGTTCTGATTGAATCCAAATTAAAATAGTTCACATTTGGGTTCTAAGGAAACTGGTCCAAATCAATCTTCCTTGCACCTTCCATCTTCTTTCTGAAACCATCCTTTCCAATGAATCGCTCATTTGTGTCAAAAGCCTCTGGAAAACCAAGCTCTGTGAAGTTCCTTACCTTTTCATCCACCACCTTCATCTTGTCTGCAACCAAATGCAAATATTCCTTTGTTCTAGACATTCTCGAACACTTTTCAATGATAGATGACAACTTCATTGAGGTTTCAATCCGATTAGTAATCCCTTTTGATTTCAGATCATTGTCACTGGCTTTGTAGATTGTTTGTAGAACTTCATTTGCAGATTTCTCTAATTCCAACACCTTTTTGTTGTCCACTAAATATTTTTTGAGCTTCTTATAATATTGTCTGATAGCATCAATCAATTGAAACATGTCACACAAATGATCAAACCTTTGCATTATTTCATCCCAGATCTTTTGTTTCATATGCCTCACTGTATCTCTACAAAATGCAGATAACTTATTTTGAGAAGACTTAATTTCTTCTTTTGCTTCCATCAACTCTGTCTCCAATCTTTCATTTGTTTTTCTCTGTTTCTCCAATTTTTGTTCCCACTGTGCATTTCCATTCGCAATGTTTAGTCTTAATTTTTTTGAAGTGGATTTTTCCTCATCATATTTCTTGTTGCTCTCATCTAGCCTTTGCTTCAGGTCGTTCACTTCTCTCTCATTTGATTTATCCTCATTGCTTGCTGATGTAGAGGCAGATTTTATTATTCTTTTTTCTAATTCATTGCTCTTGTTATCTACTGCTTTCCTCTTTGCTTTCTCACTTGCTAGGTCTGCTTGTAACTTTTCTATTTGGGTCTGCAACCTTTTCTTCTCTCTATCTTGCTTTAGCAATGATGTGTACACCAATTCATTGTTCTTCTTTGATACATTAATTTTTTCAGTATTTTTTAGGCCAGAAAAATCCAATTGAAAATTGGTTACCTGGTATTTAGATCGATCCATCTGATTTGTTGGTTTATTTTGAACTATGGGAACAACATTTATGTACTCCATGATTTCTTTATTTATGTCAAATGTGGGTAATACCATGGTTGTTGCAGTCTCTGAAGTTACAGCAGACAAACTCTCCATCAGTTGCTTCTTTTCTTTTT
>CM021103.1:78504558-78629807 GCA_007115665.2 Sequoiadendron giganteum | reverse complement strand
TCTATTGTCTCTCTGTCCTTTGTGGAATTTTGTGTTTGGGCCAAATTCCCTATAAATGCTACTTATTTTATCAAAAATAAGCATGTCATCAACATATATAATAACATGATAATATAACTACCATTATCTAATCTCTTAAAATAAACACAATGGTCAAAATGACACCTATTGTAACCTTGTTCAGCCATAAAATTTCAAATTTTATTACCAAGGTTCTTGCTTTAGGCCATACAAAATCTTCTTTAATATTCACACTAAATCCTCCTTACCTCTGAATTCATATCCATGTGGCTGCTTCATATATATTTATTCTTTCAAATCTCCATGGAGAAACATTGTTTGTATATCTAGTTGTTCAAGATGTAAATATTCTGCAACCACAATACTTAGAACAGTTCTAGTTGAAGTCATTTTTACAATCAGAGAAAACATTTCATCAAAATCAATACCTTTCTTCTATACAAATCCTTTTACCATGATTCTAGCCTTATATATTTTCTTTCCTCCTCCTTTTAGTTTGTAAACCCATTTATTTAGTAGAGCTCTTTTACTTGCAGATAACTTGATTAAATCCAAAGTTTGACTTTGTAGCGAGGAATCCATCTCTTCTTTCATTAATCACTCCAAATATTCCTTGGAATCGACCTGCATAGCTTCTTCATACCCTTTTGGTTCACCAACATCAGTTAATAAAATAGAATATAATGAAGGAGAAAATATTTAGGGATGTCTATTTTTTTTTGAATAAAGAGGGTAAAAATTTATTAATATTAGAAATCACCAATACAAAGAAATGAAGGTCCACAAAGGCACCCAAAGAAAAGAAAAATCACCAAACCAGTAGCAACCCACCCAAGACTCAAGACCACAACCAAACCATCAACCATCCAACCTCAACTAGCCATGTCCTCTGAAATAATATTCTCTAACACTTGATAATAATCTAGAGATAATTGCTCCCATCCCTCAATCTACCAATCACCAGCATGCTTAGAAGCCCATTTGGCCAAACAATCTGAAACCATGTTCCATTCTTGAGGGATGTGATTAAAAGACACCACCTCCAACATGGAACACAATCACAATTTTTTTTGAATAACTAAAGCAAGTTGCCAAATAACCCCCTCCAAATTTTGCTCAATCAACAAATTAACAATGATCTAAGATTCAGATTCACAAATAATCTTACGCCAACCAAGAGAATAGGCACACTCAATAGCCCAAAGAATCACCAACCCCTCCATAAGATTGTTGGTTTTCTACCATTTATGAATAGAAAATAGGAAAATAATAGAACCTGAGCTATCTCTCCCAACCCCACCAATCCCAATAGGCCTAAGATTACCCCTAGAAGAGCCATTAGTATTAATATTCAAAATGTCCACCAAAGGGGAGACCAACTCCCAACCCTCTAAACCTTGTTCTTAGCATGTCTACCTCATCAAACACAGAAAGAGTCGAAGGCCAAATCACATAGGCTCAATTTATTCACAATCTCATCATCACTCCTTTTCAGAGGAGAAACCACTTCACATTTAACATCTGATGTCTCTTGAATCATACAAATAATTCACTACCAAACCTGTTGAATCATCAATTTACTCCCACAAAAGATCCTCTGATTTATTTCCAGCCATATTTTCCAAAGGATGAAAGCAGGGCCAATGCACCACACAATCTGGAGGAAAGAGGCCTACGTTGGAGGTCTCCCCAAGCTACTCCAAAACTCAACCAAAAAAGAGGCATGAACACAAGGATGTCTCCAAATGCCCCACCAAAAATACCAAATAAGCATAGAAAAAGGGTAATGAAAGAACAAGTGAGATGAGTCCTCCTCACTGTAGCCACAAAGAACACAAACATATGGGCTCTATAATCCCTACTTCCGAATATTTTCCCAAGTCAAACACTTGTTCCAAGCTAAGGTGCACAAGAAGAAATTACACTTGGGCTAGGAGAACTTATTCCAAACATTTTTCCACAAAGGAACTTCCAGTCCTCCATAATTCTAAGCAATCAACTCTTGATACCCGCTGATCACCGTGAAAACCCCTTTAGGATCCAAACTCCAAGCCAAAATATCTCTATCCAGGGATAACTTTAGTGGCGAATTATCGCCAATTGGTGAATTCTAGGAATCTGGCAATTCGAATTTGGTGAATCTACCGTATTTGCAGGGTGTTTAAATCGCTAGGAAATCACGAACTATCGATCCAATGCATGTTCATTCGCCAACAGTTTTTTTTTACGAGGCATGTTTAGGTAATAAATTCACCATAACAGACTACGCATTTCCAATGCACCGATCAATATTTTCGCCTGGAATCCCGGGGAGCATGTCAAGGTCACCAACATATTCGCCAATACTATTAAAACAACATTAAATGAAGACCCATTTCGCCAATTAAAATTTACAAATAGTTGCTTATGAAGACCCATTTCACCAATTAAAATTTATAAATAGTTGCTTATGAGGACCTATTTCGCCTTGAAAATTTCAAGGTATCGTTGTATAAGCACGCGGGATTTGCCAAATTTTTAACATACCATTTCAAAATCCCGTGGAATTCACCAAATATGGATTGATATAAATACAATTGAAACTGTTATTTGTTCTTACACATTTTGTTCGGTTTTACACATTTTCCTTCTCGATTCAGAAGTCAGCGAAACCCGAAAACGTAGAGTCAAAGGTGAGTGATCATTTCTTGAATCTTCATACTGTTATTAGTTATTAGACTATTAGTTATAATAATAAGATTTCTTTATCTATTTTCCATTCTTTCTTCAGTCTTAAACATAATTTTAAGCAGGGAATTGGATCTATATTCTCTGTCGGTCTGTCCTTAAACAAGAAGACTGATTTTTCCAGCTTTTATTCGAAGTGAGATCAATATGTCGAGCAGAAAGGGTAAGACTCCTGAGCAGCTGGGTAATAAAGAGTCTGGGAGGACATCAAAATGCCCGAAATGGGGAGGTACCATATAGTCTTACTTTGGAATTGGAAAAGCTTCTAATCCATCAGATCAAGGTGGAGCTACACCATCAACTCTTCCACCAAATATTATTGAAGATGGAGATACATCATCAACTCTTCCGCCACAGGAAGGTCAAGGTGAGATTGTCATTGTGTTAAATCAAAATGTATCAAATGAGGATGGCAATACCACAGAAGATGTTCCAAGCGATACCCTAGATAGCCAAAATGAGATAATCGACTTGGATGAGGATGATGTTGGTAGCAAGAAAAGAAAAAGGCAAAGCAAAATTGGGGCGCGAGTGGGAAATGACAAAGAATTTTCAAATTGGTTGGTTGTCGAAGTACCCATTCCTTTAACCAGTGGGGGTATCAAACAAAAACGATATTGAAAGGGCAACAGAGGTCAGATGTAAGATTTGTAGTTGGAAATTTGGAAGAGACAAAATGATGCAGCTAAAGCTTGACACTATAGAAAAGCATATCAACAAAGTTTACGAAAAACAAATCATAGACGGAAAGGAACAATTAGTCATATGATGGAAATCAAAGGAAGAATGTCTTCATGTTAACTATGCTGCAGATTATGGAGAGCATAACCATAGAATTTCGAAGATTAAAAAATGTGAAGGTACACTTGAGGCTCATTTTGGAAAAGCCATGGTAGCAACAAATCTATAAAAGACTGTTCAGATGAGTGTTGTTTTTCATATATTGTCCAGGGGGCATCCTATGACAGACTACCCGGAACATTTTGATTTATTATCTTATTTGAGTGTTCCCCAGTTTCCCTTCTCACATTGGTCAGTAAACGCTGGATGGGAACTGTCTTGCTGCAATGGAAAAGCAAGATTTAAAGGAGAAATTAAAAGAGTCAAATTTCATTGCATTATCTTTAGATGAAGTTACTATGGTAGACAATACTTCTTGGGTTTGTATGCATTTGTATACTGTAGAACAACATGTTCGCCAAGCTCATCTTCTTTGTGTTCGTAAAATGAAGGACAGTTCAACATCGCAAAATCTATTTGAACTAGTCAAGAAATCTTTGAATGAAATTGCAGGTTTGGATGAGTTGACAATTGCCAAAAAGTTGGTGTGTGTAGGAGCTGATGGAGCTGCAGTGATGCAAGGTCAAAGGAGCGGTCTTTGCACAAAGTTACAAACTACTTGTGCACCATACATGCTTGGCATTCACTGCATGGCCCACATAATGAATTTAGCATTTAAAATTGTAAGCAAGTTTCCAACAGTATCAAAAGTTGAAAATCTAGTTTGCAAGATCCACGCATACTTCTACCGAAGTCCCAAACGTTTCCTTGAATTTTAACATTTTGTTGAGGGAATAACACCTGGAAACAAGCTTCTCAAGGATGTCGATACCAGATGGATCTCCCTGCATGGACCAGCGCAACGAGTTCTTTCAGAATATCAATCCTTGATTGGGTTGATGTACAAGCATCACGGCAAGTAGACAAAGCTCCTGAACTCTTACATAGGTTAAGCGATATAGAGACACTCTTGACTTTAGCTAGTCTTCTCCCCATGCTGGATGAGATGAACAATCTTGTGAAGAAAGCCCAAGATAGAACTATGTATATTTATGAATGTGCCAATCTACCTAAACTTACATGCTTGGCCCTCGATCATCTATATCTAGATCTAACACAAGAAGGCACAAATTATTTGATGTGGCAGAAAATTACTGATTTGAATAATCCTGATAATTATTTACAGTTTAATGCAAGCGGGCACTTATGTATTTGTGTACGTGGATATGAGATACCAATGTACCATTGTAAGACAACCAGGCGCTCTAGAAAAGAAGTACCTATTAATGAGGAAGATTTTAATGACATTGTTAAATCTATTAGTGATAATTTGAAGGAAATTACAAAATCTCTTTCCTCAGAGATTCATGAAAGATTCCCTCGACATGAAATACTTGAAGCCATGGGTATTGTGTATCCTCAATTTTGGGTAAACCGAGATAACCCAAAATATTTTCATGATCAAGTAAAAATCATGATCGAATAGTTTTCAGAAAAGGTAGCATACAATGAACAAATAATAGATGGAATTTTAGATGAAAATAAGCTTAGAAAGCAATGCCAGAGTTTTGCAATAGCTATGAGGGACCAGTCTAATTCCATGGGAAAGGAGAAGGCCTTTGAACCGAGATCAATAAAAAAAGTTTGGAAAATCTTAGGTTAGAGTGAAATATTGCGTGGTTCGATGTTAGAATATTTCAAACTTGTTGATTTATATTAAACAATGATATTGGGGTTGGTGGAGGATGAGAGAGTTTTCAATACATTGGGGTTTTTGAAATCAAAGTTAAGAAACAAACTAGACAAGAATTTGGAAAATTGCTTGAGGATGAAAGGAACTGCGTATAATGTCAAAAAATTTCCTTTTGAAAGGGCACTCGCAATTTGGAGGTCCACATGTGAAAGAAGAGGGGCTGGGTTGTGCAACATAGGCTCTCCAATTCTAAGAGCCATCAGTACTGGTGGTGGTACTAGTGGCAGTGGCAGTGGGCCTGGGATAGATGAAGATGACAATGATATTGAAATTGACACAAATCAAACAATGAATGTTGATTTTGAGACACAGGCCGAACAAAGTGCAGAGCAGTCTCTGAATCAAGATGACTCTTTTACTTTATCTGAAGATGAGCATCGGTTTGAGGACCCTGACTCCGTTTGGGAAATGGAAGAATTAGCAGGTTTTAAGTATTTTTACTGCACTTCTTGAATCAATTTCCATTGTTCCAAAGTCCAAATTGTAGTTGATGATATTTTATATTATATTAAATGAAATCTGTGAATCATTGCACTTCAAGTTCATGATATCTTATAATCTTATTTTAGATTGCACTCAAGCACTGCATGAATCATATTCCAAATAGTAGTTGATGATTTTTTATATTGTATTCAAATAAATTGTGAATCATTGGACTTCAAGTTTAGGAATCAGGATATTTTATTTAATATTTTATATTGCACTCCAAGTCTCCATGATATTTTATATTATATTGCACTTCATGAATCATATCAAGATTTTTAGTCAAAACATAAGAGAAGCTAACAGACTAACAGTTCAACATCCATAACTTAGAAATGAACAAAATAAATCTTGATCATTTTATTAAAAATAATGATATATTTATACAATGGAGAGACATGAGTTTGAAATGAGTAATTTCCATTCAGATGCTAGTACTGTAAAAAAAAATCAAACTCTAATGAGTTTAAAACCTACTACAGAATGACTGATGCACTGGCCAACCGCCAAACCTCAAGAAACTTGCGCCAAAAGTGGCCCAAAACTATCATCAAGACACAACCAAAATCTGTTATAACTTTGTGGTAAAATAGAACGAAGGAAAATTACTTAACGTCGATTGAATTCAAATCCCAACCGTCGATCCTTCACTTTCGTCAGAGCATCGAACGACTACCTTCAAAAAGGCTGATGTAATCTCCATCTCAACACGACGGGCCCACCACACTATGCATCGCCAGAGGAATACACGTGGCGCTCACCCGTGATATCGCAATAAATAAACACCTCGCATCTTCCAATCACGCGATGGCGGGCAACCGTTGATCTCTGTCATCGGCAATCGCGTTCATTCATAACAATCACCATTGTTGAACATAATCATCGAGCAAATTTTTCATCAAGATTATAACACCTCCATTGATTTTGAGCACGTGCATCTCGCAGCTGCTTTAGTAACCCACCATATAATGTATATCTTTGGGTTGGGTCTTTTCTGACGTTACCTTTCTGAGGGTGGTTTCAAAACAACTTATGTCCCACTAAATCATCTAGGCCGGGCCCCTTTTAATAAAAATGCTAAATATTTCACTTGACCTTTTATTTCTCAAGTTTGGGTTGGACCGTGCCCTGTGTTTTAGAACAACTTTGAGCCATCGTTTGTTGTTTTCCTAGGCGATGTTCCCTTCCCCTCTTTTATTTTAAGTAATTGTATTATTTTGCAGGGGTTATTTTTAGTGACCGTCGATCTCTCTACGGTTGATCTTGACCGTTCCCTGTGATCTCACGATGACATCATCGCTGGTTGCTTGGTGATTGCGATATCATGGGTGGGCGCCACGTGTCCCAGGTTGCCGATGTTGAAAAGGAGTAAATAAAGTGCTTAATATTTGTATCAGACTTTAGTACGTTATAGAGTGGGTTACTAAACCAGATGTGAGATGCACGTGCTCGAGATCGACGGTGATGTTTTAACCTTGATGAAAAGTTGCTCGACGGATAGGTTTTGGTGTTGCTCACTGTTGTGAATGATCATGATCACTGATGGAGGGAATCAACGGTTGCTTTCCATCGCGTGATCTTAAAGTGAAAGGTGTTTAGTGATTGCGATATCACGGGCGGACGCCACGTGTATTCCTTTGGTGTTGTGTATTATGGTGGGCCCTTGATAATGACATGGAGATGTTGTCAGGCTGTTAGCCTTTTAAAGATGGCCATCTGATCATTGATGATCTGACAGAAAGAAGAGATCGACGACGAGGATTTAAATTTGCATCAAATACGATTTAAGTCGTTGGCGCGGCATGCAAGTGAGCTTTAATGGCGGATGAGACATCTGCTGGCCATTTTTCATCGGCTTTAAGTAGTTAATTCCATTCTATCTTAACCATAAAGGCATTCAAATGTTTTCGAAGCGGTCCAGAGCCAGAGATTGAGTTTTTCAAGCAATTACAGCGAGATTTGGTTTTCTGCAAGGCGCGAAATCCCGTGAGTTACCTTCTATGCCACGGTTTCGTTTTGAATGTGTTTTTTGTGGAGGGTTGTATTGTGTTGGTCAGGGGTCTGGTTGATTAAGACTGTAAGGTTATTAGTTCTTTTGAATTGTGGGAAATTGCAAAGTTCTGGTGTAATTTCATTTTGGGTAGCCCTAGTTTGTTCAAGAATTTGATTTTAGGAGAAGCCCTGGTTGTTCAAAATGGTGCCATCAAAGCAGCATTCTGGCCATATTGATTATTTGTAAAGGAATTTATACGACGATTTCCTAGATCAATTCCCGCTATCAACGAACGATAAGAAGAGGGGTTTGGTTTTAATGAATGGGAAAGCCTTAGGCGAGGGACTAAGGTGTAAAACCTATAATATTGCAGATGCTAGGGTCCAAATGATGGGCCTAGAAATGTTTAGGAGATGGTATGGGCAGCGAAATGTGCCTCATCCTTTCTGTAATGGCTAGAAGTACGATATGGGGAAACTAGTTGTACCAAATGTATTTCCTGATATTGACCTACTCAGAGCCGTGGCAACACGATATGATCCTGTTACAAGGATTATCAGGGATAATGATGGTGGGGTTCTACTGAATATAAATGCAGATGAGATTCAATAGGTTTTCAATTTGAGTGAATATAGCCCATTCTTAGTCCAGGTAGATTTTGAGGAAATGAAGCAGGAATATGCCAGGTCAAAGGCTCTTTTCAGATCAAAATTGCTTCCTCCTCATTTAGCCAAGGTAGGCAGTTCAACGATTCACATCAACCCAACTGATCAGGAGCCTTTTAGGCTGAGTTGTTTTGTTGATCACTTCTTGGCAACATTTTATTCACTTTGCCAGATTTTAGGTTTCAACCCTAATACTGTGATGCCAATTACTTATATGTTTATGGGGGCTCAGATTCAACATCCCAATTTTTTTGTAGTGTACGACTATGCATCTTTTCTTAGTAAAAAGATACATGAGGGTTTGTTGAAGTTGCATATGGGGGACACTAGTACTCCTTTCTTTTGGTACTCCCTATTAATGCATATGTTCCTATACAAGAATGTCGACTTCTTCTCAGATAAAATGGTGTTGAGGCAAGAAGTGAATGTAGAAAGATTACCAATACAGGTTTAGAGTGTAGATTTGTCTTGCAACAGGGGAGGTGCTAGCTTTGTGCAGTTTGATGACTATTTTGCTTCCAGACTTAGAGCTAGATTGGTGGTAAATGTGCCAAGGGTCCCTGAGGATTTGCATGATTTCCTCTGACCCAAAGTGAGGAAGCTTGATTTGAAGGTGTGCCACAATTGGGGTGACATCATCTTATACCCCATAAGCACTGTCCTAAGGGTTTATGGTTTCCAGGGAGCTCCTCACATTCTCCCATATAATGTACCATCAAGGATGGGATTTGCCAAGGTCATGTGGCAACTAGGTTGCATTCATGAGGATAATTTGACAGGGAAAGGAAAAGGGACTTTGTTCCTTGATTATATTGTTGTTTCTAATTTTATCTTTTCCAAGGGAGGATGGGTCCACTTTGGAAGATTTTTTGATGATTATCATCTGAAGAGTGGATCTAAGAGGCAGCATGACCCCAAGGGATTCTTTGCCCTATTCAGGCAATGAATTAAAGGTGGCAAGTTTGCACATGTTTTCAATTTTCCTAAGGATCTAATCAAAAATGAGTTTGATTTGATCAGGCATGAATTGAATAAAGAGAAATGGATTGCCTATGAGAAACTGCTGGCTATGGTGCATAAAATGGATCCAAAATATGATCCACTGATGGATTTCACTCCATTTCACAAAAGAATAGATTTCTTAATGAATAACTTCAAAGATATCATGAGCACCTTGAAAACCAAGAAAGTCAATTTGGAACTGGACTTGGGAATTTAGAGACCGGAGGCGAGGCATGAAGAAACAAGGCCAACTTATCAGCCACCAGAGGACAGGCCTCTATACAAGAGGAAGAGAGATGATAGCAGTGATGAGGAGGCAGGAGATAAAAGGGGAAAACAAATAATGCAAGCATCATCACAACCGGGTCAAGGGATCAAGAAACCTGGAGGGATAAGGATTGTGGACCTAGATTCACCACCGAGAAATGATCCTGTAGAGTTACTATCAGAGCCAAGCCTAAAGAGGAAAAGGGTTGAGGAAACACAAGAGGCTCTAATGGATGAAATAATTATAACTGATCAAGACATGCATGTTGGTATCCCTTCTCCTCCTAGATCAACACAATTGGTGTTAACTAATATGGATATAAAGGGGCAGTGTGTACAGGATGCCAAGATGGAGGCCTGCAAGGCATTCCTGGATGATGATGCCTTTGTGAAGACTCTTGTATTCTTGCAGTTAATTTGGATAATGAAATTAGAGGAATATCAAGATAAATGCAAGAGAAGGAGAGAGTCAAGACCCGATAGGTCTGAACAGGATAATGATGATGAAGTTAAGGTCAAACTAATGAAGGAATTCAAGAGCATTACTCTTGAGGAAGGAAGGAGACTTATGACTTAGGCTGGTGTCTTACTTCTGCCTGAATGGGACGTAGCTGATGCTGTAGCATTCAATGCTATCCTGTAGTCCAAGCATCTTGTGCAAAATAGTGAGGAAGAGGTTAAGGCAGCTCTGCAAGACTCTGCTTTTAGTGAGGAATATGAAACTCTGGCCATATGGGCATTGGTACCTTAGGGTAGAAAACCAAATGTGGCTGATATTGGCCCAAGTCTAAGGGGAGGGCTCATCATCAAGAGAGCTTCTGAAACCTTAACAGAAGCCACAAGCTTGACATTGAATGTGGCCAAATTGGCCCAAAAGACAGCTGAAAGGGAGGAAGCTGAAAAGAAGAGTCTGATGGAGAAATACAACGTAATAATTGGGGAATATAGTAGAATACAACAAAGGAATGTTGAGTTGCAGTCTGAAGTAGATAGACTGAAATATGGGCAGGTAGGGTAATCCTCCAGTGCCCCTGGTATCAGAGCACTACCCACTACTTCAAGGTCAATTCCCCTTAATATCCCAATAATTTCTACTCCTGGGTCCCCCATTCGGACACCTGCTCTCAGCCCTACACTAGAGCCAGTTGAAGAGGAAGTTGAGTATTCTGTGGATCCTACCAAGAAGCAAATGTTGAATAAAATCACAGAATTGCAGGCTGCCCTAAAGGCAAGTGAGGATGCTGCAATTGCTAAACACAATGAGGTGGTTGACACTATTTTGAGGCATCTAAATGAGAAGGTTGATTGTAGGTTGCCATCTGTACATTCTTTGTATTCTTTGTTCTTAGGTGGAATTAAAAGCATTAACAGAGATCGGGAAGTAGTTCTACCTTTGGTTGAGAAGTGGATCCCTCGGGCCACTGATTTAGATGTTATGTTTAAGGCTTCTAGGTTTGATGTAGACAATAGGCCTTAGTCATTGAAGCCTACTCTAATTTTTGTGAAATCATTGAAGGGATTCCAAGCCCTACCTGATGATTTGAGTAGAAAAATTAGAGAACTAGTAAAGAGTTTTGATGACTGGAATGATACTTTTCTGCCATATATAATAGATGCACAGGGAAATATTAAGACATTGCAGCAGTGGAAAGATAGGGCAGAAGAGGTTATTGATGCACAAATCAAATTGATTTGTGATGGCCAGGACTATGACTTGCTGGTGAGCAGTATGGATAAAATAATTAATACCAACATATTCTTAGAGTCTTTTGAGAGAGAGGCTAACTAGGTTGCGATGAAGTACACACCTTACGATACTAGGGTGATCGAGGTGGTGAATTTTAACTAGCCAACAGATGAGGAATACCAAAGATGGGTGGACAAGTACTTAACCGAAGAGGAGTAAAACAGTGTCTATTATCAGCAACTAACAACTCAACAGTTATAGTATAATTGATTATGGTCTATTAATAATTGACCAATGACGTGTAATTTCTAGCCCAATGCTTGTTTGCTCCTTCATTTTCTATAAGAAGGATTTCAAGGCCAGAAATAGGGGTTGGCAAGTCAGATATTTTGAGGTTGATTCTAGGTATAGTTGTAGAATAGATTGTAAGAACCAGTTATTTCAATATTAATACAATTTAGGTTTGGGGTTATTCGGTAATGGGGTTTTAGGTCTATGAAGATTTGATGTTTCGCAACAGTACTAGCATTTGAGTTATGATGTTATATTTCGAGCTCATGTCTCTCCTTTGTATAAACATATCATAATTTTGAATAGTATAATCAAGGATTATGGTGTTCATCTCACTACTCAGTGCTCTGGTGTGTATGTTTTCCATTTTGGCTTTAATTCATGGAATTAATTAAAATGCTTGGATGGAATCATGGATGGATATGTAAAGGGATTTAGTAAGAAGTATTGGGTTAGGATATGGATTAACACTATTGTAATGCAATATTGTAGGGATCTTATATGCTATGTATTTGAAAAATTGAATCTGTTGTTAAATTTTAAATGTTTGTGAATTTGACTCCCCAATGGTATATGGCATTGGTTTAAATTGTACGAGTTTGTGAAATCATGTGTTTGTATGTCTTTACTTAGATCTTGCTGCCAAATTGCAAATAAAATGACTATCATAAGTTATGAAATAATGTTGTAATCATCCCATGCCCTTGATTGGAATTGGCAATTCCATAGGTAGATTAGGAGACAAACTTTGTTTACGTTAGAAAACACCAACAAAACCCACCCAAAAAAGGTAACATCCGAATAGATTTTCACCCAAGGTATTACATACGACATTAGGATTTTCATGAAAACCAAAATAAAAACCCCAACCTTAGGTTCTTTCCCAAAACAATATGACACATTGATAGACCAGGACAAGGTCAAGACAAAGAGGAATTCAGAGAGCAAAATTAGAAGTTCCATCAAGTTCATCAGTAGTTCAAATGATAAAATAAATAATACAGATAATTGAACATCATCACATTACTGAAGTTTGAATTTGAGCTTTTTAATTGAATTTCACATGAAGGAGTACATATTGGCACTGGCAATGCAAAATCTTGCCAATGCCCAAAGACAAATCTGCACAGAGTTGAGTTGGAACTTGGAAACTCATATTATCAATGGTTGAAAAACAAATCAAGTCACTGTATCACCTTTTCTAGCAACTTCCACTCTTCAGGAGGTGGAATTTCCATTTGTTCTAACTGATGTTGTTTGACTTGAAGTTTTGTTAACATTTCATGATTGTAACTAGAAGTGGAACCTGTCTTGAATTCTTCAATCAATTTTGCATTCAGTGTTCTGATTGAATCCAAATTAAAATAGTTCACATCTAGTTTATGAGGAAACTGGTCCAAATCAATCTTCCTTGCACCTTCCATCTTCTTTCTGAAACCATCCTTTCCAATGAATCGCTCATTTGTGCCAAAAGCCTCTGGAAAACCAAGCTCTGTGAAGTTCCTTACCTTTTCATCCACCACCTTCATCTTTTCTGCAACCAAATGCAAATATTCCTTTGTTCCAAACATTCTCGAACACTTTTCAATGATAGATGACAACTTCATTGAGGTTTCAATCCGATTAGCAATCCCTTTTGATTTCAGATCATTGTCACTGGCTTTGTAGACTATTTGTAGAACTTCATTTGTAGATTTCTCTAATTCTAGCACCTTTTTGTTGTCCACTAAATATTTGCTGAGCTTCTTGTAATGTTGTCTGATAGCATCAATCAATTGAAACATGTCACACAAATGATCAAACCCTTGCATTATTTCATCCCAGATCTTTTGTTTCATATGCCTCACCGTATCTCTACAAAATGAAGATAACTTAGTTTGAGAAGACTTAATTTCTTCTTTTGCTTCCGTCAGCTCTTTCTCCAATCTTTCAATTGTTTTTCTTTGTTTCTCCAATTTTTGTTCCCATAATACATTTCCATTCGCAATGCTTACTCTTAATTTTTATGACGTGGATTTTTCCTCATCATATTTCTTGTTGCTCTCATCCAGCCTTCGCTTTAGGTCATTCACTTCTCTCTCATTTGATTTATCCTCTTTGCTTGTTGATGTAGAGGCAGATTTTATTATTCTTTTTTCTAATTCATTTCTCTTGTTATCTGTTGCTTTCCTGTTTACTTTCTCACTTGCTAGGTCTGCCTGTAACTTTTCTATTTGGGTCTGCAACCTTTTCTTCTCTCTATCTTGCTTTAGCAATGATGTGTACACCAATTCATTATTCTTCTTTGATACATTAATTTTGTCAGTATTTTTCAGGCCAGAAAAATCCAATTGAAAATTGGTTACCTGGTATTTAGATCGATCCATTTGATTTGTTGGTTTGTTTTGAACTGTGGGAACAACAATTGTGTACTCCATGATTTCTTTATTTGTGTCAAATGTGGGTAATACCATGGTTGTTACAGTCTTTGAAGTTACAATAGAAACACTCTCCATCAGTTGCTTCTTTTATTTTTTATTCAAGTCTAATTTCTTTTTAAACTCTTCAATGAAATCATAACCTGGGGAGGCAGGAATAATGGAATGCTTGAATGGTGAAGGAATAGGAGTACTTGTAGTTGCTAATGATGTCGCACCCACACTAACTGGATTTGTGGGAGTTTTTGGAAATAACTCCTTTGTGGTACTAGTGGATCCACTGATAGTGTGACTTGGACCTGTCAAAATCCTTTGCCTCTTTTGATTGCCTTGATCACCTGGTGTTTCTGTGGTATCTTTTTTTGTTTTCCTCTTAGTATTGTGTGTAATTTTTCATTGTAGCACATGTTGACCACTACTAGTACTACTACCCATACCATCGCCACCAATGGCACTCCCAGTTGCACTAAGCTATCCACCAAGGGCATGTTCTAGTTGTGATTGTATTTGACCATGAGGATGAGGACTAAAAGCTCTAACAAATTGATTTTGTCTTGTATCCCCTTGGTCTACTTTTTCACCTCCAAACCCAAGGCCAGATTTATGAGCTGGTTTTCTATGCTCAACACTTTGTATTGTCAAAGGGCCTTGTCCTTTGGACCCCAAAGGACCACCTTCATAACCAATTTTTTGAAGTATGGCTACTCCTGTAGTATATGTTGAAGCATATTCTTCTTTTCCGGCCTCACTTAAAATAGGTTTGTAATTGGCATGGCTTTGTTCTTCTTCTTCCATATCAATATCATCATCAGATTCATCACATTCATCAAGATGCTCTATATTCCACAATTTGCTAAACTCTTCATCTTCTTCGTTATCATCATAGTCTGCAAGAGCTCTTTCTTCTCCTAGGTCCTTCCTCATAGACCAAAAGGCAGTAATTTTTTATCATGACCATTTTTTATCTATAACATCCTTCTCTAGAGAACCTGGAATTTTTACTCTACTAGATGGTTTATCACTTTTTTCATAAATTTTTTTGTATGTCCTGTTTGTCTTTCGGTGCAATGCCATAATTTCTCCTGACAATTGTTCAAAAGGAATACCATTCTCAGTAGCACTTTTCTCCATTGCTATTTTGACCTCATCCCAAGAATCCTTGTTTCTCAAGTTTTCAAGCAAGGGTTTACTTTGATGTTGAATTCTATTTGCAACATTCCTATTGGCCACAACCATTGATTTAATGATGTCACATGGATCATAGTGCTAGTGACAGATAGCATCAAATGCAAAAAATTCAAAAGATTATGTGCCACAGTAAATGCTTTTCTCTTTAATGTGAACCCTCCACATGAAAAAGGTAAAGAAGGAAATAAGGTCTTCTTTTGCTGACTGAGAAAGTGTAGTTCATCAGCACTCTGCACCTGCCTTACATATTCCAATGTAAAAACCCTTTCTGTCACATGTATTGGAAGTTTGTATGGATGTACTCTCGATCCATAAAATTTTAGCACAATATATTCTTCCATTAAGTACCAATCAGCCAATTGTATTTCTTTTCCTAGTTGCATGCAGTTTCTACATGACATAGGAAATCTAGGCATTGGATTATTTGTAATTACTTGATGCAATGGAGCCAAAAAGTAGTCTACAAAATGACTGTAGTTCCTTCGAGAATCATGCATCCTTATCTCAGTGGTCCATTCATATACTAGAGCCATTTTATTTTCCTCTGCATTACTGTAGGGCTGAATTTGAAGCTTGTTGGTCTGAAACATTCCTCTAAATTTGAATAGAAAAAGATAGCACAAGTAGGTTGTGAACCTAAATGTCTTTGTGGAACCTGATTTAATCATTAAAAATTGTTTATGCATGGATTCTACAATGTGCTGAGTATAATTATATTTGACATGTTCATCAGCATAATGGATATTATATACCATTTCAAGGAGGCTTGCACCCACTTCCAAATTGCTATCCAGACCGAGGCAAAATGCTAGCATGGAAATAGTATCCTGAACCCATGGTTTAAAAAAATCCAAATTATAAGGAGGCTTTTGATCACCTTTCAATTTGTTTCTATCCTTAACTATATTATTTAAGAAATCATTTTTTAGCCTTTCTTCCACTGCTTCATAATCACTAGCAAGCTTTTCTAGGTCAATGTGGTGGTTTCCAAATTCTTCGGTTGTAAACCCCAACACTTTTCCAAGTTCTTCTACATTAATGGATAACAATTCTTCTTGGTTATCTTTATTAACAATTGCTCTTTTCTTATCATCATAATTTTCGGCATAGACCATGATAAATTCTAGGCAAGGGAAAACTTCATGTAACATCATGCGCCCTAATCCAATTACCCATGATGCACTGGCACTATTAACTTCTGTTTGCTTTGCAGCCTTATTCTAAGATGAAAACCTAAGTTCTAAGGTACACCTACCATAGATTTCAGGATCATAAATATCATGGTACCCATCGGTGAAACCTGGGGTTTTAAGCAATTCTGCATAATGTATTTTTTTATCAGACATTGCTCTAGTGGTACTGGTGGTAGACATGCTTGTACAAATGTGAAGTTGTGAAATTTGAATTCCCTAATAAGTAATACCTATTAGTCCTCCTTAATTTTAATGAATTTTTGAGTCTCTAAAGTCTAAAACCAAACTTCAAACTTTGACAAAATAAGATTTTAAGAAATGTCAAACGATGAAACGTAGCCACAGGAATTCTTTCACTTACCTAGTTTCTGAGTCCTGACGCTTGAAAACTGGAATGGCATTGTTGGAAGTGGAACTGTGGAATCCAAAACAGGGTGGTGCACTGTAATGACCAATGAGCAATCTGAAGATTGAAGACTTTAAAAATCACTGTACAATTTCAAAGTGCAAAGTGTTTTAAATGCTTTTTTTTCTCGTAATTGGAACTTTAAAGTGAATGACACAGCTTAGGAGTTCGGTCTACAAGACTACAAGTTGAAAATTCTTAACCGTTGATCTTTCTAAATCTAACAGTTATAGGGTGATTCCGGAAGTTTAAGTTGGGAAGCCCATCGCTCTGTGCATTTCATTACGGAATGCAACTGCAACCATACATCAAATGTTCATCCAATTGTTGAAACTTGAGTAATTTATGATATTAACTTTAAAGTTTAAAAATAAACATTAATCACTTGACAGTTGACACTTAGCAGTACAAAGTGCTTTAAATGCTTTGTTTCTCGAAATTGGAACATTAAAGTGAATGACACGTCTTATGTCTACAAGTTGCAAATTCTTCACCGTTGATCTTTTTAAATCTAACGGTTATAGGGTGATTCCAGAGGTTTAAGTTGGGAAGCCCATCGCTCTATGCATGTCATTACGGAATGCAACTACAACCATACATCAAATGTTCATCCAACGGTTGAAACTTGAGTAATTTATTATATTAACTTTAAAAATAAACATTAATCACTTGATAGTTGACAACAGGCTTGGAATTTGATGGTCTATTAAATATGTGACCATTTTTTTAATTTTAGACCGTATATTGTAGCTATAAAATTTATTAGACCGTATAGTTTAACTTGCTATACTTTTATTAAACTGTAAAAAATTATTATATAGTATTTTAATTTATAATATATATCATTTTATAATTTTTATTATAAAAAGAGAATAGAATATAACTTTTTTGAATATTTTTAATATGAATTTAGAAACTTTTGACTTTTTTATAATATTAATAGCTATCATTTTTTATATTAATATATGTGATTTATAATATTATTATAAAAATATATATTAATTTAGAATCTTTTCAAAATAAAACATAATTATTTTTAATTTTTAGAATATATTTAACAAGATTTATTTTTAATACGATTTTAGAAACTTTTGTTAATTGTTAATTATAATAGTAGATTTTTATATTTATCACTAATAGTTATCATTGTTTTCTAATTTTTCAAGATCTTCCATTTATAAAAGATTTTATATAAAAATTCGTAAATTAAACAATTTTTTTTATAGGCATTTAAATGACCAAACCGTCATAAAATTTTCATATTGATTGTTTGCTATTGTCATAATCTTAAGTTTTAACCGTTGATCTTTCTAAATCTAACGGTTATAGGGTAATTCCAGAGGTTTAAATTGGGAAGGCCATCGCTCTCTTCATTTCATTACGGAATGTAACTACAACCATACATCAAATGTTCATCCAACGGTTGAACTTGAAACTTGAGTAACCATGAATTCTCAAGTGCATATTGCATAGAGTATATTACTTAATTTCTAAAAAGAAAAAAAACTAATTTGAATATATTAAATTATTAATAGACACTGAAGTTCCGAACTCAGAAAACAACTCTTTACACTTAAACGTAAATGAATAATGAAGATTCAAGGAATCAAGATTCAAGAATAACACAACACAACCATTTATTTTATTGCAACTGAATTTCAATGTCACATTATTACATATCTTTTTACAGACGAGTAGCACTATAGCTCCTATTTTGTATAAATAACAATTGTCAGTGTGTCACTTTAGTACTTTACATAGAAAAAATTTAATAATTTATTCCAAGTGTTTGCTTGTTACAATGGATTACAAATTGATTGCAATTTCCAAGCTTTGTTGCTGAAAACCTAATACACATCTATCTCTAAAAGTAAATGTGGCTCTGAAAATAAATTCATGATTCCAAACTTCTGCTGGTGGATTTTCCAACCATGCTGGGCAAAGGGGGTTCCAATCACTCCTGGGGAAATGGGAGCCATGAAGATACAAAATGTACTTATCCCCTTTGAGAACCAGAGTCATACAAAAGATGAGAAACAAATGTCTCTTTGAAAATAAATGCATGGGGTTTGCCTAGCCAACCATGCTGGGAAAATGGGAGCTGTTAGAATACAGGAGGAGAAGAAAATCTACTCCCATCTTTTACCTGCAACCTCTATGCATTGGGATAACACTTATCTCCATCAGAGCTCCTCATCCTGGTTCAAAACCCATCTGAAAATTCAGGTTAACCAAATGAACTTCTTTCCAATTCCACCCATTCTGAACTTGAAGGAAATTCGTCTTTTACTGATTACTCTGTAACTACATAATTGTAGGTAGGAGAATTTACAGTATCCCCAATACTGCATCATCTTCTTCATGAATCTTTATTAACCCTAGAAAATAAAAACCCTTCTATTAATCACTGAATCACGATCCCTATTTATGGGCCACTAGTGCCGCTACCAGCCTGTATAATTAAAATTTCTAATTTGATTGACGTCTTTCTACGTGCCAACTTGAACTCTACCTCAAGCTGACAAGCTGTCAAAATCACTCATTCAAACGATATGAAATCATTGCAAATCTTGTTTCATTAAAGCTATGAGTTGTCCCAAAAATTGCTTCGGATGTTCATATCACACATGGCATTAATCGCCGCCACTGCCACTGCCAACCACACTTTCTTCAAAAAAGAATCAAGATTGAGAATTTCAATGAAATGAAATGTACAACATCGAGATTCGAGGTGTTGAAAAGAGTGAATGAGCGATGAGCGATGGGCCTTTATCTCGCCACATGTCTGCATCTAACGATTAATGTGTTATCCTGGAGGTTTCAGTTCACAAGTCTAATGCTTCAGAGATTTACTTCCAGACTACAACTCTTTTTTCTTGTTGGTGTACAGATTTTTCACTTTAACCATGAAAGTAGATGCATAATATTTTAAAACAAATGACACAAAGTCCATTTTTTTGATAATCAATAAAGAAAAGCAATATTTTCTCTTTTAACAAATGAATTAATCTGAACACAAAGTCTCAGAGATGAAAAAATAAGCATTCTAAATTTGACCTAACACTAACAGATAAACATTGAACAATTATCATGAAGAAACATAATTCATTCATAATTAAAAGGAAGCATTGATAAAAACATAGATTTAGAAATATATTCTTTTATCTCTCTAATTCCAAAAATGTGGTTTCACAGACCTGTCACCCCACACCCTGTACAATTAAAATTCAAAAAGCACTCAAAAGCTGAAACTATGCCCCCTTATCATTGTGTGTCACAAATTCACAATTCACAAAAGGATTCATGTATTTTGTTAAACTGCTAGAGGTGCCGAGACTTTGTATAGTTCCAACTACATTTCCATAACAAAATTATTAAATTCAGCACATTCTTCTTCTTCTTCTAAAACAAAAATTACCCTGTTGTACTCGTCATAGCTGGTTTTCTCTTTCCACGCTACTAAACGTAGTTGGGAAATGATGTCGAGTTGCTCTTCTTCAGGCCAATTCAAATTTGGTTGCATGAAGGCCACAATTTCATCTTCCCATACCCTAATATCGGCTAGAAGTACCATTTTGAGGAAACTCGGAGTATGGATTTCAAAATGCTGCCACCTTTCCTCGTATGCAGGCTCACTTAACTTTACCAGTAGGAAGTGACAATCTGCTACTAAATCCGATTCTCCAAACTCCTTAATACCTTATTTAAGATCTATCCTTTCGGAGGATTTAAAAGATTACGTTAAATCTATCCAGTTGGTGTTTGAGAAGACATCCATTAATGGCATCGTACAATTCATTAAATGAGTTGTCACTTCGAAAGTTGTGCATCCAGTTGAGGTCACCCAATCGCTGAGAAACAAAACTTTATAACCATTTGTACAGTAATAAAATCTCAACCATTGATTTCTAGAAATCTAACGGTTCTAGTGATATTCTGGAGGATTCAAATCTCAAGTCTAGTACTTTAGACATTTACTTCCGGAATGCAACTACAGTTGTCCATCGAACAACCCATATGATTTTTATTTCGCCATTGGATTTTTTTATTATTTTGAGATTCATTTTAATTCGCCAATGAAAATATATTTTTTGCTGTGAAAAAAGGTTTTAATCGCCAACGGAAAAAAAATTCTGGTTTGAAAAACGGTTTTATTCGCGAATGAAAAATATTTTATTCGATTTAAAAAAATTGCAATTCGCCACGATTTTCCATAGACTTCCAGGGATTATAAAAGATTCGCCAATTGGGATTATTTTTTTTTCTCAAAAAACAAAAAAAATCACCAATAAAATTAATATTTTTCATCGAGAAGTATACAGGATTCGCCAAGATTTTACACCTGCGCTGAGGGGGGGGTTTCTTAAAGTTATCCCTGTCTCTATCCCTAAGAGAGTTGCACTATTTTCCAGCCAGAATTTTTTGTAGCTCAACACAATCCTCCTCTGAGCCAACCACAAGCCACTCACTAGGTACCTTCCATCTAGGCACCTCCACATGCCCATAGAGTTAAGAAGTCTTGAAATCAACCACCCGAGACCAACCAACCTCCAAGAAGCACTGAAAAAGATCCTGCAAATTAGGATACCTGCTCATGATGAGGCAAAATCCATCCCAAGAGTCAAACCAAAAGAGAGCCTCAAACCCCCTATTATAAATCCAAAACAAGCCCTCCTTAATTAACTTAGCACCTTTTTTAAGCGTTTCCCAAATCATAGAGCCTTTCCCCACAAGCGGATATCGAGGAACCTCCTCCTTTGATATCCCATTAAGATATTTGTGAGAAATAATCCTAGCCCAAATATGATCTTTTTCCAAACACCATCTTTAATAAAGCTTGGTAGACAACACCAAACCTGTTAGAGTGGAATTTTGTAGCCTGAGACCACCAAACTGCTTCAAACTACAAACAATATCCCAATTCATAAGGCTCCAATTAGAAGATGACAAGAAACCAACCCATAAAAATTGCCTAGCCAGAGAATCTAAATCCTTAATAAAACCAATACGAGCCAACTAGAGCATACACATGTAATTGGGAAGAACCTGCACCATCGACTTGGGAAGCTAAACACGACCGATGAAAGAGATCCATCTATGAGTTCAATGGTTCACCTTTGCATGAAACTTGTCTAAAATGTTTTACCAAGAGCCCCTAGGGAGGGTTCTAGAAGAGATAGGAATGCCAAGATAAATCATAGGCATAGAATCAATCTAAAAACTCAAAATATGAGCAATTTGTTGTTGAATGAGCCTTGGGGTATTAAAGAAGAAAATGGAGGATTTATCCTCATTAATCATCCACCCAAAATTAGCAAGATAAATGTCCAAATCCAAGCACAAATTAGTAGCCTCTCTAACCTTGGCCATGCCCATCAAGGTAGTATCATATAAAAATTATAGGTGTGACTGAGGTAAACCATTTGCCTAGACCCAACCTCGGATATGACCATGCACCACATTGCTCTTGATAACTCTTCCCAAACCTTCAACCAAAAGAATGAATAAGTAAGGAGAAAGAGGATCCCCTTGTCAAATACCTCTAGTGGCCCCAAATAAGGAAGACGGTTCCCCATTAATCAAAATAAAAAAGAAAGTGGTTGAGACACAACTCATAACCCACATAACCCACTCCTCAAAAAAACCAAAGCAATAAGTACTTTACGCAAAAAGGACCACTTAACTTTGTCATAAGCCTTTTCCATATCCAGCTTGATAAACATAGATTTTTCTTTAGAGGTCACCATGGAATGAATTGTTTTGGTAGTAATGACCACACCATCCAAGATTTTCCTATCCACCACAAAGCCTCCCTGTTCCTCAAAAACAAACCTACTAATCCACCACTTCAACATCTCTATAATCAACTTGGAAATTTTTTTTATAGACCACATTGCACAAATTAATGGGTCAAAAAAAACTCAACCTATCTACCCCATCACATTTCAAGATGAGAGCAAGAAAAGTGGAATTCATAGCCCTCAACATCTACTTGTTCCTTTGAAATTCATGAACCATCTCTAATAAATCCAATTTTATGATGTCCCAAAATTCCTAGAAGAATTCAATCGAATAGTCAACAGGCCTAGTGGCTTTCTCTTTCTTCATTTGAAAGACTGGCCTCCATTTCTTCCAGGGAAATGCACCCTAAGAGGTTCTCATTCATTTCCAAAGAAACCAAAGAGGGAATAAAATAAAGAACATGATTTTCTTCTTCCAACACATCTAGAGAATCCTCCCTAAACAAGGAGGAAAAGTACTGTGAAGCCTCTCTAGAGATGTCACCCAAAGAGGAAAAATGCTCACCCCTGACATTCACAAAAAAAGGGATTGAATTACCATGTCTCCTGACCTTCACAGTGTTTAAGAAAAAGGCAGTGTTTTTATTGCCCACCTATAACCATTCAACCCAGGCCTTCTATTTCCAGTAAATCTCCTCACGCAACTCACACTCCTCTAATACTTTCAAAGCCCTTGCCTCCTCCTTGAGAGAGTAATCTAAAAGAAAAAACTCCCCAATCTCATAGGTGATAGCATCCAAACCCGCTTGAGCAACAACCTTATCATGGAAGATATTGCCGAAACACTACCTGTTCCACCTTTAAGCTGGTATTTGAAATATTGCAGTTGCTTGGCAAAGGAATACATAGCAGTACCAAAATCAGGCTTACCCAAATGCCACCACTCAAAAACATAATCCTGTAGAGAGGGGTCCCACAACCACATAAGTTGAAACTTGAGAGAGAGAGATTGAGCAGTGTAGGAAGAAAAAGTAGATAACTTAATAGGCCAGTGATTTGAACCCCTCCAGTCCAAATTCTCAAAACAAATATACCAAGAACCGTCAATCTAGAATCAAGAAACCGAGAACCTATCAAGCCTCTCAAAAATGCAATCATCCCCTAATCTCCTATTGTTCCAAGTAAACTGACCATTACTAGGCTTGATATCAACAAGATTCAAGGTAGAAATATTATCATGGAGAAGAAGAGTAGAAGGCTCCAACCTCAAAATTCCTCCCCTATTTTCTTCCAAATCCATAATAGCATTAAAATCACCTGCAATAATCTAATGATATAGAGGAGCGAAACTCTGAATAAACCATATATGAGACCATAGGCGTTGCTTAATAGGAAAATCAGTAAGAGCATAGATATTGGAAAAAAGAACAGTTTCTCTAGTTTCCAAACTCGAAGAAACCACAAAGATAGAAGACTTATAAGACATCCACTAGAGAGGGTAAATCTTCAAAGGATTCCATAAACAAGCCAAACCCCTAACATTACCTTGGGCACCAATGCACTGGCATTGACCATGCCCCCAAATTTTAGGCACCACACAACACATATTTTCTAGAGACAAATTATTTTCCTATATAAAAAGCACATCAGGAGAATGATTTCTCACCAAGTCACAAACAATTTTTTGTTGAGGGCCACCTTTCAAGCCCCTTACATTCCATAAGAGATTAATTATTTCTGAGGATTGGAGAAGTGTGAATCAAGAGTCTTTACAGATCTTGAATCCACCAAAGTCTCTCTCATCATCTTAATTTTCTCCAGATCCTTCTTTCTCCTTACCTTGGAAGCCTTCTCAAGAGCCCCTTTCTTAAGATTTTTTTGGTGAAGCCTAAAAGAAGGAGAAGCTTTGTTTCCTTTTTTTAGGTCATACACCATCTTCCCTGATGGAAGAGAGTTCTCCACCTCAACCTTTTCCATAGCTACAAGGGCCTCAAGAACCTCAAACACCACCAGACTAAGGTCAGTATCCATATGAAATGTACCACCTTCCTGGATATTCTGTAGCATGTCAAAAATATTTCCCTTCTAAACCACCTCCAAGGCACCTTGGTCTAGAGCCATCATACCCAAATTCATCTCTTGTTGGCTAAGGTCATCCAACATTTTGAATCGATTAAAAGTGTCCCCTTCTTTTCGCTCCTTAAAAGTTATCTTATGTCCACAATTCTTGTTGTAGGGCTTAATAGGAGGGAAAACCTCATTATCTGTACCTGCACCAAGAATAGGATCCTTCCCTTTATCAAACTTAGGGGGATTGTGAGGAGGCTAAGTAGATTGAGATTCTAAAGGTTTGGACCCGCAACATCTTCACTGTAAATGACCATATTTGTGGCACAACTGAAAACGTAAAGGTAGAGTCTCATAATCTAGTTGTTGTATCGAAGAAGATGTACCCACATGAATTTACAAAGAGTCTGGAAGAGGGTTACTCAAATCAATCTCAACACAAATGCGAGAAAAAGTTATTACCTTTCTATCCTACATTTGCTACGAGGGACCCACCGACTTCCCCAAAAGTAGAGCAACCATTTGAAAAATGTCATTTCACCAATAATCAACTGGGAACCAAGGGAGACACACCCACATAGGAAAAAAAGTCAGGAGCTCTTCTGATGGGTTAAAACTAGTGTGTTAGGGCTTGATGAATAAACCAATCTATTTGTGAAAATAAGGCCCTCCCTCAAAAACTATATTACGGTCAACCATGCAATTAAAAAAAACCATAAAGTAGTTGTTAGCTAACAACATTACCTTCATTTCCCCCTCTAGAGGCCAAGTTCACACCTCCAAGAATGGGAGTAAGACACACATTCCCATGAATTTGTAGATCAAGACATGATTTAAAGAATACTCCACATTCTCAACAATTAATTTTGGTTGAATCACCAAAACAGTCCTATCTTTGCTCCTCTCCAAGCATCCATTAAGTTTTCGGATGCAAGGGCCTCTAGACAGAGCAAACCCACCAACCCCCAAATAATTATACTACAAATCCTTCTCAACAACCCTCTTTATGGGAAAATATGACTTCACTCCTAAAGAAGCTCCAAAATCTAGAGAGAGTTTGTATCCAAATGCTTCACCTGAATCCATCTCTAAAAGAAAATATGAAATCAAAACCTTATACTTCCTGACACTCCAAATCCAAACAACAAACGACTAGCAAAAGGAAAGAAAATAGAAAAAAGAGGGCTCTAAACCCTACACAAGTAAGGAAGCCCTCTCCAAGAATGTATCAACCCCCCAAACCTGAAAACTACCCCCTGCAAGCATGAAACAATGGTCTTCAAGCATGTAGACTGTGACCACTAGTGGCCATGGGCCTATAGCAATTGTTTGCTTCTTGCAAATGCCTTCATCACTCCTAAGCCTTCAATCATGTTGGGTGAAAATAATGTAATCGAATTTTCAATAGATTACACTATCTAGATTCAGCCACAACTATGTGAGATATAATCTCTCCTCTCAGAAAGGGGAGACACCCTTCTTACTGCTAACAAAATCTATAGTAAAACTAATAAAGTACTTAAAAAATTTACACTACACTTACGAAATGGGGGGATGTGTTACAGTCATGCTTCTCTCTTTTTTCAGAGAAGATGTTTACAATGCTTCACGATTTGAAAGTTCTAGATCTAAAAACTGAAACGTGACAAAAAGCAGTAATGCCAATATCTCTATCTTATCAAAGAAAAACGTAGAGATACCAGATATGATTTATAATAACAAAGTAAAAGAAAAGGGAAAGCTCGTGAAGGCACAAAGTCGTTCTGCAACCTTTTCAATGCTGGATCTGCAAAATTAATTATTTGTCGCATTAGAAGCACAAAGTCTTCTTAGATGCAACAATTCCTCGAACCGCATGAATGATTACAAGCACAAAGTCTTGTAGATCTTTCAACCAAAAAATCCACACATAAAAGTAAATTCAAATAAGGAATGCAACACAAAGTCTACATAGATTACTTGAAGCCCTTCAGATCTCATATACTAATCACCACCAATATAATCTGTAACTCAGATTTCTATGTGTTTGAATGCAAGCATAACTTCGTCGAGTGTCTCAGCAAAATATCGAAGATTGTTTCTCTTCTCAAAAGTGTATAATGATTTCGGGAGGAGGAATAATGATAATGACAGGCCATTTTATAGATTTTGTGTTTTCAAATGATCAATGGATGAGATTGATGAATGCCATGTGATGAGTTATGTGATAGATAGAACGCGAGTTAGAACGTGAGTTCAACTGCAGGTAAAGACTAATTTTAGAACATGAGTTAGAACATGAGTTCCAATCTTCATCTTCAAAAAAATAAAAGAAATAGACTTTGTATGCAAAAGCCAAAGTTAGAAGTTGGAGAATAAATGCATGATAAATGCATGTGAATGCAAACTTGAGTTAGTTAATTAAATAAAGATATTTAATTAATAAATATAGATCATGCATATGAGTTGGAACTAGTTAATCGACTAGTTGTGACGGAGAGTTCTCTCATAGAGATAACTCGAGTCAGACGATAAGTGCATGTAAGAGATAACTGAATGTTAGAGGAATGTGACATAATTAATTAAATAATGAATTAAATGTTAATTTAATTCAACATTCGAAATATGAGACTTTTAATTAAATAAATAAAGTAATTTATTTAATTTGGCTGTTGAAAAGGATAAAATGAATAATTAAATAATAAATATTTAATTATAGATGAAAAGGGGTTAAATGAATAATTAAATAAAGATATTTAATTATAGTTGGAAAAGTATGATAAAGGGGAATTAAATAATAAATTATTTAATTGATAGATAAAGGGGAAAGAATTAATTAGTTCGCAACATAATTAAATAAATATGATTTATTTAATTAATTAAGTTGAATAAAGGATGATTATGAATTAATGAATTAATTAAAAAGGGTATTTAATTAATAGAGG
Organism: Sequoiadendron giganteum; assembly: GCA_007115665.2. Lineage (NCBI taxonomy): Eukaryota > Viridiplantae > Streptophyta > Pinopsida > Cupressales > Cupressaceae > Sequoiadendron > Sequoiadendron giganteum. The sequence continues at coordinate 78,602,202 of CM021103.1, read as the reverse complement.
AAATATGTGTTAGAAAGACAATTAAATAAGTAACATTATTTAATCAAGACGACGGACTATAGAAAATTATGTCGAAATGTGTACTCGCAAGCCTAGACCAATTTTCGGTATCTACAGTTTGCCCCTCTTTGATACAATGTTGGTACAACATTGTGTCAAAGAAAATATGTCCCGGTCGTGCCCTTGTATGAAACAAGTTAGGGTATACCCCAGTGAAAGGGAGAATGATGAGGAGGTAGTGGTATGCCCCCTCGAGAGGATAGGTGGGTTTGAAGAACATGAGTGTGCTCTTGAAATGGATAGATAATGGTGGCGAAGATGCAGAAAAGAAGAAATGTTAGCATGGATGATTTCAGAATGTTAGTAAGAAATAATTAATGTTGGTTAATTTAAGAAAAAGACATAATCTTTGATATATTGCCAAATACGCTATACTTGCTTGTTATCATCATTGGGTAGACATGACACAAATGGATGGTACACACTATGATATGAGATAGACCATAGTGTACAAAATCATCCATCTGTGAAAAACAGACAGTCGTAGACAAGGAGTGTCTTAACTCAGAATAAGGACAAGATACCCCAGTCGTTTGGTCAAGACAAACCACAGACAGCAGACAAATAAAAAACGGGTCATGAGACGTCATTGCTCCTCTAAATCCTTGATAGGACATCCTTGAGGAAACTAGTAACATGATTCAAAAAGCCAAAGTTTAAAAGACAATTGACAGACAACAACCAAAGAAAAAGAATCCTGAGACGTCGTTGCTTCTCTAAATCCTTCAAGGGACATCCTTGAGAAAGCTAGTAACAGGATCTTGCACAAGTCGATAAAAAGATAAGACAAAATAAGATATAAAGTCATAAAGCCAAATAAATGTATTCGCCAAAACTTGATCTTGTGGGATTGTTTGATGTTGATGTTTGACATAGCGTAATGTGAGAGAATGACACATACCACCTAAGACGTTGAGTCTGGTTTCGACTTGGTGACTTCTGTATAAGGCATGACAAAGCCTAGTTTCAATAAGACACGTGCCGTATAAGACATTGGAGTCTGATGACGTTGAGGTGACAAGCCACATGAGACTATGACAATTTGATGACGTCTGTTGACAAGAAAGACATATCTTGCTAAGACATGGGTTCACCAAATGTAACTCAGCAATTGCTTCGTCATTCTCGAATGTGTCTAAGATAGGTGTACCTTGTTGATCCCAGTCTATAAGTTTGGGATGTATGAGAGGCATGTCATCATCGGAGTTTTTAAAGGTAGCCACTGACAGGGTGAATAGTGAATGGTTGACATGGTCGCAGAAGTTCTGGACTAACTCTTGCTGGGTCTTTTCCTTACGGGTAGGTAAACGTTGATGTGGGACCATTGCCTGGGATAGGTTGTTAGAAGATGGTGGTTCAGGTGCCCAAGATGCACGATCGAGTTTTTCCCAATAATAGATCTTATGCCATTCTTCTTTGGACAAATGTTTCTTCGGACAAGGACTAGATGGTTTGGGTATAGGTTTCACGTTTAGGTCCAATTCTCCAAATAGTGCGTCTATGTTCATGGTGCTGGTAGATGAAAGGGAATCCCATTCACCATCGCTTGAGTAAGGGGATTCATCAAAGATTGGAGGGTTGTCGTAAAATGGGGGAGGTAGATCATGAGATGTCTCGGTGTCTGCGTAAGCACTCACTTCCTCTTGAAATAGTGACGAAGTACTAGGAAACCCAATTCTAAGCGGTTGACACCCTAGCCCTAAGTATTTCGGTCGTGGGTGGACAGTAATGGTTCTGTCCTTCCATTTTGATGTAGCCCTAACCCACTGTGCCCATCATGGCCTTCCTTTTGCATTATCTTAAAGCCTTTTCCATATTGGTTCTTAGCTATTTGAATAGATGGGGAGGGGTATTCATGTTCTTCTTGATACAACTAGAAATCACCTTGCTCGACAATTTCCTCGCTTAGCTCTCCCCATTTGATCAATGTCGTTGTAGGGGGAACATTGAATATGACTATTGACTGTATTCTATCTGCCATAGGTAGGCCATATGCCTTAGGTGGAATCAGTTGACTGACACAGTATGATGCCTTTATACGATACTCGCTTGTCTTGGATTTCAAGTTTAGGAGTAGTTGATGGAGGTGTGAATGATTTGGACTTAGTGAGATGTGATGAGTCAATGTATTGGGATGAATTGGATGATGAAACTTCTTGATTAACTGGTACTTGGCATTGTGGAATTTCCTTTAGATTTGTACAATACTGAAATGGATATGGATCACCATCAATAGTGATCTCGGTGCCATTATGTGGAAATTTGAGACATTGGTGATACGTTGAAGGTACAACTTTCATTGCGTGTATCCAAGGTCTACCTAACAACAAATTGTACGGAAGAGTGAGATCCAAGACTTGGAAGCTGGTGTTCATGATTGCTGGACCAATTCTAATAGGGAGTGTGACCTCTCCTTTGGATAATCTTTCCTCATCATCGTAAGCCTTGATGACTATACTCTTAGAGGTATCTACGCAATCTTCTGAGAATCCTAATGCCTTAACCAATTTTAGGGTACACAGGTTCAAACCTGCTCCTCCGTCTACCAAGACTAGTCTGAATTTGGTTTCATGGACTAAGACTTCAAGATGTAATGGGTCATTATGATCAGATTTTTCTGTCAAGTAATCCTGTTGGGAAAATGTAGCATGGTGCGAATTGGTTAAATATCCCACCATCTCTTCGAAACGATTGACATCTAAATCAGTAGGGACAGTTGTGTTCTGCAAAGCTTTATCGAGAATGGCTTGATGCTCAGGTGATAAGGTCAATAGTTCCAAGATAGATATTTGCGCAGGGGTTTTACTCAATTGATCAAGAAGGTTGTACTTGAACTTGTAAGCTTGTGTAGATGGCTCAGAAGAAGGACTTGGAATAGTGATCTTGGTTCTGCGTGTGTTGACACTACATTCTGGAGGCTTCTTAATGGTGAAGGTATCGACATGCTCATCTGCAGCACAGAGGCTATTTATAATCTTTCCTTTTCCATAGTCAAAATTGGTGTTTGCGTAATTGGTTGATGGATCGGTCTTAGTTCCCGAACCAGAGGCTTTTCCTTTTGTGTGGTCATGTAATGGGTCCTTGAAGACCTTATGATCACTGTTCTTGGTGGTGTTTTTTAGTCCACCGACCTCTATGGTTCCGTTCTCCACAAAGTCTTGGATAATGCCCTTGAGTTGGCTACAATTTTGTAGGTTGTGTCCTTTTATTTGATGATATTCACAATGGGCTTTGTCATCCCACCAGGAAGGTTTAAATTGTCCAGGATCATATTCTCTTGGTTCCAACGGTTTGATGAGATTGTGTTTAATCAATTCTTTGTAAATAACCTCGATCGGTTGTCCTAGAGGAGTAAATTCACGTGTTGGAAATCTTCTTTGAGGTCGTTGTTGCTGTGAATTTTGGAGATAGTTAGCCATTTGATCTGGATTATCCATTGTGTCTTGATTTTGATTGTATCCTCTTAGTGTGATAACTAGCCTTGTATATATGTTTTTAGCATCGACAATGCCATCATTTGTAACATTCTTGTTTCTGGACCAGAATTGTCTTCTATCATTTGGCACATTTTGATTTTGGACAATAGGATTCCTACCTGGTACCTTTATTTCGCCTTTGTCAATAAGGCCTTTCTCAAGGATGATGCCTTTCTGTACCAAGTCTAGGAATGAGGTACAACAATGTACTCTTAAATCACTCCGCAGTTTTGGATTGATGTTCTCTAGGAATATCGTGACCTTTTGTTTCTCTGGTATCTCAACTGGACATTTCCTAGCTAGACTTCTCCACCTCTGAAAGAAAGTGGTGAAAATTTCGCCATCTTCTTGTGTCGTGTGGCACAAGGTTGCTATTGTTATCTCATTGTCTATGTTGAAGGAAAAATGTTCGACAAACTTTTCAGCTAATTCTCCCCAAGCGCGCATACCATATGGTAGTTTAGAAAACCATTCCAGTCCTATCCCAACAAGGGTTCGTGGAAATAGTCTTATCAAATATGTGGGGTCATACGATATGTCCATGCATGCTATTGAGAACTCCCTGATATGTTCTAGAGGATTCTTTTTCCCATTATACTTAGGAAAAATTGGTATAATGTATCCATGGGGAAAAGGTGTCATGTAAAGCGCTTTGTCAAATGGACATGGACATAAGTCTTGTGCTGAGATAGTTCGTTTGCCTGACATAGACATATTATCCATTTGTTGTTGGAGAGTTTGCATTTGATTCTGAAGGACATCGACTTGTGTCAAGGACATGCTGTTGGCGTTGTTCGGATCAATGTAGACGTTCTGATATGCCATGTTTTGCGACGGGTTGTGATTTGGTGAAGGAATATATCCCGTTTGAATAGTCCATTGTAGGATAGGAATATATCCTGTGTGAATGGTTTGACTTGGGATAGGAATATTCGTACCCGCCTTGGATCTCTTACCAATCGTGTTGGTGCCAAAGGGGTTGGATGAAGTTGCTCCCGTTGTAAATTGTAAACCTTGTGTTATGTTGAAAGGGGTTGTGTTTACAATTGATCATGTCTGAGTTGGTATGTCAGTTGGTATTGCTGCGGTGATTTGGGGTATAGAACCACTTGATGTCACTATTTGCATTGGTTGGGTAGATGTCGTTTTCAATGTATGAACGTCAAATCCTGGTGGTAGTGTGGCACCTTCTACTAGCAATTTTGCTAGATAGCGTTGGGGATCATTTGCCAAGCACTCATCCATGAAGGATGCAAATTCAGGATCTTGGACTGCAGACTCTATGTCTTCAACAAAGACTCGTCCATTGGCGTCTCTAGTGACAAATTTATCAAGCAATGGTTTGTGTGGTTTGTTCTTCTTAGGTGGTTGAGTGCTGAAAGGATTGATAAACTCATTGGGGTCTGCCATTTCTTTGTGCCTCTTTTGAGACCTTGTTTCGACCATAAAAAAGTTGCTCAAAATGGGGTAATGCAGACTATGCCTAAGAACTGATATGACCTATTTCTATGTTTTTGGATTTTTTGGACAATAAGGATGTTGCTAAAATGATTTCTAGAAAGACGTATACTGAGATGACGTATGGTAAGACGGACAATATGTAAGACCTTGTGTAGACTATGATTCTAAAATGGGTATAACCTACCTCCTATGGAGTAAATGCATGCAAGGATTTGTTTTGACCAAGGAACCTGATTGTAGGACAAATGACAGTTGACAAAGTGAACTTTCCAAACTAGACTTGTTGAGCTGAAAAGATTCACTAGATAAGACTAAGGTGACTAGGTTCGATGAGTGTGACAAATCGGGACATGAATTTATCCAAAGATGAGGAAACTTATCTATGCTGTGATATGCAATTTCCTAGGGAGTATCTAGATGCATGCAACTTAGGACGACAATGACGAAGACGTGGATTGTAACTAAGATTTCCGAGGAAGTATCTATATGAATGTGACTTTGGATGACTATGATGAAGACGTGGATTGTAACTAAGACGTATATAACCACCTAATGGATACAAGATTTTTGAGCAAAATTTTGACAGTTTCTGTTCAGACTCAGTTTGCAGTTTTGATTGTTCTCTGTTAACAAGGAGATGCGGTTCACCTAACAGTTGCGGTTCAGGATTTGACAGTTGCGGTCTTTCCTATGACAGTTGCGGTTCAGTATTTGATAGTTGCGGTGTTTCTGACAGTTGTGGTCTTTCCTAGGACAGTTGCGGTTTACCAATTCACATGTGTTTTTCCTATTCTGGACTCTAAAACTAGTTATCCTGACAGACACTTGCGGTTCGGACTTTGACAGATGTGGTTTGCATGGACACATGAAACTTAGGATGTGACAGATGCACTTCGAAACTTCGAGATTGTGAAAATCATGACAGATAGATGCGATTATTCCCCTAACAGATGCGACTCTCTAATACATAAGTGATGATTAAACTGACAAATGCGACTCTATTCCTGACAGTTAATTTTTTTTTTTTCGAAAGTTGTTTGATTGAATTTGTTTGTTTGATCAATATTTTGGCAAATACAACAAATAACAAACACAACATTCAAAGTATTTTCAGTTTTGTGATGAATGGACTGTTGAGACTCGAAAAACATTTACACCCTAGGCTTTTAGGACAGTACTTGTTGAATTCTTGCTTGGATTTCTCCAGCTACGCATATTTACGGTGGATGATTAGTAGCTTGACCCAACTGGCTCCCCTCCACGACACTCACTTATATGGGGCAGCCAAGCTATAGTACCCATGAATCTCCCATGACATACTTTTCATCTCTACACGTAAACCGTAAGATTGTAACACGGCTTCATAGGTCCGACCTGCTGCACCAACAAGTAGATAGGATTTTGGTAACTCTACAACAAGGCTTTTAATTCGGGCATTCCATTCGTGAGACACTAACCAACGTTGGTGAGAGTCCATTTCTGTCCATCTCATCGGATTAGTGCACGTGATTCTTGGGGTTTCCCCAAGAATCCACTTTTATATACCAGTTGGAAGTCACTTGGCTTTAGCGTGCTACCGGTCTGAGTCATCTTGGGGTGAGTACTTTTTCCCACCAAGACAGGCCCAAGTTCTAGAGTCAGCAACCGTTTCTCTTACACCTAGGATCACATGACTGCACAAGGGGAGAGGATACTTTGGTGTACTGAATCGTAAGGGTTTACAGATATGTGCAAAGCACCAAACAAAGAAGATAGTGGTTCTTTTTATTCCAAATGACAATTTTCTATCTATCAAACAGAAAATTCATTTTAATCCCACATGATGATTATCTATCTACCAAACAAAAGCTTATTTAAATAAATTAACACAAAGGCATTAGGTCCTGCATGCAATTTATCAGTAGTTCATAGTCTTAAGCTTTCGTCCTGCAGAAAAATTGTCTTGGGTTTTAATTGTCTTCAAAGCTTCGTCCTGCAAACACTATGTTATTCCTTTAGAATTTATTTAGCTCCAAGTTTTTTTTTTCCACTTGATCCAATGTGTGCTTTGAAGTATTTTTTTTTTTCTGCACATGCACAAACTGAACAAAGCCAAAACCCTAATAGCTAGTCAAGACAAATCTGATTTTTGAAAATATTTTTGATATTAAAAATAAAACTACAGAGAATAGACCCATACTTAAATTTCAAGAGCTTTCCAAAAATGTAAATAAATTTGAAAGATTGTCTGTTTTGCACCTGAAATTATTTTTTTATGAAAAATTCATAAAAAAATTATTAAAAATTTAAAACAGATCCAAAAAAACTAATTTTTTCATTGAAGGTGCCTGACATAATTTTAAATTTGCATAAAAAATTTTGTGAATAGATCTGCAACCGTTTGTGAGATTCAAGCAAATATCTGTGAAACCATAATTTTCAAAGATCTATTGTTTGAATAAAAAAAATTAATCCAAATTTAAAACCTAAAGAATAGAAACCTATTCAAATTTAAATCTCTTTCCAGAAATGTAAACATATCCAAAAAATTCGACAAATTTCTCTCAAAATTGATATTTTATGAAAAATAACAAAAAAATTATAAAAAATTCAAAACATCACCAAAAAATCTGATTTTTTTTGTGAAAGCTCTTGAGAATGTCATCTACTTGCAAAAAACTTTTTGTGAAAAAATATGTAGCCTTGTAAAAGTTATGGTCGTTCACGTCGGGTTCACCAAATGTAACTCAGATTTTTCAGATTTGTGGAAGATGCTAAAGCTGCACAAGATTAAACATCAATTCTAATCTAAATAAAACAACAAAGAATGATAAATAAGCATGATTAATCTAAACTAATAAAAACTAGAATGATCTCACCGAATATGCAAATACTTCCTCAATTTATCTCAATTGCCCTTCTCCATCTTGCTATATTGTTATTCTTGCCCTCAGATTTCTGTGTTTGAATGCAAGCATAACTTCGTCGAGTGTCTCAGCAAAATATCGAAGATTGTTTCTTCTCAAAAGTGTATAATGATTTCGGGAGGAGGAATAATGATAATGACAGGCCATTTTATAGATTTTGTGTTTTCAAATGATCGGCTCAGATTGAAAGAGAGATCGATGGATGAGATTGATGAATGCCATGCGATGAGTTATGTGACAGATAGAATGCGAGTTAGAACGTGAGTTCAACTGCAGGTAAAGACTAATTTTAGAACATGAGTTCCAATCTTCATCTTCAAAAAAAGAAATAGACTTTGTATGCAAAATCCAAAGTTAGAAGTTGAAGAATAAATGCATGATAAATGCATGTGAATGCAAACTTGAGTTAGTTAATTAAATAAAGATATTTAATTAATAAATATAGATCATGCATATGAGTTGGAACTAGTTAATCGACTAGTTGTGATGGAGAGTTCTCTCATAGAGATAACTCGAGTCAGACGATAAGTGCATGTAAGAGATAACTGAATGCTAGAGACATGTGACATAATTAATTAAATAATGAATTAAATGTTAATTTAATTCAACATTCGAAATATGAGACTTTTAATTAAATAAATAAAGTAATTTATTTAATTTGGCTATTGAAAAGGATAAAATAAATAATTAAATAATAAATATTTAATTATAGATGAAAAGGGGTTAAATGAATAATTAAATAAAGATATTTAATTATAGTTGGAAAAGTATGATAAAGGGGAATTAAATAATAAATTATTTAATTGATAGATAAAGGGGAAAGAATTAATTAGTTCGCAACATAATTAAATAAATATGATTTATTTAATTAATTAAGTTGAATAAAGGATGATTATGAATTAATGAATTAATTAAAAAGGGTATTTAATTAATAGAGGAAATATGTGTTAGAAAGGCAATTAAATAAGTAACATTATTTAATCAAGACGACGAACTATAGAAAATTATGTTGAAATGTCTACTCGCAGGCCTAGACCAATTTTCGGTATCTACATAATCAAATCACAAGATTATCGATCCCAACACAAAGTCTGGTATGCAATCCTCTTCTTTATTGATTAAATTTAGATTCACAAAATTGAATACAAAGTTTCAATACTTGTTTCAAAGGAGCAGCACTTCATTGCAAAATATCAAAAGGTAAAAATTACAATAGAAATCCCTCTTATTTATAGAAAAGAGGGAAGAGCTAATTTAGGAAATCGGTTGAGTAAAAATAGAAAACCCTAATAGTGACTACTTGTCAAAGTGTAAATTATTTTTATGTAATTACATCTCATATTTTCGTTGTAATTACACTTTACAAAAATACATTTAAGATGTCAAAAACTATTTACAATATGCATGGTAAGGCGCATTAAAATTGATGAACACTGGAGAAAAAAAGAAGACTTTATTGTTCTTTTCTCTGGGCACAAAAGTCTTCATACTTCTTTGCAGTCTCCTAAAACGCTTCATCTGGTCCAACCGTGTAATCCACAAGAGTGTATTTTGGTGATCGTTTTCTTAGTAGATGAACAAATATTCTTGCACCTTTGTAGATGAGCTTTGAGATAATTAAGAGATAGTTGTATATCACATATGTTATGCATGGTATTCTTTGAAAAATATTTATCATCTACCTGCTTCATAACGGCTTCTTTGAAAACTCGTATTATCTCACTAAGAGGGAGAAAGGTATGATTGTCATCAAGGAGATCACCTGGTAACTCCTCCATTCCATTTATTAGAAGAACACAACAACCTTCAATGTCCTCCTGTACCTGGTGAATATCATTAGTTAGAGACTTTATTACCTGTATTTTATGTTTTAGTGATTCCTTCACCTCCACATATTTATCTTTATCAGGAATAACCCCATTCTTCACCAGCTTGCTGAGTTTGAGCTCTCTCATTTGCAACCATGATGATAAACCCTTTTCCATTTCTTGTACTTCAGCGGATAGTAAACCTTCTTCTTTATTAAGCTCAAGTTGAAGCTTGGCTATTTGTACATTTTTCTTGCTTGCTACGGTGATAAATTGTGAGCGATGATCTAATATTTCATCAATAAAATCATACAACACTTTACCTTTGGATGCAAGCTTCTCCGCTTTTTGTACTTCGATTCTTCGACATTCACCAAGTTCATAGTTTGGGTATCACCAGTAGAAGATCCTGTTATGTTTCTCAAAATGTTTGCATAGCACTCAGCCTTTTCTTTGTATAGATTCTTAGCTTGTTCCATCTTATCAAGCCTCCTTGCAAGGGCATCCAACATTACTTGGGCATCTCCTTTGGCACTTTCATTAGTTACCTTCCCAAGTTTTATTCTTTGAACAGTGTAATCCTCCATAATTATATCACCTGCTTGTTGTGGAGGAAAACCTACCTCAACAAAATTTTGACCAGCTTTATCAATATAAAGTCTTGGAAGAACCTTAGCCTTTTTCTTCTCCTTGATCTTTGGCGGAGGTATTTCTTCAAGGTCCAGCTCATCAGGGGAGATCATTTGTTTCTTGCGCTTCGGAACTTGTGATACCAACCAAGGAGGGAGGGAGGAAGTATATATGTCCATTGACATTGCTAATTATTGAGCTGTTGTGGCTCCTTGAGAAATGACTGGGATTGTAACTATAGGTGTTGTGGTAGTCATTATTGGCCCAATAATTTGCACGCCAAGATAACTCTGCAAAGATTCATCCATGAATATGTTAAATTCAACTTCAAAGGAAATATCAAAAGATGGATATGACAAGCTGGGGATAGAAACTGATGAATTGGCTATAACATTAATAGTTTGTGTCTAGACAACTGTAGAAGAAGCCGAAACGGTTGATACTATAGGTGGGGAAAAAATATCTTCTACTCTTGTTACTATAGTAGGAAGAGGAGAAGAAGGAATGGGAGGAATAGGAGTCTTGGGTGTTGAAGGAGTGTGAGGAATGTTGGCACGGCCTGGTGAAGATGTAGGAATATCTTCAGTTTCATTTCAAAGAAGGGATAAAATCTGCTCATCCTGATTGAGCTCTTCCTCTTGAGATTTCTCAACTTCTTCATGAGATTCCTCAGGGGATTGTTCTTCTTCATTTGACTCTGTTTCTCTAGACTCTTCACTTTTCGATTCTTCAGATTCAAACTCTGTATCTCCTCCTTCATATGAGGACAATTCTTCGAAAAAAATATCCTTTCCTTCTGCACGTGACGTGGTAGCTCTTGTTTCTTGTACCTCAACGGTCTATGCAATATTCTTTCCCACATTAAATTTTATCCTTGGTCCTCTTCAAGATGAAGAGGGAATCACAACCTGCTTATCTTTGGCATGGGATTCCAGCCGTGGACTGGATTTTTCTTTGGGAGGTTCTGCCTTCAAATCAGTTTTAAAGGCTTTCATTTGATAGCCATGCTTATGAAGCCATTTTGATGTATTATATAGAATAGGGGCTAGCCTTTCGCTCATGTAGACATATTATTTCTTTTACCATTGTACCAAAGGTAAAGGCTTCTCGACGATGTTATCTTTATCATAAGAAGAATTGAGGATGTCTCTAGGATTAGTGAAGTCTTCAGGAAAGTCAGCTATACCAAGGTCCCTGATCTGATCAACGACCAATCTACAATAATCCATCTTATGGACATCTTCCTCATCTCTACAATCTGCCCATATGTCTTCAAAATGGTAAACATGGATGTGACCTTTCTTGAGTTTTTTCTTTAGATGTCGATAGGAAAAGTCACGCCTATACCTGTAGGTCTTGATAGGCATTATTTGCATTTCTTCTGCAACATTCTTGGCCTTTTGTACACTTTTGATAGTATACCTGCCGATGGCTAGAGGAAATTTGAAATCTGGTTTATGTATCCGCTACCGTTCTTTGTGCAATGAAATCAACTGTCTGCACAACTCCATGAGGATCCATTTATCTGAAGGATACCTGGGAAGCATGTAGGGGCACCCAGTGAAACAACCTACTCTTATATAAGTAAAGGTTGGGAATTGTAAAAAGACACATCCAACCTTGCTGACTGCATTGTAGGCTTCATCTTAGATTCTTTTCTTTTCTAGAGTAGGATCAAAAGTGAACAACAAAGGAGCAAAGAAAGCATCTGTAACCCTCTTGAAATGGTGGAAGCTTTATCTCAAGTTCAATTGGTAGTAATAGTCATATATGGGGGTAGAGTGTTTGTTCCCTTTAGTAGACAAACCTGGAAACTACCTCATCACTACAGCCACATACACCAAATAAGAGGTCGTATAGAATTTTAGAGTGGTGGGCACATTAATCAGCTATTCATAGATTTCATCGCTGATCTGTGTTCCCCAATCAATATGCACTTTCCTCTTCCTAATTATCTGGATGTATTCGTACATCCAATCTTGAAAATGAGAAGATTCGGGTAAACCCTTAACTCTGCTTAAAAGGGTGATCATGTCTCTTACATCCTCCTTGACGTCACTCTGAGGAAGTCCCTTAGGCCATCTAGATACAACATGTTTGGGAGTCTTTAACCATTGTGTGTTAATCAATTTTTTAACCCTGACTGAATCATTATCAAAAATCTCTCGAGCCTTCTGAATTGTGATAGGTGTATTGTTCCATGTGTGGGAATTTGAAGACAATATCAAAAAATTCACCATCGAGCCTCATCACAACTTGACCTGCAAAATCTCTTACAGTTCTATCTTCTTGAATATAATGAGCTACAACTTGAAGCACAAATTCAATGTGATGAGCATAAGTTTGGAAGGTGGATACCAGATGGAGATTACTATGAGCAATGGCCTTTAGATTTTCATCCCATGGCCTCTGTTGAATCCTCTTCATGAAATCTTCTAGATCTTGGTGACCAATCTTGGTATCCTTGATTTCGTCTACTTTTGATAACACCATGGCCGGAGGGAAAACGCCTTGATATTTATACTTCATCTTTCCTTTTCCTTTAGGAGATGATGGAGGAATTTCAACTCTCATTTAGGGGAGCCGAGACTGATTTTTTCCTACCTCTAAAGACTGCTTTGTATTTTGAAGTTAATTGCAAGAATGATGGATCCACAAGTGTCAGGAAAGATATACCACATGGGGACACGTGAAACGAGTAGGCGATATGGAGCAACTGTGGTTTGGCCATATGATACAGAAAATGGAGCGTGAACGGTGACGTGGAAGCCTAAGTGGTGAAAATCCATGTTTGAAGTGTTATGGAAATAATATAGATTTTGGTGCTTGAGCGGTGAAAATCACCACCTCGACACCAAGAGGTAATGTTCTTTGGTGTTCGAGCGGTGAAAATCACCGCTCAAGCACCAAGAAATAATAATAAAAAGACTAAGTGTTATGGTGGTGAAAATCACCGCCTTAACACGTAGTTTTCCCATCGCAGTGTCTCAGCGGTGATTTTCACAGCCATAGCACCGAGTTGCAAAGGGAGTTGAGTGTCATAGCGGTGAAAATCACCGCCGTGACACTTTGATATTTTCATGAGTTCAAGTGTCATGGCGGTGAAAATCACCGCTATGAAATTTTGATAGTATATGGTGTTGGTGTTATGGCAGCGATTTTTACCGCCTTGACATCAAAACTCAAATCAATTTCGTAGCTTGTGTAAAGGAAAAGAATTTCTCTGCCACAACATGAGGGTTGCAAAAAATGAAAATGCTAGGGTTTAGATAAGATAAATAGACCAACGAAAGGTGCGAGGTTTTGGAAAAAGGAACAAATCCACGAAGTAACAATGAACATGAGCAAAAATGTTTAAAAACAAGAAATGGAAAGCATTCGACGAACAAAAAGAAGGATGACTGAAAAAATGAAAAGGAAAAATGCAAAGCACATACCTTGAAAGAGACAACTAGGTGATGACAAAGAGGTGGAAGCGAAATTTGCGAGCTGGAGGAGAGGAATGAAGATTTAAACTTGAGGAAAGCACACATGAAGCATTGGAGCGATGGGAGGAGAGGTATGAGAAACAAAATGAGAAAATAACTTGGCTTTGAGAAAATAAACATAAAAATTAACTTAAATCACGCGCATTAAATGCGGCACAAAAACTTAAGTTAACTGAAGATTAGGTGTTTGGGCGGTTATTTTCACCTCCTTAACACTGAGATTGCAAAAGGTGAGTTAGGTGCAGTGGCAATGAAAATCACCGCCCGAGCACCAAAAAGTGTTAAACACAAAATAGGTGCAACGGCGGTGAAAATCACCGCCCGAGCACCAAAGGCAGAAAAGAGACTAACTCCTGGTTAAAGGGAGTTATAAATATTTTAAACTCGAAATTCAAGCCAATCGTCACTCACATGGACTAGGTGAGATCAAAGACCACACGTTAAGGATAATTTAAGATTGTCTCATTTTGTGTGCTTGAATTACACAGACCTAGGAAACATACTGGTTTCGTAGGGGGTTATCCATGGATCGAGCGCTACTAGATTCCGTTATAAAAAATCGCGACCTAACATAGTTCATCATACAAAGACCTTAGGGATGTCTACTTATCATTATAGAACATCTAACATTTGTAGGAATCTATGGTATTTCTTGTTGTTGTTGACCATTATATCCAAATTAAATTTTATTCTCTAGAATATCATCCAACACCACATATTCTCTTTTTTCTTGTTCATGCTTCTTTTCCTACAGTTGATCCTTACACATAACCTTTTAATTGAATATAACATCCCTACTTCTAATAATTTTATGATTATCAAAATCCCATAACTTGTACAACCAAAATCATCTATTCCATATGCAACAAAAATACATTTTTTATATTTAGCTTCCAACTTGGATCTATTATAAATATCAACATGTACAAAATATTCACAGTTGAAGGTATTTATAAAAGAATAACTCACCTTCTTACTTTTCCACGCCTACTTTGGAATACCACAATCCAAAGGAACTGAAGGCCCTCTATTAATTAAATAATAAATAGTATGTATAGCCTCTATCCAAAAATAAAAAGGTGCCCCAATATGCAACCTCATGATCCTTGCATGCTCCATTATTATTTTGTTCATTCTCTCATCCACACCATTTTCCTATGGAGTTCCTAGAACTATTTTCTGCATACAAATTTCATTATCTAAATAATAATTTTCAAATTATCTACTGTAATACTCACCTCCATTATCAGACCTGAGACACTTTAAAATTTTCCCATTCTCATTCTCAACCAAGCTTTTCCACTTTTTAAAAGTTTCAAATATATGTGATTTCTATTTTATGAAATACACCCATGTTTTCCTATTTGCATCATCTATAAAAGTGACATAATAACAAGATCCAACAAGAGAAGATACTTGATCTTGTCCCCACACATTTGTATGAACAAGCTCCAATTTCTCATCCTTTTTTGTTTCCCATAGTTGATGTAGTGTAGGAAAAAGTATCCCTTTTTCACAGTTAATTCTAGAATAATTAATAATAAAATGAGCTTAATTATGCCTTGATTTAGTGTTGAAATATGTTTTTCATATTCACATTAAGTTTAGGGCCCTTTTTAATAAAATGGACTGAATTGTGCCTTATTTTTAATGTTGTAAAGTGTATCTTTACACTTTCACATTAATCTATGGATTTATTAACTGATTGAGGTTAATTTTCCTTAATTGGCCCCTTTAATTCAAATACAAGCCTAATTAAATGCAAATTATGAGGGATAAAACCTGACATTCATAAACTCCATTACACAACACTTAACTTTGGAAGATGTGTGTCCTAGGCAAGTGACCTAGGACCCATTTTCCATATGGTGAATGGGTCCTCACTTAGTCCTATGACCCTGATTTTGCATAATGTTTAACATTGTCCGATGTGTGTCCTAGGTAAGTGGCCTAGGACCCATTTTCCCTATGGCGAATGGGTCCTCACTTAGACCTAGGACCCCCCTTTTTAATATTTTTTTGGTGGTATTTTATTTATTTCAAATCCATGATTCAATATCGGCTTGTGATATTTGAATTTCAGGAACTAATCTTAAGATAAATATAAATACAAGGTTATTTCACTAAGTTCATCCTATAATTTCATAAGCAATCAAGATTATTTTCACAAGAGCATTTCAAGAGAGTATTCAAGAGAAATTTCAAGACATTCAAGGGTAGATTATTGAAGATTATTGCAACAATCAAGATTCCATTGTCATGTCAAAGATTTATTGCATCATGCATGTTGTTTGAGCTAATATGGTGATGTAGTGCTCAAGATATTTGTAAGTATTCAAGGACATTGTTTCAAATCAAGTTTCATGATCAAGACCTACATTCATTGAGGCTACTTAATGCTTGTTTACAGATTTATCCAAGGTTTCAAATAAGGTATCATTGTTTCATCCATTCATGTTTCATTGTTTCATTCCAAAGTTTAATTACAAAAATGGGGTTTGACCAAGGAAAATCCCCATTCTCTAACAAACATTTTTTTTCTCTCTTTCATGTGTGATTGCAGATTTTAGGTTGAAGATCATTTGAAAAGAAAAATTGGAGAAAATTACAAAGTTGTCAAAGTTGCAAGAAAAGTTGTCAAATCACAAAAATTCTTCTATAGACTTTATTTCCGGCTGTTCGACAGTGAGCACCTGGAATTTGAGAGTACAAAATGAGCATAAGAGAACCTAGAAATCATTTTCTAGGAGCCCCAGCCAGAACCCATTTTCCATAGCGTGAATGAGTCCTTAGTGAGGTCTGAAAATGCATTCTTGGTGATAGGTACACATCATTCTCACCTTACCATATTTTCATTTTGATAGTTAGTTTTGTTAGTTTTTAGATTTGTCCTCTATATCACATATTTTGAATGAAATAAGGAAAATAGGTGCATCATACCCCTTTTGTTATGAACTAATTTTGATAAAAACAACCATATTTTTCAATATTTCATTATTGGTGAACTTGACCTTTTGAAATATATTTTTCTATATTTAATTTTGGTCTGTGTCCTAGTTTGGCACTTGATGTTGTCCCTTTGGCTAGTTTTCTACCTTCCATATATACTGAACAAGATTGGGATGCAAACGACTTGCTATAGGTTGACTCACATGTGCCTTACTAGTATTTTGCATTGTTTTCTTTTTCATGTTTCTTTATGTGATTGCATGTACATAATGTAGACGTAGATTTTCTAGAAAGATCAATGCTATAGCTGCATAGATTAAAATGATCAAGTCTAATGTAACAAATAATCTAAATCAAAACAACAAAGAACGAAGTAAGTAAACATAATTAAACTAAACAAATCAATTGGAAAGCTCTCACCGAATATGCGTCCACTCCTTCGAATTATCTCGATTGTCCTTCTCCATTTTTTTGTTTCAGTATTCTTGCCCTTAGATTTTTAGTATCGATGCAAGCATAACCTTGTTGAATGTCTAAGAAAAATATTGAAGATAAATTTCTTCTCAAGAGTGTATGATTTCGGGAGGAGGAATAATGATAATGACATGCCATTTTATAGATTTTGGGTTTTCGAACGATCGGCTCAGATTCAAAGAGAGATCGATGAACGAGATTGATGAATGTCATGCGATGTGAGTTTTGTGTCAGATAGAACATGAGTTAGAAAAGACTGAAAGATAAAGATAAAATTAGAGTGATAACTTAATCTTGTGTCAAGACTGTTCGAAAATAGAAAGAACAAGAGTTCAAGATCTTAATCTTCAGTTAAGAGTCTTCGAAAATAGAAGAAATAGACTTTGAATGTCAAAGACAAAGTTAGAACTTGAAGAATAATTTATTCGAATGAATACATGCATATGAGTTAGAACTAGTTAACTGACTAGTTGTGACAGAGAGTCCTCTTGTAGAGACGGCCAGATACCGAACTCGGAAATAACTAGGGGTTTTAAAATAGATCTTGAGTTAGAAGGTGAGTGAATGATTTAGATAACTGAATGATAGAAGAATGTGACATACATAATTAAAATATGAATTAAATGTTAATTTAATTCAACATTCGAAAATGAAATGAATTTAATTAAATAGATAAAGTAATTTATTTAATTTGACTGTTGAAAAGGTGGAATTGAATAATTAAATAATAAATATTTAATTATAGTTAAAGAGGATTAAATTAATAATTAAATAAAGATATTTAATTATAGTTGAAATATGATAAAGGGGGTAATTAAATAATAAATATTTAATTAAGAAGGAAGAATTAATTAGTTAGCGACATAATTAAACAAATATGATTTATTTAATTAATCAAGTTGAATAAAGGTCATTTTGAATTAATGAATTCATTAAAAAGGGGTATTTAATTAATAGAGGAAATATTAGAAAGGTAATTAAATAATTAACATTATTTAATCAATGACCATGGATAATAGAAAATTATGTCGAAAGTGGTGTTCGCAGGCCTAGACCAATTTTCGATGTCTACAGTTTGCCCCTCTTTGATACAATGTTGTTTCGGCGTTGTGTCAAAGAAAATATGCCTCGATGGTGCCCTAGTATGAAATAGGTTATGCCCCCTCGGGAAAATTGACACTTTTTTGAAAAAATTCAAAAGAAATCAGGAAAGATTCCCGATAAGTCAATTTGACGGTCAGAAATGCTATGGATTTGACATAATTGAATTTGGATGTGATATGGATGTGTACGGGTCAATAGAAGTTAAAAGGTTAAGCGACCAATAGAGAAGGTCAGAAGAAATGCCACCCAAACCCTAGGTATAAATAGGAATTAGGTTGAAAACCAATTCATTTGCACTCGGAAGAGTTGAAGAACTTGAGATTTTGCTTTGAGCTTACGATGAAAATGTCTCTAGTTCCTTACGCTGCACATCGCGGTTATTGGATCCAGACTTACAGATGGCTAGCCGATGCAGGACCACCGGTATGTACCCTAAAATGAACCTTTGAAATTTCATTTTGCACGTAGTTTTAGGCATGTTAATTTTAATTCGCAAATGCGATCTATCGCGTTCGACGCATATGCGTTCGTGTGCAACGCATGTGTCTATGGAATGACGCATTTGCAAAAAGACGTCTAGGCTAAGTTAGGCTAGTTTAGGCATTCAACGCATATGAATAAAAATGCACCACATTTGTAGCTGTGAGTCGCATATGCATTTAGGATAGATGCATGTAGGATAATGCACCGCATTTGTTATAGTGAGCCACATTTGCATTTTGTTTGAAATGGTTGGATTTTGTGCAACGCATATGAAATATGCGACACAAATGCTTGGAATGCAACACATTTGTATGAACGCACCATATATGTTATAGTGAGCCACATTTGGCTAGTAAAGTTTTCCAAAAAAATTTCGAAGAAAAACTTGAAATTTTTGACATGTTGGTTGAAATGCAAGTTGTTTTAGATCCGATATATACTCGGGAGATACATCTTGATACTCTTGAGTTGAGATCTCGATTGGTTAGTGCTAAGACTTGTTTACTATGGATACTCAGACTACAACATGTGCTTACTATGCCCACAATTTAGGCAAACAAAGGCATGTTGACTGTGTTGTGTGAGTGATGGCATTCAGAGAAATCGTCGTTTCATCTGGCGACTGGGGAGGCGACTATTACTTTGGAGGAGGTTTATAGGATACTGAGACTTCCAATCAGATGAGAGCGGGTTATGTACGATACCCAACATGGATTTAGTGAGCTTGCTAGATTTTATCAATATGATGATATTAGGAGTCTAGGGATAGAGCACTACGAGATCAGGTGGCAGGTGTTGGCAGACAGATACGATAAGATAGACTGTATACTATGTACATTGATAGGGGGATAGTTCTTCCAGACCGACGAGGTCATGGTTTTCTTGTCAGGTGGGGTGAGATGTTGGTGGGGATGCTAGAGATGGAGACTGTGTATGCCTGGGGTCCATGTCTGCTAGGCATGCTATACTTCCATCTACACAACATAGTATACAGAGACACACAGTCTATGAGTTGTGGTACCACGCTGCTCATGATTTGGGCATGGGAGCACATTGCGGTATTTTGTTCGCTTGTGACTATAGAGCAACATGCCAGATCTCCATATGTTTTTCGGTATATGGGAAACATCACTCAGAGTCATGTCGGAGATACAGGTTATTGGAGACATGCACTTGATATTTTGGATCAGTTCACTTGGAGGCCATACATGGATTGTGAGAGATGGTTAGATGAGGATGAGCATTTGACTTACTGTAGGCAGACATAGTACCTGATTGGGAGGACTATTTTGAGTGTGCATATTATTGAGATACACTTTCCAGATCAGGTTTTGAGACAATTCAAAGAGGTTCAGGATGAGCCTCAAGGTAGAGCAGAGTTTGCTCGTTCTTCTAGAGAGGTTCCATATTGGGGGCCTATGATTCTAGTAGCTATTGCTGAGGCAGAGATACAGGCTTTATAGCCATTAAAGTGGGGATGGAGAGATAGAGTAGTAGATCCAGGGACTACAACTGCATATGACACATGGTGGGCGGAGCATCATCTGATTCCTTACACAAATCCGGATCAGCTGGCACTAGTTGAGAGACGAGGCACAGGGCCGAGAGGATAGCAGAGAGGTAGAGGTGGCAGAGTTGGAGGGAGGGGTGGTGGGGATGATGGCAAAGGAGGGGGTGGTGGCAGAGGTGGTAGAAAAGGATGGAGAGGGTGGAGAGGGGGTCGGGTAGTTAGACTTTCACCTATCTAAGAGGTAGTGGTAGAGGATGTACCAATGTTGGAGATCGGAGGTGGAGTTGATGCACAGGTCGGAGATGAGCATGCTGCCAAGGAGGCAGTTGTAGAGGAGTTAGCTGATGTAGATATTGGGGGAGAGGATGTCGTAGAGGATGAGGATATGGATATGGATATAGATCCTTTAGGTATTCTGGCAGGGTATGGGGAGGACGATGTTGAGGAGGAGGCAACTACGAAGGAGCAGGTGAGAGAGCTCATAGATCAGATTGTGGAGGGGAGACGAGAGGATGATGCCCCTAGGGATGGTGATTGGGAGGCCATGGAGGAGAGACTGAGACTGATGACATTAGAACTTGATGCCATGCAGATAGAGAGAGACAGTGCTCGTGCAAAGAGAGACAGTGCACTTATGGAGAGGGATCAAGCCATAGCCTGACGATAGGAGACTGAGCAATAGTATACTGAGGTCAGATGCCTGGTCAGTGGGTTTGCATCCGATGGCATGGTACGGGAGTTAGTTAGAGCCATAGAGAGGGCTACATATTATAGGGACTTATATGAGTCTATGGTGCCAGTAGACAGATGAGCTCCTTGATTTTCAGAGGTTCACAGCCAAAGATCATAGAGCAAGAGTCAGACTTGGACACAAAGTACAGAGGGTGTGGTAAGACCACTGAGGACAGGTCCGTATGATAGGCCTTGTACCTCACAGAGATTACCTCTGAGGTAGTTTCTGCCACCTTCACCACGTGACAGTAGTGCTAGTGGGACATGTTGATACTGTTATACATGTAGACATTGTATTTTGATCAGAGAGAGCCTGTGAGCTCATTTTTATTTATAGATACATTCAGACATTATACTGTGACACACTATTTTGAGCAATATATATATGATTTTTGGTGGCTTCTACATGATATTTAGTTCTATTTTATGATGATGATTTGCTTCTATATGATTATGTTCCCTAGATGATGTATGTATATGTGCTATGAATGAATGTTTCTACATGATGCGTTTATGCAGTTTATAATGTTATGAATGTCTTTATTTACTTATGAAAATGGATGTAATGTTCTATATGATGTTATGTATATGTGATGATGAAATGTACATGTAATGTTTCCATTATGTACCTTATGATGATGGAATGCCTATTATGCAATGATTTCGTAAATATGTAATGAAGATGTTAATGCAATGCAACTATATGAAATGTTTATAGAATGTATGCACATGCAAATTATCTAATGTTTTTGTTGTGTCACATGACTTTATCATTATGTCAGAAAAGAAGAAATGTTAGCATGAATGAATGCAAAATGTTAGTAAGAAATAACGAAGGTTGATTGATTGAAAAACATATGATCTTCGATATTTTTGCAAATATGCTATGCTTGCTCATTATCATCATTGGGCGGGACATGAAACAAATGGATAGTACACACCATGATATGAGATAGACCATAGTGTACATAGTCATCCATCCGCGAAGAACAAACAGTCGTAGACAAGGAGTGTCTTAACTCATACTAAGGACAAAATTGCCCCAATCGTTTTGTCTTGACAAACCACAGACAACAAACAAATAAAAGACGGGTCATGAGACGTCATTGCTCCTCTAAATCGCCGATAGGACATCCTTGAGGAAACTAGTAACATGACTCAAAAACCAATGTTAAAAAGACAGTTGATAGACAACAGTCAAAGAAAAAGAGTCTTGAGACATCCTTCCTTCTCTAAATCCTTCAAGGGACATCCTTGAGAAAGCTAGTAACTGGACTTAATTCACAAATCGATAAAAAGATAAGACAAAATAATATATAAAGTCATAAAGCCAAATAAAAGTATAACATGACTCAAAAACCAATGTTAAAAAGACAGTTGATAGACAACAGTCAAAGAAAAAGAGTCTTGAGACATCCTTCCTTCTCTAAATCCTTCAAGGGACATCCTTGAGAAAGCTAGTAACCGGACTTAATTCACAAATCGATAAAAAGATAAGACAAAATAACATATAAAGTCATAAAGCCAAAACTTGATCTTGTGGGATTGTTTGATTGTTTGATGTTTGACATAGCATAATGCAAGAGATGACACATACCGCAATAAGACGTTGAGTCTAGTTTCAACTTGGTGACTATTTGTGTAAGGCATGATAAGCCCAATTTCAGAAAGACACATGCTGTATAAGATGTTGGAGCTTGATGACGTTGATGCAACAAGCTTCATGAGGCTATGACAATTTGACGATGTCTGTTGAAAAGAAAGACATATCTTGCTAAGTCATAGGTTGATCACTTTGACAATGTGATTGATATTGACTTGATGACTGTTTTGAGTTGTTGTGTTATTGATGCATGACTTGTTTTGATTCCCTGACTGATTAAAAGTGTGTGTATGTGTGTATTGATAGTGTATGACTTGAGATGATACCCTAAAGGACTGACCTAATGCACCCTCGGGGGCTCATCGATTGATTAGCCTTGCCTACGTTGTACACACAAAGACCTCGTAGTTCGACACAACTTTAACTGACATAACTGACTGAAGATATATACTTAAGCTGATGATATGGAATGTGTGTGATAGTGAATGTGAATGAACCCTATTGGACTGGCCTAGTGTGGTCTCAGGAGCTCATCAATAGATTAGCCTTGCTACGTTGTACACGTAGAGACCTCGTAGTTCGACATGACCAATGACTTTGAATGTACAAAGAGTCATGATTTTAATGTGTGTGATACACGAAAAACCTAGACAAATAGACCTAATGCCTTGGGGGCACATCGACTGATGGCCTTGCCTATGTCCATTCATAGAGGCAACATAGTTTGACTATGTCTACGACTGACTTAACATGACTGACTTGACTCTGTTTTTGGGATTTTCTGACATGTTTTTGATTTTTTTTGTATTTTTGAAGTTTTCTACTGTTTTTGGATTTATTTTTTTTAGGACATTTTTCGATGGTGTAATTCTATGTACAAGGTCCTCATGGCATAGAACAAGGATTTTCCCCCAGTCAGGAATAAGACATGTGAGATGGAGTGGGGAATGTGACGGAATAGACTTTGATGTCAATCGTTCCAAGCAATGGATAGGACAACCATTAATTATGAGGGATGGTGAAAAAGTCTGATTTGGAATGATGGTAGATGAAAGAGCGAGTTTGACTACACATGGCACCTGTTTTCCAGGTTTCACCATGGTACGTATCCATAGTGCCACCAAAGTGGTTTTCACTATTGGACGAATTATTTCTCTTTAATTTTTTTTTTTGTTGATTTTTCAAAAAAAAAAATTGGTGTTACAAAGACACCTGTTTGCCAGGTTTTCATCAAGGTAACCATTTTTTTGTTTTTTTGTTTTTGTTTTTGTATTTTTCTAACTAAGACAAAGGCTCTCAGAAGCTACACATAGAACCTTTTCAGTTGCACGTTGTTGATTGGTGACAAGAGTGGCTCCCCTTCAGGGGTAGAGAGTTGGTACGCTCCAGATCCAAAATATTTTGTGACAATATAAGGCCCTAACCAGTTAGGCTCAAACTTTCCTGGCTTTTCTCGTTCAGCTTTATTCTTGGGATTCTCCATTAAAATCAGGTCACCAATGTCAAAGTGTCTATTGAGAAATTTCCTATTATAGCTATGACGAAGATGATTCTGATATGCTTGCAAATGGTCTAGTGCTTTCTGTTTTCTTCATCCAGTAATTCTAGCTCTTGTAATCTGGATACACGGTATTCTTCATCATCAACGTGACCTTTCAAGGATACCCTCAAGGAAGGAATTTCAACCTCAATAGGTAAGATAGCTTTGGACCCGAATACTAGGGAGTATGGAGTAGCACCAGTGGGAGTATAGATGCTTGTTTGGTAAGCCCATAAGGCATGATTTAACTGTAGGTGCCAGTCACGACTAGCATCATTGACAGTCTTCTTTAGGATTCTAACAATGGTTTTATTAGATGCCTCGGCTTGGCCATTACCTTATGGGTAATATGGGGTGGAAAAATGATGTTTGATATGGAAATCTTCACATAGATGGCATACTTCTTGGTTTTTGAATGGGAGGCCATTGTCTGTGATAATGGATTGGGGTACACCATACTGACAAATGATATAGTTTAGGATAAATTTGGATATTTGCGTGCCGGTGATGTAAGTCATGGGAATGGCTTCAATCCATTTGGTGAAGTATTCGATGGCGGTTATGATGAATTTATGGCCATTGGATGATGGAGGGTGTACCTTACCTATGAGGTCAAGTCCCCATTGGGAAAAGGGCCATGGTGATGTAATCAGATGAAGCTCTTATGCTGGTGCTCTTATCAAATCTCTGTGTATCTGACACTGTCTATATTTCTTTACAAAGATATATGAGTCTTTCTCCATTGGAGGCCAATAATAACCTAATCTCATAATCTTATGGGCTAAAGTAGGACCACTCGAATGGGATCCGCATATACCGCTTGTAAGGTTGTTTGTGCTTCTTCAACATCGAGACATCTCATCAGGGCGTTATCTAAGGTACGTCTATACAGGGTATCTCCGATGATGGTGTACTTAGCTGACTTACGGATAAAGGTTCGACGTTGTTTATTTGATAGGTCTAGAGGTAAGGTTTGGTCAGTTAGATAGTCGAATATGTCTTTATACCAAGGGGAAGTAGGACCAACAATTATACACACCATCATAGAATCAGGGACATCATTGGTGGGGACCAACAACTGTTCAACCAAAAACTCAAACTTAGGGACATTGCTCAGAATATCTAGTAAGGAACCCACAGTTGCCATAGCATCTGTAACCCTGTTCTGAATACGTGGTATTTGTTGAAAGGTAATTTCATCAAAGTACTTCTTGAAATTGTCAGCCATGTGCTTGTAGGGGGCAAGTTTCTCATCCTTAGTCTCATAATCATCATTTACTTGCCGGACTACAAGCTGAGAATCACCAAAAACATGTAGACTCTTAATCTTCCACTAAGCTGCCATTTTTAATCCGATCACTAAGGCTTCATACTTTGCTATGTTGTTGGTATAAGGGAAAGCAATCCTAAATGATTTAGGAATGGTATCGCCTTGAGGTGTAACAAATAGGATACCTGCCCCTAAACCACGATTTGTATGTGACCCGTCAAAATATAATTTCCATCCGGTTCTAGTGTCAATGATGAAAATAAATTCATCAAGAAAATCCACCACTAAAGGATGGTCTGCCTTCATGGGTACATCTGCTAACTGATCTGTAATCACCTGTCCTTTTATAGCCTTCCTCTCTACATATTAGATGTCATACTCGCTAAGTATCATAACCCATTTAACCAATCGGCCTGTTAATGTTGCCTTACTTAGGAGATATTTGAGGGGATCAATCTTTGCAACCAACATTGTTTGGTGATTGAGAATATAGTGCCAAAGTTTTTGAGTAGCAAAGACTACCACAAGACAGGAACGTTTTATGTTGTTGTAATTCAATTCATATCCCACCAAGGTATGACTAATGTAGTAAACTGCTCTCTCATGACCTTGATCATCGTTTTGTGCGAGAAGAGCCCCTAATGCTAACTAAGTTGTTGAAATGTATAGTATAAATGGTTTTCCATCTATAGGTGGCATTAAGACAGGTGGAGTGAGAAAATAATCCTTGATTTGTTGGAAAGATTCCTAAAATTTAGGTGTCCACACAAATGGTACTCCTTTCTTGAGTAAATGTTGAAATGGGTGTATTTTATCTACCAATTGTACAATGAAATGCTTGATGGACTGTAATCTTCCATGTAGTTTTCTGAGTTGACCAATGCTGCCTGGAGGAGGCATTTCTATGATAGCTCTTATCTTCTCTAGATCTAATTCAATGCCTCTTTTGGAGATGATATACCCTAGAAGTTTCCCTGATTTTACTCCAAAGACACACTTCTTTGGATTTAGCCTGACGTTGTAATTCTCTAGCCTCTGGAATATCTTGTCTAGAACCTTCAAATGATCTGCCCTTGTTTCTGATTTAGCTATAATGTCATCTACATAATCTTCCATGAGAGTATGTATAAAGTCATGGAAAATCATAGTCATTGCCCGTTGATAGGTAGCTCCTGTGTTCTTAAGCCCAAAAGGAATAACATTCCAATAGTATGTGCCCCATGGACACGTGAAAGCCGTCTTGTGTTGGTCTTCAGCTATGATTTTGATTTGGTTATATCCAGAGAAACCATCTATGAGGGATAGCATCTCGTATCCTATTGTAAGATATACTATCATGACTATGTTCGACAAAGGGAAGTCATCTTTAGGACATGCCTTGTTGATGTATCTAAAGTTTGTGCAAATGCGGATGCCCCCAGTTGGTTTAGTCACTGGTAAAAGATTTGAAATCCAGTCTACATAGTATATAGTTCTTATAAATCCAACATCCAGGAGTTTCTTAAGTTCTACTTTGACCAGTAGAGCAATCTGTGGATGTATTTTCCTTAACTTCTGTTTGAATGGCTTAATACCTGGCTGCAATGGTAAATGGTGCAATATTAGGTCTAGATCTAGCCCAGGCATGTCAGCGTATGAACATGCAAAGTTCATCTATCTCTTTGCGAAGAAGTCCTTAAACTCAAGTTGTTCTGCCCCTGTCAATGATGTTGCAAAGTATATGTGCCAAGGGTTTTCTTCTATATTTATGTTGACCTTAATAGACTCTTCGAATAGCATTGGTGAGTTTTCCTATTCAACGGGGAGAATATTTAAACCTCTATCCTTGGGTGCCTTAGAGAGGTTTTCTCCCTCGGATACGTCCTTTATTTTGACTGTTTCTTCGTCCAAAGGCACCTTTCGATTTTCACCTAGGGACTTGTCATTTTTCTCATTTTCATCATTTTTCTTTTTATTTTCATTTTTGCGACTAGAGGTGTAAATAGACTCCCCAAAATATGCTTTGTCATCCAATTCTATGGTAAAACTAGCTTTATGATCCCCTCTTGGTATGCCTTCTTGAAGTCCCATGAACTCAATAATTGCTTCATCATTCTCGAATGTGTCTATGATGGGTGTACCTTGTTCATCCCAGTCGATAAGTTTGGGATATATGAGAGGCATGTCATCATCAGAGTTATTAAAGGTGGAAGTTGATAAGGTGAATATAGAATGGTTGACATGGTCACAAAAGCTTTGGACTAACTCCTTCTTGTTCTTTTTCATATGGGTAGGTATATTCTATTGTGGGAATATTGTAAGGGTTGAGTCGTTAGAAGATGGTTTATCAGGTTCCCAAGATGCATGATCAAGGGTTTCCCAATAATAGTTCTTATAACATTCTTCTTTGGACAAGTGCTTGCTATGACGAGGACTAGATGGTTTTGGTACAGGTTTTATCTTTAGGTCCAATTCTCCAAATAGAGCATCTATGTTCATGGTACTGGTAGAAGAAAGAGAATCCCATTCACAATCACTTGAGTCTAGAGATTCATCATAAACTGGGGGAAGTGGTTCATGAGATATCTCGATGTCTACGCAAGCACTCACTTCCTCTTGAAATGGTGATGAAGTACTAGGAAAACCAATTCTAAGCGGTTGAAACCCTAGCCCTAGGTTTTTTGGTTGTGGTGAGACAGTGATCGGTTCCGTCCTTCCTTTTTGATGTAGTTCTAACCCACTGTTCCCATCATAGCCTTCGTTTTGCATTATCTTAAAGCATTTTCCATATTGGTCCTTAGCTATTTGAATAGATGGTGAGGGGTATTCATTGTCTTCCTAGTACAACCAGGAGGTAATATCACCTTGATCTACAATTTCTTCACTTAACTCTCCCCATTTGGTCAATGTCATTGTAGGGGGAACATGAAATGTGACTACTGACTGTCTTCTATCTAGCATGGGTAAGCCATATGCCTTAGGTGGAACAAGTTGACTGACATAGTATGATGCCTTTATGTAATATTATCCACAACCCTTGTCTTGGATCTCGACCTTTGGAGTGGATGATGGTGGTTTGAATGAAATGAACTTAGTAAGATGTGATGGGTCAATGTATAGGGATAAAGTGGATGATGAAGCTTCTTGGTTAACTGGTACCTGTCATTGTGGAATTTCCCTTAGGCTTGTACAATACTGAAAAGGATCTGGATCACCATCAATCGTGATCTCGGTACCATTATATGGGAATTTAAGACATTGGTGATATGTTGAAGGTACGACTTTCATCGCGTGTATCCAAGGTCTACCTAACAATAGGTTATACGAAAGGGTCAGATCCAAGACTTGGAAGCTAGTGTTCATAATTGTTGGGCCAATTCTGATAGGGAGTGTGACAACTCCTTTGGATGATCTTTCCTCATCATCGTAAGCCTTGATGACTATACTTTTAGAGGTGTCTATGAATTCTTCTGAGAATCCTAATGCCTTAACCAATTTTAGGGTACACAGGTTCAAACCCGCTCCTCCATCTACCAAGACTCGTTTGACTTTGGTTTGATGGACCAAGACTTCAAGATGTAATGGGTCATTATGATCAGAATTTTCGGTTGAGTAATCTTGTTGGGAAAATGTGGCATGATGTGAGTTGGTTATATATCCCACCATTTCTTTGAAACGATTGGCATCTAAGTCTGTAGGAACAGTCATGTTCTATAAAGCTTTGTCAAGAATAGCTCGATGCTCAGGTGATAAAGTCAATAGTTCCAAAATGGAGATCTGTGCGGTGTTCTAACTCAATTGATCAATGAGATTGTACTTAAACTTGGAAGCTTGTGTAGGTGGCTCAAAAGAAGGACCTGGAATAGTTATCTTAGTTCTACGTGTGTTTACAACACATTCCAGATGCTTCTTAATGACGATGGTATTAACATTTTCATTTTCAGATCGGAGGTGATTTATGATCGTTCCTTTACCATAGTCATACTTAGTATTGGTATAATTGGTTGATGGATTATTCTTGGTTCCCGAACTGGAGGCCTTTCCTTTTTTGTGGTCATGTAATAGGTCTGTGAAGACCTTATGATCACTGTTCTTCATATTTTTTTGCCCATTGACCTCTATGGTTCCATTTTCAACAAAGTCTTGGATAATATTCTTTAGTTGTCGACATTGTTGTAGGTTGTGTCCTTTTGTTCAATGATAGTCACAATAGGCATTGTCGTCCCACCATGAAGGTTTAAACTGTCTAGGATCATACTCTCTTGGTTCCAAAGGTTTAATGAGATTATGTTTAATCAAATCTTTGAAAACTGTCTCGATTGGTTTCCCTAAAGGGGTAAATTCTTGTGTAGGAAATATCCTTTGTGGTCATTGTTGTTGTGAATTTTGGACATAATTGGCTATTTGATCTGGACTATTCGTCATGTCTTGATTGGGGTTGTAACCTCTAAGTGTGATAACTGGTCCCGTATGTATGGTTTTAGCATCAAAACTGTCATCATTTGTAACATTTTTGTTTCTCGACCATAATTTGTTTCTATCATTAGGTGTGTTTTGATTTTGGACAACTGGGTTCTTGCTTGGTACTTTTATTTCACCTTTGTCAATAAGGCCCTTTTCAAGGATGATGCCCTTTTGTACCAAGTCTAGGAATGAAGTACAACAATGTACCCTTAAGTCACCTCTTAGTTTTGGATTGATGTTTTCAAGGAATATCGTGACCTTCTGTTTTTCTGGTATTTCAATTGGACATCTGCTAGCTAGACTTCTCCATCTCTGGAAGAAAGTGGTGAAAGTTTCACCGTCTTCTTGTGTTGTGTGGCACAAGGTTGCTATTGTTACTTCCTTGTCTATGTTAAAGGCAAAGTGTTGGACAAAATTCTCAGCTAATTCACCCCAGGATCGTATACCATATGGTAATTTAGAAAACCATTCCAGTGCTATCCTGATAAGGGTTCACGAAAATAGTCTCATCAAGTATGTGGGGTCATATGATATGTCCATGCATGCTGTTGAGAATTCTCTAATGTGTTCCAAAGGATTCTTCCTCCCATTATATGTAAGAAAGTTCGATATAATGTATCCATGGGGAAGGGTGTCATATAAAGTGCTTTGTCAAATGGACATGGACATAGGTCTTGCACTGAGATAGTTCATTTGCCTGACACAGACATGTTGTCCACCTATTGTTGAAGCATTTGCATTTGGTTTTGAAGAACATATACTTGTGTCAAGGACATGTTGTTTGCATTATTTGGATCAATGTAGGTGTTCTGAAATGCCATGTTCTGTGACGGGTTATGATTTGGCGAGGGAATATATCCCGTTAGAATGTTTTGATTCAGATTGGGGATATTTCTTGTTTGAATGTTCTGATTTGGATTGGGAATATGTCCTATCTGAATGTTCTAATTTGGATTGGGAATATTTCCTGTTTGAATGGTCTGATTTGGTATAGGAATATTTCCTGTCTGAATGGTCTGATTTGGTATAGGAATATTCATGCCAACTTTGAATCTCTTACCAATCGTTTTGGTACCAAAGGGGTTTGATGAAGTTGCTCCGGCAATAAATTGTAAACCTTGTGTTATGTTGAAAGGGGTTGGGTTCACAATTGATGATGTTTGATTTGGTAAGCCGGTTGGTATTGCTGCGGTGATTTGGGGAATAGAAACACTTGACATCATAGTTTGTGTCGATTGAATAGATGGTGTTTTCATATGAATGTCAAATCTTGGTGGTAGTGTGGCACCTTCTACTAGAAACTTTGCTAGATAGTGTTGGGGATCATTTTCCAAGCACTCATCCATGAAGGATGCAAATTCAGGATCTTGTATGATGGCATCTATGTCTTCAATGTAAATTTGTCCATGTGTGTCTCTAGTGACGTGTTTTTCAAGCAAAGGTCTGTGTGGTCTTTCTTTCCCTAATGGTTGATTTGTGAAAGGATTGACAAGTTCATTGGGGTCCAAAATTGCTTTTTGTTTCTTTTGAGACCTTGTTTCGACCATGAAAAGTTGCTCAAAATGGGGTAATGCAGACTATGTCTTAAAACTGATATGTCCTATTGCTATGTTTTTTGGATTTTCTGACAATAAAGGATGTTGCTAAAATGATTTCTAAAAAGACGTATACTAAGATGACGTATGGTAGGATAGACAATATGCAAAATCTCGAGTAGACTATGACGGTAAATGATTCTAAAATGGGTATAACCTACCTCCTACAGAATAAATGCATGCAAGGATTTGAATTTGACCAAGGAACCTAATTGTAGGACAAAGACAGTTGACAAAATGAATTTCCCAAACTAGACTGTTGAGCTGGAAAGATTCAGTAATAGGACCAAATTGACCAGGGTCAATGATTGTGACAAACCAGAACATGAATGTATCCAATGATGAGAAAAGTTATCTATTCTATGATATGAAATTTCCTAGGAAGTATCTATATGCATGCAACTTATGATGACTATGACAAGAACGTATATGACACCTAATAATGCAAGGGATTTTTTTAGCAAAGTTTTCCAGTTTCTATCCAAGGTTGATCTTAAGAGACAAAAGTGAAAAATGACAGTTATTTTTTCGGACTCAATTTGCAGTTTTCTCAGTTTCTGTTGACAGTCAAATGTGGTTCACCTATCAGATGCGGTTCTATTTTCGATAGATGCGGTTTACAATGTGCATGCGGTGATTTGACTAAAAATAGGTTTTGAATGTCGATTGGTAATTTTGACTTGTGACAGATGCGGTTTATGTTTTGACAGATGCGACTCACGGTCATAGTTGCGGCTCAGAATATAGACTCTGTGAACCTAAACTTGTTGACAAACACATGCGGTTTTTCTGTTGACAGATACGGCTTGCATATACACACGCGACTCAAAATTTGATAGTTGTGGCTCGTATTATCTAAACTGTGTAAAGATGGACTTTGTTGACAGACACATGCGGCATTTACCCTAACAATTGCGACTCACTAAGACAGATGTTGTGTTAAAAATGATAGTTGCGACCCAATTTGACAGTTGCAGTTTTTTTCTAAAGATTGGTTTCTAACTGAATCCGTTTGTTGATCAAGTTTTTTGACGAATACAAAAAAAACAAGTACATAAATCAATGTATTTTTAGTTTGTGATGATAGAACTGTTAAGACCATAAAACATTTACAACCTAGGATTTTTAGACAATATTTACTGAATTCTTACTTGGATTTCTCTAGCTACGCATATTCAAGGCGGATGACTAGAAGCTTGACCCCACTGGCTCCCCTCCACGACACTCACTTATACGGGGCAGCCAACCTACTATACCCATGAAACTCCCATGGCATACATCTCATCTCCGCACATGAACCATAAGTATGTAAGACGGCTTCACAGGTCTGAACCTGCTGCACCAACAAATAGGTAGGATTTTGGAAAAACTACAACATGGTTTTTAGTAAGGGAATTCTATTCGTGGGGCACTATTTAGCTCGGTGAGAGACCATTTCTGCCCTTCTCGTCGAAATAGTGAGCATGATTTCTGGGGTTTCTTCCTGAAATCTGTTTTTATATACCGAGTGGAAGTTGCTGGCTAAAGCGTGTTACCGATTTGAGTCATCTTAGGGTGAGTACTTTTTCCCACCAAGACAAGCCCAAATTCTAGAGTCAGTAACCATTTCTCTTACACCCAGGATCGCATGACTATGCAAGGGGAGAGGATACTTCGATATACCGAATCGTAAAGGGTGACATAAATGTGCTTTCGCACCAAACAAAGCAAACACTGATTCTTTTTAATCCAAAATGACAATGATTTATCTACCAAACAAAAAGATTTTTAAATAAAACAAAGTCATTAGGTCTTGCATGCAAACTGACCAGTAGTTGGTTTTTGGTGTCTTCGGCTTTCATCTTGTAGAAATATTGGTTTTTGGTTTTAATTGGTCTTCTATGCTTCATCCTGCAAAAACTAAGTTATTCCACCTTAACACAGCTGTAAACAAACATTTAGCGAAAAATGAAATAACACAAAAAATGAAAATGAAAACGCAAATGTATAGATGTGAATAAAAAAGTGAAAAAATATTACCGGGCAGATGCGGCTTTTCGAGCCACAGATGTGGCTCGATGTTGACAGGCGGATGCGGTTCGTGTTGACAGTCAGACGCAACATGAATTGTTGATAGGCAGATGTGATGTAGAGTGTCACGGATGTGGTGCACAATGTCAGATGCGTCACAATGTGGTGCACCTTGTTGAATGTCTAAGAAAAATATTGAAGATAAGTTTCTTCTCAAAAGTGTATGATTTCGGGAGGAGGAATAATGATAATGACAGGCCATTTTATAGATTTTGGGTTTTCAAACAATCGGCTCAGATTCAAAGATCGATGAACGAGATTGATGAATGTCATGCAATGTGAGTTCTGTGTCAAATAGAACATGAGTTAGAAAAGACTGAAAGATAAAGATTAAATTAGAACGATAACTTAATCTTGTGTCAAGACTGCTCGAAAATAGAAAGAACAAGAGTTCAAGATCTTAATCTTCAGTTAAGAGTATTCGAAAATAGAAGAAATAGACTTTGAATGTCAAAGACAAAGTTAGAACTCGAAGAATAATTCATTTGAATGCATACATGCATATGAGTTAGAACTAGTTAACTGACTAGTTGTGACAGAGAGTCCTCTCGCAAAGCCGGTCAGATACCGAACCCGGAAATAATTGGCGGTTTTAAAATAGATCTTGAGTTAGAAGGTGAGTGAATGATTTAGATAACTGAATGATAGAAGAATGTGACATACATAATTAAAATATGAATTAAATGTTAATTTAATTCAACATTCAAAAATGAAATGAATTTAATTAAATAAATAAAGTAATTTATTTAATTTGACTGTTGAAAAGGTGGAATTGAATAATTAAATAATAAATATTTAATTATAGTTAAAGAGGATTAAATTAATAATTAAATAAAGATATTTAATTATAGTTGAAATATGATAAAGGGGGTAATTAAATAATAAATATTTAATTAAGAAGGAAGAATTAATTAGTTAGCGACATAATTAAACAAATATGATTTATTTAATTAATCAAGTTGAATAAATGTTATTATGAACTAATGAATTAATTAAAAAGGGGTATTTAATTAATAGAGGAAATATGTGTTAGAAAGGTAGTTAAATAATTAACATTATTTAATCAATGACCATAGATAATAGAAAATTATGTCGAAAGTGGTGTTCGCAGGCCTAGACCAATTTTCAGTGTCTACACATAATGTGATACCCCGTACTGTTTTGTTTGATGTATCTCTCTCTTTTTGCACATTCCTCTACACATACCTACATTATTCTATGTGTCGTAAACATTTTATAATTTTTCACTTGTCTTGTGTTTTCCTTTTGGGGATGATGCAAGGTGTCGCGACTTTTAGGTCTCTTCCATGCTGACCCGAAAGGCTTTTTATTTTTTTTGCTCTCTATGTGTCATTCTTCTAGTTCTATGAATATTTGGGGAATGCTGATGTTTCTAAGCTCTATAACAACATTGTATCAAAGATATAATGACCCTGAATCCATAGATCCCTTATGTATTTTTGGGGGAAACCCCTCCGTCCTTTTTCATGGTGTAGCTTTATTTCAAAAAAATATGACTTTACATAGTTCTTTTTGAGGAAGCTCCGATGTCTTAGGATTGAATATTGACTACTTTAAAGCAATTGCTCACAACAATGGTGTTAGAAACCGCTTTAAAGCGGGGGCATACATTGATAATATATTTCAACATTTTTAATGTTTTATTGTGTGATTTTTTTCTTTCTTATGATGCATCCTTTTCTTGGCGGTGTCATTGGGTTTGATGTCCTCCAAGAGTGATATTTCTAAGTGTATGACTTTCCTCTTAGCGGTGATGCGACACACTGCACTCCCTAAGTTGTGAAACTTTTACTCTTGACTTGTCCTCTCTTGGAGATATTAGGCATAATGTTCCCTAAGAAGAAGACCTTACACGAACTAGGAAAAGTCCCTTTGAACAAAAACCTATATACAATGTTCATAAGTGTTTGGCATAACACAACTTGCTAACCTTGTGAAGCTCAAACCTTGAATTCAAGGCCACCTAGCATAAAACACCTTACTTTCCTACGAATCCTTGTTGTGTGGCACCATATTGAAGTTATCGGAGGGATAGCTTTGATATGGTTAGTATGATGAGTGTTGACATAGAGGCATGAATTTCTCATTGTACGGTGAGAGCCTATAGACCTGGCATGACCTTCTCACTAAGCCACTTTATTGGAAGACTCACCTAGTGGATAGCCTAAAGTTCCACTACCTCAAAAGGAGCACAAATAAAAATGTTAGATGTATTATGTTGTGCCTATAGCGCACATGCCCCATTCGGAACGAGGACCCTCTCTTTTTTCTTGTTCTGGGTCACTTTTGCTTCGCCTCATTTCGTCTACCCTTATTTTTGAGTCCTAAATGGTCAAGGAACCCTAAAAGAATCATCTTGAGTTGACCATATATTTCTCCCCCCAAATTTTCAAAGTCCTAGGTCTTCGTAGGATTTTATTCGCTATTTACCTTCAAAGTTTTTAAACTGATGTCCTCCAGTTGGTGCGGGTCCGCCCTTGCGGGCCATCGTCTGTGGGTTTCCTTCCTATCATCACTATTCCAAATGACTGTCTCTTAGCATCCTCCCATTTGTGTGACCAACAGTCAATCTTGCTCTTTTTTACTGACATTCGTTCCTAATGGCCAATGCTTGATCGTCGTCCGCTTAGAGGACCCCACCATCTCGATTGTCATTTTGAAGTGACTGTTCACCAACCAAGGTGGTTGTCATACCAACATTAAATGAGGACATTAAATTCCACATTTTCTATAAATACCCCACTTGAGCAATCATTTTCACAAAATTCCTTTGCAGAGAGAAGTGTCAGAGCTCCAGCCCTCACCTTCATCGCGCCTGCAGCCTCCATTACCTGATTCAAGCAACAATCAAAGAGTGATTCATTAACGACCATATGGGATCATGAGGTGAGTTTTCCACCACCTTCACCATGTGAATTTTACCTTAAAATAAAAAATGGTTAAGTGTTTTCTCAATGAAAATGATAAAACTACGTAAAGAAATGACCTCCTTACAAAACCCATGAGTTAGAAACTTGAAAATCCTCTAAAACTTCGATCTAGTCGCATTCAGAACCTAATGCCCTTGTTGCTATTCTTGAGTGCAATAGTCATTCCACTCGGGACCACATCCTACCCGATGTCATTCCTTTCCCGCAAAAATCATAAGCTTTCAAAAATGACTGCCACACTTTCCAGTCCCGCCTTTACGAGATGCTCCCTCCTCTTGACCGTTATAAACCTTAAGAGTTTCACGAGTTCAAGGGCACGTCCTCCAGCTCGGTCGGGTCTGACCCTGTGGGCCTCCGCTTGCACATTTATTTTTGGCTCTACCATTCCAAGAGGCCTCTGTGACCCATCATTTCTCCTATTGGGTCCTGCTCCTACAGCCGTCGCTCAAGACAAACTTGAAAATTTCACAAGTCCAAATAATTGACCCTCAGACCCTCTCCAACCCGCAGTTGCGGACCTCCTTCAATGGAAGTCCATTTAAATTCCATCATGACAGATGACCATATTATGGTATCCTTCCAACCGTCAAACCCCACACTCTCCATTTCTGATCAATGCTTAACTGAGCTAAAGAGAAGGTCACGAACCCTTTGTGGGTAGAGTCTCGTGGACTACTGTTTGTGGGACTCCATTCATGTTTCACCATTTCAGACGGTGTTTGATCTCCATCCTTTCGCTTTGTGGAAATCAAACTTCTATCTACCCCTTCGTTGCTGAAAATGCTAAGTTTAAAGGGGGGCGTCGTTTGCTCTTGCAGGTTGTGACCCGTGGGGGGCCGTGTCTTCATCACTGTGTCTCAAACGACCATCACAACATCCTTCCGCCTATTAAGTTTTGAGTTCTCTACGACCGTCCATTCCATGCCTCCAAAATAAGCTAAGTCATTTTCTCTCGCGAGACCTCACTTGCGGGCCACCCTGTGTGGACTGCTGTCCATCCCTAGCTATCCTGAATGGTAAAGGTTCCCCATCTCCCCGCTCTTCAGAATCCACCATCCTCCTCACCGCTGAAGTATCAAGAATAAACCAAATGAAATTGATGGTTGATGCCCTCCTATGAACTCGACCATGCGGGCATACCATGTCATAATTTCATCCCACTGACGCCATTCCGAATGACTAATATCTCACGTCCTTTTGCACCTCTCAACCCGCACTTCTAAGGATCAATCATATGATGGTCACCACCCTCCAACCCTGCAGATCCCACGTTGCGGGAATCCATCTCCAAACGAAATACATAAGATGATTTTTAGGGGATTTTGTGTTATTTTATGATGAGTTGTCTAATCTAACGTTGTTTTGCAAGATTTTGGCTAACGTTCCTCATAATTTATGCTTGAGTCATTTATTTCTCCTTTGGTTGTAGGATATATAGAACCAGCTATCGGATCCTCGGGGCGTCCATAGAGAAAGACAAAGGGAAGAATATTGCCAAAGCACCTAGAGGCAAAGAAGATAAAGATCAAATGAGATACAAGTTCCAGGGGGAACCCCTCAACTCAAAGGTCACTATTTGACTGGAAGGAGATCTTAGACACCAATTTGGGACACATCGACATTGATGAATTCAAATAGAGGGTCAGACTCCACCCTACAACATAAAATGCCAGAAGAATTAGAGGCAATGGAATTGCTAAGGCTACAGGATTCCCACTGGCTCTCATAGCCGCCGAACTTGTAATGGCCTGCAGGGAGGCATACAGAGAAGAGACCCAAAAAATAGTGGATAGAGATGGGAATGTGTTGGCTGACCTATCCGCCAAGTCAATAGGGAGGACCTTTTGCATCCCTACCTTTAGTGAGATGGAACAAAATTCTAAGGAATATGGTAAGCAGATGTGAGATGTTGATCCCCTCAAGTGTAAGAAATTAATCAATCAATACTGGCTAAAGGACAAGAGGGACAATGCTAATAAAGTCCCCCAAGAGCTCTTCTAAAGTAACTTTACAAAGATTACCATGACTTAGTAACTCTTCTGAGAAGAGTTATGGGCCTTCCATCTGTGGCTTTCTTTCAGGATTGGATGTTCTATTTCATTGAGGAGATCATCTGAGGAGACACATATTTTTATCGGGCTGGAATGATTAGTGACTACTTGCATGAGCAGTTTGTGGAAGTGAAGAAAACTTCAAAGTTCTACATGACATCATACCTAGTCTACTTGCTTGCTGACCAAGCCCAATATAGGGGATTATTTGTGGGGCCAAATCTAACTCCAGAAAGTGTACTAAAGGTGTATGACAAGTACCCTCAACTCCATATAGAAATTTCAAGAGGGACTACTGCAAAGTCAATGAAACCTTCATAGGCCACATCATCAGAATGCTTGGTGGTGATCCCGAAAGGAGAGCCTCACACAGTGCCAATGCATTCATTCACTGGTTCGACTTTCTATTTATACAATTTCTAAAATTCACCTACATTTGAGTCATGGATTTCTCTGACAAACCATATAAGCTATCTCGGTACCCAAATGACTGGCCAATATTGCTTGAACTCTCATGGCAGTTACAATGAGCACACACCCTTTTGAGTGACAAGCATAGAGCGGGGATTCCTTATCCCCTCTCCTTCAGCCAGGGAATGTATGAGCTCCATACATCTCAATGTGCAGAATATTCTAACAAGGAGCTGAATGAATATAACTAAGTTTCACACTGCTCGGCCATAGATGGACCTGTATGGAAAACTCAAGAAAATGGTTGGATTAGATTATGCCCACCTACATAATATTGAAGACTTTTGTGCTAATTGTAAGGATGACAAGGAGGTGCGTATGCGGCAATACATGCGCATGACGACCTACTTCTTGAAGGTAGTAAAATTGTTCCATGTGTTGGAGCAAGTGGTTGAAGAATACGGCATAGTGGTGGATCCTAGATATGAAATTGTCGCAAACTTGCCGCTATCGTTGATAGATTGGAACGAAGAGGAGATCAATGACCTTGAAATTATTACAAATCCTTTTGAGGCAAGAAAAAGATAATGGATTGATGGGAAAATTTCCCAATTAAAGCTACAAGGAGTGACTCTGAAATATGGGGAGCTCAAAGAGTCAATGGAAGGTGATACTAACAGTGCCTTTGATGCTGCCTCGATAGGAGAGACCTCGACGTCTCCCCCAAACATGCGATCAAAGAAGAGAAAAGAAGTAGCAAAATGTCAACCCAAATCTAAGGAGTCTCCAGGGAAGGCTTCACAGGTTGGAACTTCAAAGAAATCAAAGAGATCAGGCAATTTCACAGGGATTCCCACTATCTAGGAGAACCCACTACACGAGGGAGAAAATCAACCAAATTCTGCACCTATCACGCTTGTTGTCCCAACCACAACAGTTTCTTCCTTTGTTACTTTACTTGTTTCACAGGCAGTGGTTGCCACCTCTGCGCCCACGATGGAAATTTCAGTCCACCTTGCTTCCACTTATCCTATGGTTCAAGTTATAGCTATAGTATCCTCATTTTCCACTACTTCCCCACTCTCTTCCTCATCCATGTCCCCATCATTGTCTCTTTCGCCTGTCACTGTAGCAACAAAAATGCCCACACTCATCCTCCTAGAAGCTTTCACCAAATACATGCAGAATATGATTTAAGAGCTTTCTGAAATGTTTACAAATCCTACAGTACAGGTTGCCTTGGCTCATGCTATAATTGGTCTCCCTGTCCCTCCTCCTCCTACTAAGCCTCCCATGATGGAAGCAACAATGCAAATTTTTGAAGAATTAGATAGGCAACAAAAGGAGGTGTTAGCGTTAGAACTGATATTTCTGACCATTGAACTTCTCAACCTTCAACTTACCCTCATCTTCCATTGCTCCCACTTAACCGTGAGACTCCCACACAACCGTGAGACTTTCATACAAATGATAATAAAAAACAACCCGCTCTGATAACACTTGTTAGGTTTAGAAGGCAGATAAATATAATAAGTTAAATGCAAATTTGAACAATAAAATAGAGTAATAAAACACACATAGAAGACAACACAAAGAATTTAACGTGGTTCACCCAATCTAGGATACATCCAACAAACCACACCCATCCAATGATTTTATTATCCAGTGCAAAACCTATTACAATATTGCGAATAATGCCATACTACAACTCTCCATCCCAGCCGCTTATAACAAGCTTTTAGAAGCTTCCAAAAATTAGGGTTTACAAAGTCGACTTTTTTCTTTTTTCGGTGATGAAGTGAAAAAAGGTGAAAAAAAGTGTACAGTATAGCATGATCAATCGCCACATACCAATAGGAGGCAGCCAAGAAATTGAAGGAAGAAGGGGATGATTCCCATGAGTATCCCCCACATCAACATCTAGTAATTGATGAGGTCGTCCATGAAGAGGAGGAAGCAAAATATTTTGAGGAAAATGATGAAGAACCAAATTATATTATGGAGACCTTGGATCCTGACCTTGAGGAAGAATTGGCTCGGTAGGTCAAAGATGTTGAAGAGGAGACTAGAAAGCAACCCGTCGTTGAAGAGAAGAATACTAACGAAGAAATGGAGGACATTGAACCTCTAATAGGGGAGCAAGATCAAGGCCCCAAGCACGATGAAGAGTTTCCTCCTCCAGAAGAACAAGAGGAAGGAGGGGAAGAAAAGAAAGAAGAAGACAAGCTTGAAGAAGAGGCTGAAATGAGAAAAATCTTGGAGGTGGAACATCGTGAAGAGCATGGTCATGAAGAAGAAGAGTGAACTTCTAAAAAAGAGGACAGCCCCAAGGAGCATGTAATTGCTAAGTCCCCAAAGAAAGTAACTATTTTTATTTAGGACTTAGATGAAGAAGAAGGGGAAAAGCTAGAATAGGAAACCATAGGTGAAAGACATTGCAAATCTAGCATGCCCATGAGGAGGAAGGTGATCACGAATCACCAAAAGGGGAAACTTAGATGCCCAAGTGGCTTGAAAAGCAACTGGAAAAGAAGACCCCAACCCCAACAGATCCGAAGGCAAAACTGGAGGCTAGCTTGGATCAACCCCAAATCAACACGAAGAAGAAAAAGAAGCCAAAGGTCAGATCTTAGCTGACTGTGGATGCATCCAGATTGAGAAAATTACAAATTTCCACCTCGATAATGGGTGAGGAAGGGTTCAACTATAAAATTTCTACCATTGATTTGGGGACAACAATAAGAGAACATAAAATTGATCATCTTTAGGGATCTGTCGCCACCATTGTGCATCAAATGAACAAGGATAAGACCTCCAAGGAGGAGCTAAAGGCATAAGTGGCAAATCTATCGACCTATATTCAAAAATGGTCTTCAACCGAGGAGCTCCCCACTACATCATCGACTCCCTCACTACTGCTATCAGAGGAGCACATCAACAATATAGAAAAGATAAAGAGCTAGACCAAAGCTATTGAAGATTGGTTTTGGCAGATCCTCTACAATGGGAACATGGGCATTGGACATGCTGTCAGGACAATAGACAAATTCTTAGAGGTGCAAAAGTATCTTGAGGATATAAATAAATTTTTTACTGAATTTTCGGAGTTATATGGGATTACGTATCCTAAAATTGAGGCAATCCTCAAGATGCCTAAAAGAACAGTGAAAAAAGAGCTTGCTCTAGTGGAGGACAATTTTCTGGCTTGTTGAAAACTAGAAATAGGGCCTCGATCACAGGAAAGAAATATTAGAGCGGGTGCTCCATGAGGTGGAGCAAGATATTGATTGGGTTAAAGAAACCAGGTCAGCCTGTGGGGAGTACTTAAAATTGATGACAGATTTTGAAATGCCTGTCGTTGAGCTCGACCTAGAGAGGATAAGACCCTATTTCCATAAGAAGATGGAAAATGGAACCACAAGTGAACTCACGACATATTTTATGGGTTTTTCTGCTCGGGCCTTCACCCAATCTGAACAGGTAATGGAAAATACACCCAAGAGTGACAAAGATTGGGACACACTCACTCGCCAATCCAAAAAATTAAACTTCCAGGTGCTTGAATCTGACATTTTGGAATGGGATAAGATTCATCCTTTGATCGAAAAATTTGTGGAGTATGCCAAATTGC
This sequence comes from Sequoiadendron giganteum, assembly GCA_007115665.2. Classification (NCBI taxonomy): domain Eukaryota; kingdom Viridiplantae; phylum Streptophyta; class Pinopsida; order Cupressales; family Cupressaceae; genus Sequoiadendron; species Sequoiadendron giganteum. Next base: position 78,559,556 of record CM021103.1, on the reverse strand, counting down.
AATAGGAGGATGGAAATATTATTATAGATGATGAGTTCCTCACTGTGTAACTACAAAAAACAACAATTTGCTAGAGGACAAAATGCTAGAGTGTTGCCACAAGAAGACAAAATAGGCTAAAAGACAAATTGTAATTTTAAATTGCTATATATTTGGGGGTAGGTGAAACCCTAATGTAAAATGAATCTGGGATACACAATGAAAGTAAATCTTGGCCATTCAATTCACATTTTGAAAATTATAAATAGGGGGGCCTCCTCTCATTTTCAAGAGAGAGTTGAGTTGTTGTAAAGACATGCTGTTGGAATGTTAATAGAAATTCATTAATTTGGTGGATTCTTGAGTTCCAACTTATGTTGCACAATTCTTCTTCTCTTAGTTAGTGAGTTTGAGTAGATTTACTTTGTTGTTTTATGTGTTTCAGTTTGCTTTAGTGGATTAGTTAGATGTTGTTCATTGATGCTGAAGATTGCTGTGGTGTTGACCTCTTCCTAGTTCATACTTTTGGATACATATTGATGATATACATTTGTGCAAAGTTAGTCTGAACTTTATATCATTGCTGCACTTAGATATCATCTTCTTATTCATGTTCATGGTGAATGAAAAGCTGAAATCTACTGACCTTAAAAGATTGCACTAGTTTCATGATATTGTAAAATTTCTTGGTTAAGTGGAACTAAGTCTTGGGAAGGCTAGCTTGTTGTAGCAACCTCCACTGTCATTGTTCATTGCTAGTTTCAGATCCAGGAACCTCTTCACTTCCCTACTCCTTTTCCTTTTTTTTAATAGTGACTTTGAACGAGGTTCATTGCACATTGTAAAGCCAAATTTGAAGTTGAAATAAGAGTTTTAGACATCTGTTTGAACCTACAATAATTGTGCAATAAACTTCCGATCTTGAAACTCCATTAAATGAACCAATTCTTCTCAGTTTAACTCATGTAAGTCTGCCCTATGATTACCAACAAGATCACATCTTAAAAAATTGAGAAATTCCAAGCAAGTCATGACTTGACACCCGAGATACCTTGGGGAGATTTTCAATAATTCTTTGTTGGAGATTTCCTTTCAAGAGAGGCCATGCACCTATGAATTACCTGTATTGAGAAAGTGCTAAAACACCCATAAAAAAAAATAGTGCTAGAAGGAGGGCTTTATTCTTGCTAAGCTGGATCGAATCAGTTCATTCTCCCCTGAAATATTTATAGAGTCCTAAGATCAACGCCAAACAAAGGGGAATTTCAAGAGCTACCACCCCCTACCTGAGCTAGAAGAGCTAGAAAAGGGGAAACATCCACCTCTGGTGCACCTAACCATCCCACTTCACCTTCATCCACATTCTCTCCATCCACCCATTCACATCAACCTTCTCCTTCATCTTTGGTAGTGCATCTCTCCCCTCAACCATTCCAAACAACCTTCCAGGCTGCCGCCTCCCACAACCTAGGCACTTCTTTCCATCCCAACATACCCCCTTTCTTGGGTGTTGTCTCGTTAGCTATTGTTGCCCCTCCCCTGCAACCTTAGGTGAATCTAGTGAAACCCCCTTTGTCGACACCTCCCATGGCATGGTTAGGCAACAACCTGTCTCCCTTGTCCTTCAACGTCTACCATGATATGCTGAAGAACCCAAAAGGATTTTGCACAAATTTTAATCCTCGAGATCCGCAAAGGATAGCAGAAGAACACTTAAAGATCTTTCAAATAGCCTTGAAAAATATGTAGATCATACATGAAGACATGGCATGCCGACTCTTTCCTTATTCTTTGGGAAAAGAGGCCTTCTATTGGTACATCCACTTACCGACAGGATCCATCAACATGTGGGACTTTTTAAAGGATGCTTTCTTGCAAAAGTTCAAGATCCATGTCAGTCACTCAAATTTATACAAGTAGTTTATGGCAATCCAAAGGGAGATTAATGAGCCAATACTCTCTTTTAATGAAAAATGTCACAGGGCCTACATGAGACTACAAACGCCATGTGTGGTTCACGATGCTTTTTCCTGACTGGTGTACTATGCAGCCCCAGACAACCTCACTTATGCCTTGGTGAAAAGGATGACCTCACCACCTGGATAGTTGACGGAGGTCTATGCGGAAGCAGTTAAGGCAAGTACAGATTTGGGACAAAACATTACTGGTCCGTTATCGTCATTGGGGCCAGGTGCCCATCCATATCAAAACCAAGGGATAACCTAGGCTTTGGCACAACAGACGCCCTTGAAGAATCCAATTCCACAACTTGCGATGGTGCCTCACCAGGGACAACCATTGAGTCAAATGCCTCCCGTGCCTCAATTCTTGTAGCCCTTGCAACAAAAAGTTCATGCTCAGTTGCCATAAGTGCTGGCATATCTCCAAGCTACTGAGTTCTCACCTGCCCCTCAAAATTAGCAAGCGGTACAACCGGTCTTCCTTCAGAATTTAGCCTCATAGCCAAACAACGTAGAAAAGGACCAAATTAATCAGTTAACAAAAATGATCAAGAAGATGTCAATCGAGATGACACACTTAAGGAACTAGAAAAATTAGCTGCAATAATCTCAAAGAAGCATCCAAGCCAACCTTAATCGGGACAACCATGACAGTCGCGACAATCGTGATACTGGTGCTCTTTCTGGACAGAACTATGAGAGAAACCAAAATTTGAGGAAATTTTTTTATAGAAGGCCTTCTTAAAGACAAAATTGAATATGGAACACCAGGCCAAAAAATGGTGGCATTCACATGCCTCTCAACCAACTCAACAACAACAAAAATACTACGAGCGGGGTGTACCTGGCTGAGGATGCCTTGTCCAGTTGGTGCCGCATCCATAAGGCAAGCCGTTATTTTGAATTGGATTGTCTAGAGTTCCAGATGGCTGCTGAAATTTTCTAGATAGAGGTCCAAAATATCATTGACAACTCGGGGTGTAGAGACATCGTTTTGTCTAAACCATATAATTCGTTGGTGCTGGTGGTCAACCGGGTCCCTTTCTTGAAGGCCGAGAGCAATGTGCCCGAGAAGGAGACCGTTATTGCTTCAAGTGATGACAAAGTAGATGAGGTAAGTACCAAAAGTCCTTTGGATCAACTCTTCAACTCAATAGATAATTGTCTAGTAGATGAGGAGGAGCTAAGAGAAGATGAAGGTCAAATGTTTCACCAAAGGACTACCCCATATGATCTAAGGAATAGGTAGGTGGGTGGTCAAGTAGGTGGCCCTTTCACCACCTCCACCCCGCCCAATAACTTTAGCATCCCTCCTTACCCAAATTATAGCAACAACCCAGGCTACCCACATGTACCTAATTGGTACTTTAATAGAAACAGGTAGCAAGGGCAGAACCAAAACCAACCCACTGGCTCTTCCAAGAATTTCCCTTTTGAAGCATAAATTGAACAAATGGGGGAGTATGTAGCTGAGAAATTAAAAAGGGTTAAGATAAGTTTGTATGCCTTTGAGTTGCTTAAAGTCCTAATAGTTAGGAATGCCTTCTTCAAAATGATTAATGGGACTCCTTTATCTAAGTCAACCCAAGGGGTACCTGCCAAAAGGGTCTCCTTTGAGGATTCACAGAGTGAGTCTATCATCTGAAAAGTTTTCAATAAGAAAGAAAATCCTCCTTCAAACCAAAAAGCAACCAAACAGCCTACCAAGGAAACAGATCGGGCCCAAACCAAAAATAAAGGCAATGATAAAGACAAAGGTCAAGTGGCCCAAGTGGAAATCTCTAGGGGACTATTTCAGGAAAAATTGGAAACCCCTCCCTTCCTGACTACCATTAGAATATTTGGGAAGAGTCATCACAATTGTCTGCTTGACTCAGGAGCCTCTGCTAATATCATGCCCTTGTCAGTGTGCAAAGCTTTGGGAATAGTCCCAACTCCCTCCCAACACAAGGTGACACAACTTGACAAAACATAAATAAACATAGTTGGTGAAATCAACAAAATACCCATGCAAATAGTTGCTGATCCAAGGGTACAACAAACAATCAATATTCAGGTTATTGATATCCAAGATACATATGATATCATCCTGGGTAGGGATTTCACGTGGGCATTGAATGGATATGCTGCCACAAACTATTCTCACCTATGGCTGCCATGGAAAGGGTTGCCAAATCAGATTCGTATAGACTGGGAACCTCATATGAAATTCATGATTACAAAATATAACACGAATGAAGTGTTTTTTGAAACAGAGCTAGGGAATTATTACCCTATGGCATATCCAGATGAACAAGAATTCTACGGAGAAGATGTAATAGAGGAGGTTCTTCTTGTGCTATGTAGTCCACCTGTCAGACTGTGATGTTGATTGAATTAGATGACGAGGATTATTATGAGGGTGGAAACCTTGGACTGCTCAAAGGCTTCCAAGATTTCATGGAAAAGTGTGTACAATATCAACTTAGTTTGGGTGCAAGAATGAATTTTCAGGAGCTCCTGCTACCCAGTTGGTGCAGGGTGCACAATGCTGCCCACTCTGAATTTGAATGTTGCATGTGCCAAACAACAATCAAGAACCTTAAAGGACAAGTCACCCCAAAAGGGGAGGCTCAACAGGTATGACCAGATCAAAGCCACACTAAACCCATATCACCTCCTAAGGTTGTTGAAGCTAAGATGTCATCAGAAGAAAAATCAGGTCTGTTGATTCCAAGGTCAAGGATCCTTCCAAGTTCTGGACGCTGCACTTCGACGGGTCCAAATCCACGCAAGGAGCTAGAGCTGGCTTCAAATTGATCAGCCCCATGGGTAAGTCATATTTCGTTGCTCACAGACTTCAGTTTTATTGGACTAATAATGTGGCAGAATATGTGGCATTGGTCCTTGGCCTCCTAATGCAATTAAGGAAAAAGGTCAAAATGTTACAAGTCTTTGGCGACTTAGAGTTAGTTATGGAACAAGTAAGAAAACTCTACTCCTGCTATGATCAAAGACTAACTAATTACAGGCATAGGGTATGGGATCTATTAGAGAGTCTAGATGTATTTAACATTCGATTGATCCCACGCTCTAGAAATTACACTGCTAATGCCTTGGCCTAGATGGCCAATACCCTACAACCCCTGTCATTGTTTGGCCTAAAGAGATTCACTATTGATCTCACCTCTATCCCATCTGTGCCAAAAAATGTGGCTAATATCCATGTGTTCAATGATGATAAACATATCTTGGATTTCATCACCAGCTCCAATGTGTTTGCAACCCAAATAATTGATGAGGCTGGGCCTGGAGAGGCTGAGCTAGACATAAAAGGGGTCATCAACCTCAAGACCAACACCATTCCCCTAGGTATGGTCTAGTTAGAGTGGATATTTGATTTAGATCAGATCAAGGACTAGGATCAACAAGCAAAGAAAGACTCCATCAACAAAAAGTGTGACACCCATAATCTCAGAACAATCGAGGAAGCTAAGAATGTATTCATTGGTAAGGTGTGGACATCAAAGGAAACAAAAGGTATCGTTGATGCTTTACAAAAGTATAAAGATGTAGTTTCTTGGAGTTATGAGGACCTAAAGACATATGACACGTCAATCAATACACACACTATTCCTCTTAGGTCAGATGTTAGACCATTTCGACAACGACAATGCCCTGTCAATGCATTGTTGGAACCAATTATTTACAAAGAGGTACAAAACCTGATGTTTTCCGAAATCATATTTCCAGTCAGACACTCTACATGGGTGGCCAATCTGGGTTCGGTTAGGAAGAAGAATGGTGAAATTAGGTAGTGTGTTGATTTTCGTAATTTGAACAGAGCTTCAGAAAAGGACAACTATCCTATGCCTTCACTAGATGAGGTGTTGCAAATTGTTAATGGCTCTCAAATGATGTCCTTCCTAGATGGGTATTCTGGATACAATTAGGTAATGGTGTAGTATGAGGACATGCATAAAACAATGTTCAGCACCAAGTGGGGAACCTTTGCATACAGAAGAATGCCTTTCAGATTAATCAATGCAGGCGCCACCTTCCAACGTGCGATGGATATCGCCTTCAAGGAAATAATTGGTAAGTGAATTATCATCTATATGGGTGATCTTACGGTATTGTCAAAGATTAGGGGAGATCATGTCTCAAATTTATGTAAGGTTTTCCATAAATGCAGAGAATCTGGCATTTCCTTGAATCCAAAGAAATGCATCTTTGGGGTGACTAAGGGCAAGTTGTTGGGACATGTCCTCTTCGAGAAAAGAATTTACATAGACCCTAAACATATCCAAGATATAATGAAGATTCAACTGCTAGGCAACAAGAAAGTACTAAAATCTTTCTTTGAAAAGATTAATTTCATTAGGAAATTCATCACGGGCTTCATTGAGATAGTTAAGCCACTTAATGCCATGTTGAAGAAAGACGCCAAAGTTGAATGGAAAGTAGAAGCAAAGTGGGCCTCTAAGGAAATAAAGAAGGTAATTATTGATGCACCTATGTTAGTCAGTCTAGACTATCAGAAACCGTTCTACATCTAGTCCTTCGCTTTAGATCACTCATGCGCCAACATATTGACCCAGAAAGATGATGAAGGAAATGAGAACCCAATTGCCTTCATGAGTGCTCCATTAAAAGATGTTGAGCTAAGGTATCACAATGTGGAAAAACAAGCATATGCTCTTGTCAGAGGAGTCAAGAAGTTCAGACACTACATCCTACGAAATAAGGTATTTTCCATAGTGCTTGATCTAGCAGCTGAAGCAGGACCCGAGCTTACAGTTCAACAATATCAACTCAAAGATGTCTCCCCAAGGGAATGGTACGACGATATTGTCTACTATTTTCTGAACCATAGATGTCCATCCCACATGTAGGGAGTCCAGAAGCATGACCTTAGGCTGAAGAGCAACAACTTTATGCTACAAGGCTCCATAATTTATAAGAAAAATCATGAGGGGATCTATCTCAGATGCCTGGGTAAAGAGGAAGCAGTGCATGTGCTAAAATAATTCCATAAAAAATTTGGTATTGGTCATGGATCAGGTCCCTCCACTGCTCATCAAATCCTACGAGCAGGATACCACTGGCCTATGGTGTTCAAGGATGCCAATAATCATGTTCAGACATACCATGTTTTCCAGACCACTGTAACCAGAGAGAGGAATGTCGCTGTCCCGTTGCAACCTATCTTGGAGGTAAGAATGTTCGCGCAATGGGGTCTCGACTTCATTGGTCTGGTAAGCCCACCATATTTTATGGGTCACAGGTAAATTTTAACTACCTCTGATTGTTATACTAGATGGACAGAAGCTATTGCATGTAGGCAATACACTATGGAGGTAGTTGTTGATTTTCTGAAAAGTTTCATTGTCAATCATATTGGTTGCCCTTATGCTCTCGTTTGTGACTATGGTCCTGCTTTTGCCTCGCTGAAATTTGCTAGTTGGGCCTTTGATCATGGTATTGCCCTTAAATTCTCATCCAACTATTATCCCCATGGCAATGGCCTTGCTGAATCAATCAATAAGAACCTAATCACTATCATTAAGAAGTTGCTTGATAGAAATCCCAAATATTGGCATACCCAACTCTGTTTTTCCCTTTGGGAAGATCATACACGTCATAAGGCCGCCTTGGGAGATTCCCCATTCCACCTCGTCTATGGCCTGGAGCCTATGTTCCCGATTCACCTAAAGATCCCCACCCTCCAATTCATCAATATCTTCTATGAAGAAGGGGATCAAAGGGAGGCTTGCTTAGCTGAGATACTTCATTTAGAAGACCTGCATGACCGTGCCATTCAAAATTTTACCAAAAATTAGGGCATAGTCAAAAGATGGTTCGATCGCTAAGTCAAAGTAAATGCCTTTTGAATAATTGATTTGGTCCTATGCTAGGACAAGGCCCAAGAGAAGAAAGGGGGACATGAAAAATTCAACAAGCTATGACTTTGCCCCTTTCAGATTGCTGAAATCTTTGGAGATAATGATTTCTTCTTATAGACCTTAATTGGTGAAGACGTCCCATTGCCTATCAATGGGCAACACCTTAAGCATTATTTCCTCCCTTGAGCTATTGTGGCTCATCCCTTGTAAATATTTGTACATAGGCTAGGTTAGGTTTCCCTTGCTTTGTTGTTTTTCTCCTGCTTTCATTCCAGTCATGCCCGACTGGTTTTTCTTTGTTGAGGGTGTATTTTTCTCTTGACGCGGGGGCCATTCTTAGTTTGACGAATGGTCCATTCTACTGTCCTCTCTTGTTTGTTCTCTGGATAAGCCTTCGTTCCCAACTATCAATTTTTGAACGCTTTCGGGAGTTGGTTTCCTCCTTTGAACTTTGAACTAACGTAGGATTGCACACTTGCTTGAATATTTTTACGCTTATCATGGATCATACATAAAATACACTCTAAATATTTCCAAATAATTGTGTGGTAATTGCTAAGAGGGCTGGACAAGTGAAAAATATTAAGTTTTCTCTAGTGACCATTGTGATTCCCAAACCCATTGTGATTCCCAAACCCATTGTGAGCTTCAGTGCTTTACATAGTTGAGCAAAAGAAAAGAAAGTACTGCAAAGAAACATGAAAAAGAAAAGAAAAGAGAATTCAAAATTATGCAGCTCAATGGGTGTACGAATAACTCTATTGGTGCTATGGATGCCTAGCTGGTAGTAGAGCTATGTTTGTGGGGTCACAATGATAACTTCATCGAGGCTATGGATGCCTAACTGGCAACAAAGAAATATCTAGGTTACTTTTGGGGTTAGACTACTTATGTAGCTTGTCCTTGCCCAATTAATAGTTGTCTGCACAATCTCTAAGGAAAATAAATGAACTCACCTCACACACACTTCCATGATGACCCCGTAATGCGATTCAACCAAGGATCTCGTCCTTAAATTGCTTCTTAGTTCACTTTTGGAAACTAGTCCCTGGTATGCGAAACCAAAGATTCTGGGTTCTGAATGAATATTTATCCTCAAAATGCTAGGAACATTCCCCAATGAAGTCACAATTTGTTGTGCCTATAGCACACACACCTCGTTCGAAATGGGGAGCCTCTCTTTTCACTTGCATTGGGTCGCTTTTGCTTCACCTCATTTTGTGTGCCCCTATTTTTGAGTCCTAAATGGTCAAGGAACCCTGAAAGAATCGTCTTGAGTTGACCATATTTTTCTCCCCCCAAATTTTCAAAGTCCTAGGTCTTTGTGAGATTTCCTTAGCTGTTTACCTTCAAATTTTTTAAACTGACGTCCTCCAGCTGGTGTGGGTTCGCCCCTGTGGGCCGCCATCTACGGGTTTCCTTCTTACCATCACCATTCTGAATGACCGTCTCTTAACGCTCTCCCATTTATGGGACCCACAGACAATCTTTCTCTTTTTTACCAACGTCCATTCCTAAATGCTAGTGCTTGATCATTGTCCACTAAGTAGACCCCACCGTCTCGAGTGTCGTTTTGAAGTGACCGTTCACCAACCAAGGTGGCCACCATACCAGCATTCAATGAGGGCATTAAATGCCAAATTTTATATAAATACCCCACTTGAGCTGTCATTTTCATGAAATTCCTTTTTAGAGAGAAGTGTCAGAGCTCCAATCCTCGCCTCTGTTACGCCCGCAACCTCCATTCGCCAATTCAAGAAAAAGTCAAAGAGTGATTCATCGACGGTCGTGTGGGATCCTGAGGTGAGTTTTTCGCTGCCTTTTCCATGTGAATTTTTCCTTAAAATAAAAAAATGGTTGATTGTTTGCTTAATGAAAATGATAAAACTAGGTAAAGAAATGACCTCCTTACAAAACCCACAAGTTAGAAACTTGAAAAATCCTCTAAAACTTTGATTTGGTTCTATTCATAACTTGATGCCCTAGCCACTGTTCTTGAGCACGGAATACATGCCACTCAGGCCCACATCCTATCTAATGTTGTTCCTTTCCCGTGCAAATCATTAACTTTTGCAAATGGTTGCCACCCCTGTTGGGGCCGCCTTCGAGGGATGCTCCCTCCTCTCGACTGTTATAAACCTTAGGAGTTTCACAAGTTCAAGGGCATGTCCTCCAACCTGGTTGGGTCTGACCGTGCAGGCCTCCACTTGCACATTTATTTTGGGCTCTATCATTTTGAGCAGCCTCCGTGACCCATCATTTCACCTATCAGGTCCCGCTCCTGCAACCGCCACTCAAGACAAACTTGCAAATTTTGCAAGTCCGAATAACTGACCCTAGGACCCTCTTGGGCCTACTATCATAGACCTCCATTTGCGGAAGTCCATTTAAATTCCACCATGATAGATGGCCATCTTATTGCATCCTTGCGACCATCCAAACCTATACTCCCCATTGTTGATCGATGCCTAACTGAGCTAAAGACAAGGTCCCAAACCCTTTGTGGGAAGAGTCTTGTAGATTATCATTTGTGGGACTTCGTCCATGTTTCACCATTTCAGATGGAGTTCGATCTCTGTCCTTTCGCTTTGTGGAACTTGACCTTCTATTCGCCCCTCCGTTGCCAAAAACTTTAAGTTTAAAGGGGGCGTCATTTTCTCTTGCGGGTTGTGACCCACGAGGGGCCGTGTCTTCATATCCGTGTCTCAAACGGCCATCACAACATCCTTCTACCTCCCAGGTTTTGATTTCTCTGTGGCCATCCATTCCACGCCTCCAAAAGAAGCTAAGTCATTTGCTCTCACGGGACCTCACTTGTGGGCTGCCTTGTGCAGACCACCGTCCATCTCTGGTTGTCCTAAATGGTAAAGGTTCCCCATCTCCCAGCGGTGTAGAATCCGTTATCCTCCTCACCGTCGAAGTATCAAAAAGAAACTGAATGAAATTGATGGTCGATTCCCTCCTACGGACCTGACCATGTGAGTATCCCATGTCAAACTTCCGTCCCACCAAGCCGTTCCGAACATACAACATCTCACGTCCTTCTGCACCTCCCGATCCACACTTGTAAGGATCAAACAAATGATGGTTTTCGTCCTTTGACCCCATGGGTCCCACGTTGCAGGACTTCATCTGCGAGATGTTGCCCTTCCAGTGTCATTTTAATGACAAAGCCCCCAAAATAGCTGCCAACCCAAGGAAGTCCACGCCCTTGGGCTTGCATTTCCCAATTTCCTCCAAACAAAAGACATAAGATGAATTTTATGCTTGAGTCATTTACTACTCCTTTGGTTGTAAGATATATGGAACCAACTACCAGATCCTCGGGGGAAGCCATAAAGAAAGACAAAGGGAAGAAGATTGCCAAAGCACCTAGAGGAAAAGAAGATAAAGATCAAATGAGATACAAGTTCCAAGGGGAACCCCTCAACTCAAAGGTCACTACTAACTAGAAGGAGATCTCATACACCAATCTAGGACACATCGACATTGATGAATTCAAATAGAGAGTTAGACTCAACCCTACAAAATAAAATTCCAGAAGAATCAGAGGTAGTGGATTGGCTAAGGCTGCAAGATTCCCACCAGCTCTCATAGCCCCTGAACTTGTAATGGCCTGCAGGGAGGCATACCAAGTAGAGACCAAGAAAATAGTTGATAGAGATGGGAATGTGTTGGCTGAATTCTCCGCCAAGTCAATAGGGAGGACCTTTTGTATTCCTACCTTTAGTGAGATGGAAAAAACTTCTAAGGAATATGGTAAGCAGATGTGGGATGCTGATCCCTTCAAGTGTAAGAAATTAATCAATCAATATTGGCTAAAGGACAAGAGGGGCAATGCTAATAAATTCCCCGAAGAGCTCTTTCGAAGTAACTTTTACAAATATTACCATGACTTGGTAACTCTTCTGAGCAGAGTTATGGGCCTTCTGATTGCGGCTTTATTTTAGGACTAGATGTTCTATTTCATTGAGGAGATCATCTGAGGAGACACATATTTTTATTGGGTTGGAATGATTAGTGACTACTTGCATGAGCAGTTTGTGGCAGTTGGACTCAAGGGAACACTGAGAGGGGGGTTGAATCAATGTTCAACAATTTTTAAACTCCATCAATCTAGAAATTGAAACCATTTCATCATTGCATTAAAGAAAAGATGTATGCATACAAAGTAAACATTCATAACACCATAACATAGATTTTTACGTGGAAACCCTATTAAGGGAAAAACCATTGTGGAGGTTAATCCATAATTTGAGTACTCAAAATATAATTGTTTACAAAGGAATGCACTTGCATTCAGGCACATTTCCTAGAGCTCACTTCTCAAAGAGAAAGGATTGCTACCTTAAAAAATTTAGATTAAAACCATTTGAAGGGTGAACTGAGATAGTAGCATCTACTTATGCCAGGTGATAGTTTCGGTGAAGCTCATAGATCTCATTATGGATCTGCTTTCTGACTCTGCACTTTGCTCTACTTTGTTATGCTCTTTTATGCTCTTTGCATTAAATTCACACTACTACATTTTTGAATCTTGCAATTCACACTTCCACACACACTTCCACACACTTATTTGCATACTAAATCATAAAACCAACCTCTTATATATATCCACAATCAAGGATTTATTCATCCATAAGTCGGCTTTATAAAATATTAAGTTACTTTTATCTTGTCAGCCAGATCCACCAATAAATCTTTATGCGCATCCTCCAAAGTCTGTTAAGACAAAGAGAGGACCCAAATAAAACTTAATCGAGCATGAAGACTTATAATTAATTATATCTTATACATCCACAATTACTATATTTGTCGGGTCGGCCTTAATGCACAGATAATCAACCGATCAGTGCACCAGATCTTCTAGATCACGTACCAATGAGTGCGCATCAAAACCAAGATACTGAAAGCATAAAAAAACCTTCCTTAGAGATCCACAACCCAAAATATCTGTTCGGTAGGGTTTTTAGATCAAATTTTATGCCTTTAATTGGATGCCCTGTTCTTTATTATGTTATGTCAGTAAGAACCAAAATTATATTGCACATTTGGATGCAAGAATTAAGTTGCATGACTTGAGTTGACATCAATGACAACACTTATAAGCCATATTCCAACAATCTCCCCAACCATATGCCAATAATCTCCCCCTTTGGCATTGATGGCAACACTTAGTGAAAAATGACTAAGTGTCAGAATCATTATAGGTACACTGTCAAAAATTTTACTACACTTTCTCCCCCTAAGATTTATAATACATTCTCTCCTCCTATACTACTTTCTTTTCTCCCTCTATGGGGCATTTTTCACTGCATTATATCCCCCTTTGACATCAATGAAAAAGCATGGATGCCATATGCCAAAAAGACAAAAAGTGATATTGACAAGATCGAGACAAAACATGTGTTCAAAATCCTCAAGGCTTCAAAAATTTAACACATATATGCTTACAGTTCTCCTCCTTTGATAAAAATTGAAAAAACTTGAAGACAGTTAACTGTTATCTTTAGAAGATTATCTTATGGTTTTTCTTCACTCCTGGAAGGAACTTCTTCCAACCATATATTGTAATTCCAATAATAATGATCAAACTATTGAAGTCTTGTTAATAATCTCAATGAGAGATTCAAGAATTGTAATTGCTCCTTCCAATTTCTCACCATTCTTCAGTGTTTCCACCATCTGCTCCAACCTGCATTTAATTAGATGCTTTACCTTCCAAAAAGTATCCACAAGAACATTCTTGGAGAGTTGAATTTTTGTGTGTTATGACTATAGCTCCTAGATTCTTTTCCTGATGATGCCATCCGGATCCTGAGATATGATCAATATTTTTCCAATATCATTCAATTCTATTTCAATCTGATCCAACTTCTCTTTGTAATTGCTAATTGCATGGGGCCAATAGATGCAATATCTGTAGATGCTTGTGGCTGAGTTAATGCATTGCCTCAACTCATTCATTTTCTTCTTCAGCTTGGAAAGGGATAGTCTAAATTGTTCCTTCAGATGAGAGATAACTTCACCTTCTTCCTTGCCTTTGTCCTTAGAGCCCATTGATTCTTTTCTGCAAATATCATCTTTGTAGGTAGAATGTCCTTCAGACTTTCCAATATTATCTTATAGTGTTCAACATGAGCATTTAGAACTTCCATAATCAAGTCCTGATCGTATGATGGTCTGACTAACCATAACCTTGTAATTTTATGCATGCCACCTACACCTTGAATAAGCTATTGTAGCTTTTCTTTTATCAAATCTTCTTCTTCCTCACTACCTTTTTCTAGTCCAGATTCATTTTCTAGTGGATTCTCAGTTTCTTCATTAGATTCTTCATCCAGATATCCATTATTTCTTTTTCTTCTCCTTTTACCTCAATCCTAGGAAATTTTCTTTTCAAAGGGCATTCAATAATTTCCTTTACTCTTTTCTGTCCTTTATCAGTGCTACCGGAAGAGGACCCAACTTCCATTGTTCTTACCAAAGGGGAAATATTGATTGATCCAAACTTTTCAAGAACATTCTTAAATAAATTTTCAAATTCCAAATCCCAGTTAGTCAAGCTCTTAGAATAAGAGTATATTTGATTCCATACCAGTTTGTTTGATTCCCATACTACATTGTCAATTTTCAGCAACCAATTTAGGAAATACATTACCAGACATATAATTAGAGTGCCAAACTTGAATGGATAACCTAACTCCTTTATCATTCTAACATTCTCCATGAGAATATCCTTTAACAACCCGCATAGGTCAAAGTCTTGACATTCAATTATCATTTTGTGAGCAATGTACACTACACCAACCGATGTAGCTCCTTCTCGATTTTTGTAGAAGATTTTATATGTTATTCCATGTGCAATGTACTTTGTAACGAGGTTTACAATCATCAGAGCTCTCTTATCTCCGATTATTCTATTTAGGGTTTTGACCTCTTTGTTCCAGATAGATTTCTTCCTAGGAACATCTCCCACTTTGCAAAAACCAGTTAAGTTCTCAATTTCCTCTTTCAAATAATGTATGGTTTGTCCAAAGTTAAAACATCACCATGTAATCTGCTTAATATGAATTTCATGAATTCTGCATTCTCAAAGTACGAAAACTCACTCCACATATCCAAATTTCCATGCTTAGCTTCGCTCAATTTATTTAATTTATCAGGGAGTAACAAATTCCTCATAGACCTAATCTTTGCACTGTTATATTCATCTAGAGTGATTGAGCCCTTGATTTGATCTATTTTTCTTTTTTGAGTTTAGGGTTTGCAGCCACACACTAAATTGTATGATGAATTTGAGAATGATTTGAAATACCTGATAGATTTCAAGATTTGTTGATGAATCGATTTTACTGCTTCTCAATTCGCCTATCGAGTGCTCTCCTTCTTCTCTTCTTCGATGCAAAGTGAAAATGGTGATTCCGACTTAACTTTTATAGCTCACAAATGTGCAATAAATGCATTTTCCCTAAGTTTTCCAGAGACTCTGTTTTCCCAAATGGCGACAGAAAAACCTTCTACAAACCTATGAATTGTATGAGTTATTTTTGCTAAAGTTATCCAAAACTTTTGTACACCATGAGTACACTTTCTTGACTATTCTCTATGTTCCAATACCATCCATAGCTAGGGGATGCAATATTTTATTGAAAAAATCCCCCTAGGCCAGTGGCCTGAAATCAATTACCGAAAGAATTACCGGAAGCAGGTTCCGACATGGAACCATTTTCAGCATCAGAATTGTTCTTCCTTACCCATGTCTTCTTCATCTAATATTTTATTTCATCCATAGTCAATTTTTCTTTCCCTTTATCATTTTTCTCTATATTTATGTCTCTGTATACCAGACCTCTTTTGTCTGTATTCTTGTTTCTACAGAATCTTGCAAAATGTGACCATACTTATTGCACTTATAGCACACAATGCTTTGTTGTCCTGACCAATCATTCCAATGAATTCTCCTAGATTTCCATTGATTAGAAATATGCCAAAATTTCCCACATGTATAGCATTCAACATTTCTTCTATCAATAGAGTGACTTATGTTTTTGCATTCAATTGATTTATGACCAAGATTTTTGCAATTGAAACACTGACTAGAAAATGATGAAACTTTTGACCGCAAATTACTTCTACACTGAGCAACCATATGACCGAACTTATGGAAATAAAAGCAATACCCATTAAAATTTTGTGCTTTAGGTTGTCTTACCAGATACCTTCCATTTCTATTCAGTCTAAATTTTTTTTGTCCTAATCTAGAACTTTCTCCCTTTTCATATCCAAGACCTCTCTTATCATTTCCACTCTTCTGTCCTTGAGTAAGCTCATCAAGCTTTATTGAGCTAATCTTAAACTTCACTTTCCAACTGAGTGAATTCTCCATTTATTCTGTTGCATTCATTAGATTTCTCTTTCAGGGTCTGAGCAAGATTTTCCTCATTTTTCTTCTTTCTTCTATCTCTTTAGTCATCTTCATCATCATAGATTCCATCTCATGTTTTAGGTTTCTATTGTCTCTAACAAGCTTTTCACATTCTTCGGTTATCTCCTTCAAGGTTTGATTCAGGTGAGCATCATCCATGTCTTCATCCTCCTATTGTATCTGATCATAGAGATCTTTCCTCTTCACCCTGGATTTAATTATGTGATCCTTCAATGACTAGATGAATTTCTCAGCATCTCTAAGATTTGCTTTCAATTCTTGAACTTATGCTTTAGACTAATCAAGGTCATCAAGTGCCACCAGAAGCTGCTATTGAAGACTACTAGAGTCCATCACATTCCAAGATCCAGCTCAAGCTACAAAACTTCTTCAGAGGAACTAGCTCTAATACCAATTGTTGGACTCAAGGGAACACTGAGAGGGGGGGTGAATCAGTGTTCAATAATTTTTAAACTCCATCAATCTAGAAATTGAAACCATTTCATCATTGCATTAAAGAAAAGATGTATGCATTTAAAGTAAACATTCATAACACCATAACACACAAATTTTTGCATGGAAACCTTGTTAAGGGAAAAACCACGGTGGAGGTTAATTCTACAATTTGAGTACTCAAAATATAATTGGTTATAAAGGAATGCACTTGCATTCAGGCACACTTCCTAGAGCTCACTGCTCAAAGAGAAAGGCTTGTTGCCTTACAAAATTTAGATTATAACCATCTGAAGGGTGAACTGAGATAGTAGCATTTACTTATGCTAGGTGACAGTTCCGGTGAAGCTCATAGATCTGATTCTGGATCTACTTTATGACTCTGCACTTCGCTTTGCTTGATTATGCTCTTTTCTGCTCTTCACATCAAACTCACACTATTGCACAACTGAATCTTATAATTCACACTTCCACACACTCTTATTCACATATTAAATCATAAAACCAACCTCTTATATATATCTGCAATCAAGGATTTATTCATCCATTGGTGACTTTATAAAATATTAAGTTACTTTTATCTTGTCGGCTAGATCCACCACTAAATCTTTATGCGCATCCTCCAAAGTCAGTTAAGACAAAGAGAGGACCCAAATAAAACTTAATTGAGCACAAAGACTTATAATTAATTATATCCTATACATCCGCAATTACTATCTTTGTCAGATCGGCCTTAATGCACAGATAATCAACAGATTAGTACACTGGATCTTCTAGATCACGTACCCGTGAGTGTGCATCAAAACCAAGATACTAAAAGCATCAACAGACCTACCTTAGAGATCCACAACCCAAAAAATCTATTCAGTAGGGTGTTTAGATCAACTTTTATGCCTTTAACCATGCCTTGTTCTTTATTCTGTTCTGTCGATAGGAACCAAAATTATACTGCACATTTGGATGCAAGACTTAAGTTGCATGACTTCAGTTGCCATCAATGACAACACTTATAAGCCATATTCCAGCAATCTCCTTAGCCATATGCCAATAGTGGTAGTGAAGAAAACTTCAAAGTTCTACATGAAATCATACCTAGTCTACTTGCTTGCCGACCAAGCCCAATATAGGGGATTATTTGTGATGCCAAATCAAATTCCTGAAAGGGTACTAAAGGTGTACGACAAGTACCCTCAACTCCAATACAAAAAATTCAAGACGTACTACTGTAGATTCAATGATGCCTTCATAGGCCACATCATCAGAATGCTTGGGGGTGACCCTGAAAGGAGAGTCTCACATAGTGCCAATGCCTTCATTCACCGGTTCGACTTTCTATTTATACAGTTTCCAAAATTTACTTAGATCCAAGCCAAGGGTTTCTTTGACAAACCATATAATCTACCCAGTACCCAAATGACCAACTAATATTGCTTGAACTCTTATGGCAGTTGCAGCGAGCACACACCCTTTTGAATGAAAAGCATAGAGCGAGGATTCCTTATCCCCTCTCCTTCAGCCTAGGAATGTATGAGCTCCATACATCTCAATGTGTAGAATATTTTGACAAGGAGCTGAATGAATATAACTTGAAGTTTCACACTGCTCGGCCACAGATGGACCCATATGGAAAACTCAAGAAAATGGTTGGATTAGAGTATGCCCACCTACATAATGTTGAAGAATTTTGGGCTAACTGTAAATATGACAAGGAGGTGCATATGCAAAAATACATGTGCATGACGGCCTACTTCGTCAAGGTAGTAAAATTGTTCCCTGTGCTGGAGCAAGTGGTTGAAGAAGAAGGCACAGTGGTGGATCCTAGATATGATATTTTTTCCAACTTGCCACTACCATTGATAGATTGGAAGGAAGAGGAGGTCAATGACTTTGACATAATTACAAAGCCTATTGAGGCAATAACAAGATAATGGATTGATGGGAAAATTTCCCAATTAAAGCTACAAGGAGTGACTTTGATATATGGGGATCTCAAAGAGTTAATGGAAGGTGAGACTGATAGTGCCTCGATAGGAGAGACCTTGGCGTCTCCCCCAAACACACAATCAAAAAAAAGAAAATAAGTGGTTGAACGTTAGCCCAAATCTAAGGAGTCTCCGAGGAAGGCTTCGAAGGTTGGAACTTTGAAGAAATCAAAGAGATCAAGCAGTTTCACAGGGATGCCCACTATCCAGGAGGAACCACTCCATGAGGGAGAAGAACAACCAAAGTCTCCACCTGTCATGCTTGTTGTCTCGACCACAATAGTTTCTGCCACTGTTACTCCTCCGCTTGTTTCATAGGCAGTGGTTGCCACCTCTCCACTCGCGGTGGACATTTCAGTCCACCTTGCTTCCACTTCTCCTGTGGCTCAAGTTATAGCTATAGACTGCTCATCTGCCACTACTTCCTTGCTCTCTTTGTCATCCATGTCCCCATCCTTGTCTCTTCCGCCTGCCACTACAGAAACAACAATTCCCACACTCATCCTCCTAGAAGCTTTCACCAAATACATGCAAAATATGCCTTTAGAGCTTTCTGGAATGTTTGTGAATCCTATAGTGCAGGCTGCCTTGGATCATGCTATAACCAGTCTCCCTATCCCTCCTCCTCCTATTGAGGCTCCCACGATGGAAGTAACAATTATTTTTTTGAAGAACTAGATAGGAAACAAAAGGAGGCAACCGGGAAATTGGAGGAAGAAGCGGATGATTACCATGAGCACCCCCCATATTAGTAACTAGTAATTGATGAGGTCGTCCACAAAGAGGAGGAAGTAGAATATTTCGAGGAAGATGATGAAGAACCAAAGTATATTATGGAGACATTTGATCTTGACCTTGAGGAAGAGTTGGCTTGGTAGCTCAAAGATGTTGAAGAGGAGACTGAAAAGTAGCCCGTCGTTGAAGAGAAGAATACTGATGAAGAAATGGAAGAAATTGAACCTCCAACAGGGGAGCAAGATCAAGGCCCTTAGCACAATGAAGAGATGCCTCCTTTAGAAGAACAAGAGGAAGGATAGGAAGAAAAGAAAGAAGAAGACAAGCCTTAAGAAGAGGCTGAAATGAGAAAAATCCCGGAGGTGGAACATTGCGAAGAGCATGGGCATGAAGAAGAAGAAGAGAGAACTTTTGAAAAAGAGGACAACCCCAAGGAGCATGTAGCTACTAAGTTGCCAAAGAAAGTAACTATTTTTATTTGGGACTCAAATGAAGAAGAAGGAGAAAATCCAGAACAAGAAACCTCAGGTGAAAAGACATTGCAAATCCAACATGCCCGTGAGGAGGAAGGTGATCACGAATCACCAAAAGGGGAAACTCAGATTCCTGAGTGGCTTGAAAAGAAACTAGAAAAGAAGACCCCAACCCCAACAGATCCGAAGGCAAGGTTGGAGGCCATCTTGGCTAGAGCCCAAATCAACACGAAGAAGAAAAAGAAGCCAAAGGTCAGATCTCAACTGACTATGGATACATCCGGATCAAGAACAGTACAAATTTCTGCCCTCGTAGTGGGTGAGGAAGAGGTCAGCTACAACATTTCTACCATTGATTTGGTGATAGCAACAAGAGAACAAAAATTTGATCATCTTCAGGGATCCATCGCCACCATTGTGCATCAAATGAACAAGGATAAGACCTCCAAGGAGGAGCTAAAGGAATAGGTGGCGGATCTAACGACCTATATTCAACAATGGTCTTCAACTGAGGAGATCCCCACTACATCATCAACTTCTCCATTGCTACTATCAGAGGAGCACATCATCAAGCTAAAAAAGAGAAAGAGTTGGACCAAATCTACTGAAGATTGGTTCTGGTAGGTCCTCTACAATGGGAACATGGGAATTGGACGTTCTGTCAGGACAATGAACACATTCTTACAGGTGCAAAAGTATCTTGAGGATATAAAGAAAATCTATATTGACTTCCCGGAGTTATATTGGATTACGTATCCTAAAATTGAGGCAATCCTCAAGATTCCTGAAAGAACAGTGAAAAAAGAGCTTGCTCTGGTGGAGGATGATTTTTGGCTTGTGGAAAACCAGAAATTGGGCCTCGATCATAGGGATTAAATATTAGAGCGGGTGCTCCATGTGGTGGAGCAAGATATCGATTGGGTTAAAGAAACTAGGTTAGCCTATGGGGAGTACTTAAAATTGATGATTTTTTTTGAAATGCTTGTCGTTGAGCTCGACCTATAGAGGATAAGACCCTACTTCCATAAGAAGATGAAAAATGGAACCACGAGCAAACTCACGAAAGATTTTATGGGTTTCTCTGCTCAGGCCTTCACACAATTTGAATAGGTAATGGAAAATACACCTAAGAGTGACAAAGATTGGGACACACTCACTCACCAATCCAAAAAAATCAACTTCCAGGTGCTTCAATCCGACATTTTGGAATGGGATAAGCTTCATCCTTTGATCAAAAAATTTGTGGAGTATTCCACGTTGCAAAAGGAGGTTGGAAAACCTGTTATAGATGACGAGTTCCTCACTGTGTAGCTACAAAAAAAATAATCTGCTAGAGGAAAAAATGCTACAGTGCTGCCACAAGAAGACAAAATAGGCTACAAGACAAATTGTAATTTTAAATTGCTATATATTTGGGGGTAGGTGAAACCCTAACTAAAATGAATTTGGGCCACACAATGAAAGTACGTCTTGGTCATTCATTTCAGTTTTGGAAAACTATAAATAGGGGGGTCTCCTCTCATTTTCAAGAGAGAGTTGAGTTGTTGTAAAGACATGTTGTTGGAATGTTAATATAAATTCATTGATTTGGTGGATTCTCGAGTTCTAACTTATGTTGCATGATTCTTCTTCTCTTAGTTAGTGAATTTGAGTAGATTTACTTTGTTGTTTTATGTGTTTCAGTTTTCTTTAGTAGATTAGTTAGGTGTTGTTCATTGATGCTGAAGATTATTGTGGTGTTGACCTCTTCCTAGTTCATACTTTTGGCTGCATATTGATGATATACATCTATGCAAAGTTAGTCTGAACTTTATACCATTGCTGCACTTAAATCTCATCTTCTTATTCATGTTCATGGTGAATGAAAAGCTGAAATCTGCAGACCTTAGAAGATTGCACTAGTTTCATGATACTGTAGACTTTCTTGGTTAAGTGGAACTAAGTCTTGGGAAGGCTGGCCCACTGTAGCAACCTCCATTGTCACTATTCATTGCTAGTTTCAGATCCAGGAACCTCTTCACTTCCCTGCCCCTTTTCCTTTTTTTTAATAGTGACTTTGAACAAGGTTCATTGGACATTGTAAATCCAAATTTGAAGCTGAAATAGGAGTTTTAGACTGCTATTTGAACCTACAACAATTGTGCAATAATCTTCCTATCTCGAAACTCCATTAAATGAACCAATTCTTCCCAGTTTAACTCGCGTAATTTTTCCTTGTGATTATCAACAAGATCACATTTTAAACAACTAAGACATTCCAAGCAAGTCATGACCTGACACCCGAGAGACCTTGGGGAGATTTTCAGCAATTCGTTGTTGGAGATTTCCTTTCAAGAGAGGTGATGCACCTATGCATTACTTGTGTTGAGAAAGTGCTAAAACACCCATCAACACATTCCACATCATGTTGGACAGTCTAGGCTTGATCTTCTTGGTCTTTGATGTAGTATGATTTTATATCTTTGTCATTTTAGCATACATAAGTGTCTTGAATGTCTACTTTAGTGTGAGTTTGACATGGGGTCATACTATCACTAAAGTGGGAGCATAATTTAGTGTAGGAAAAAGGACCCCTTTTTCACACTTAATTTGGGAATAATTAATAATAAAATGAGCTTAATTATGCCTTAATTTAGTGTTGAAATGTGTTTTTCATATTCACATTAAGTTTAGGGCCCTTTTTAATAAAATAGACTTAATTGTGCCTTGTTTTTAATTTTTTAAGGTGTATCTTTACACTCACATTAATCTAGGGATTTATTAATTGATTGAGGTTAATTTTCCTTAATTGGCCCCTTTATTTCAAATCCAAGCCTAATTAAATGCAAATTTCAAGGGATAAAACTTGACAGTCATAAATGCCATTACACAACACTTAAATTTGGAAGATGTGTGTCCTAGGTAAGTGACCTAGGACCCATTCGCCATAGGGTGAATCAGTCCTCACTTAGTCCTATGACCCTAATTTTTCATAATGTTTAACACTGTCTGATGTGTGTCCTAGGTAAGTGGCCTACGACCCATTCACTATAAGGTGAATGGGTCCTCATTTAGACCTAGGACCCCCCTTTTTAATATTTTTTTGGTGCTATTTTAATGATTTCAAATCCACAATCCGATTTCGGCTTGCGATATTTGAATTTCAGGAATTAATCTTAAGATACATATAAATACAAGGTTATTTCACTAAGTTCATCCTATAAATTTAGAATCAATCAAGATTATTTTCACAAGATCACTTCAAGAGAGAATTCAAGAGCAATTTTAAGGTACTCAAGGGCAGATTATTGAAGATTTATGTAGCAATCAATATCCCATTTTCATGTCAAAGATTTATTGCATCATGCATTTTGTTTGAGCTAATATGGTGATGTAGTGTTCAAGATCTATGCAAGTATTCAAGGAAATTGTTTCACATCAAGTTTAATGATCAAGACCTACATTCATTGAGGCTACTTCATGCTTGTTTGTAGATTTATCCAAGGTTTCAAATAAGGTCACTGTTTTATGTTTCATTGTTTCATCCATTCATGTTTCATTGTTTCATTGTTTCATTCCAAGGTTCAATTACCAAAACAGGGTTTGACCAAGGGAAACTCCCATTCCCTAACAAATAATTTTTTTCTCTCTTTGATGTGTGATTGCATATTTTAGGTTGAAGATCATTTGAAAATAAAAATTGGAGAAAGTTACAAAGTTGTCAAAGTTGCAAGAAAAGTTGTTAAATCACAAAAACTCTTCTACAAACTTTATTTCTTATTGTCCGACAGTGAACACCTAGAATTTGAGAGTGTAGACTGAGAAAAAGAGAACCTAAAAAGAATTTTCTAGGAGCCCTAGCCATGACCCATTCACCATAGGGAGAATGAGTCCTCAATGAGGTTTGAAAAAGCATCTTTAGTGATAGGTACACATCATTCTCACCTTCCCATATCTGCATTTTGATAGTAAGTTCTGTCAGTTTTTAGATTCGTCCTCTATAGCACACATTTTGAATGAAATAAGGAAAATAGTTGCATCATACCCCCTTTTTTATCAGCTCATTTTGATAAAAATAACCATATTTTTCAATATTTCAGTTGATAAATCTCACTCTCTTTTTCTTCCCATAAACACAACTTTCACATAAATCCATACTAATATGTTTCAAACCTGGCAATAACTTCTTAAAGTGAATGGTTTTCATACCTTTCTCACTCATATGCATGATTCTATGATGCCACAGTGCTATTTATGTACCCACAACAATTGTTTTTGTAACTACTATTGAACCCGTAACATCTCTTCCTATAGTAGTTGTTGAACCCGCAACAACTATTGTAGTCTTTCTTGCAATAACTTTTTCAACTATATTTTATTATATTAACTAATAAAGAAGAAACTATATTACCTGTGCATAAATATAAAGTACCTAATTTAACACCTTTAGCTACTACTAATGCACCTTCAGTAACCTTTCAATTTTTTTTTGTAAAGGTAACTATGCAACCTTCATTTCCCAATTGCCCCATTGAAATTAAATTCCTACTCAGCTTTGGAACATACCTTACCTTCTATAGTAGCCATTGATTTTCATTCTACAATTTTATTTTTATCTTCCCTTTCCAATAATATGATAGGTTTCATTATCACTTAAGTATACTAGTCCAAAATCTCCTTGGACATAATCAAGAAAATAGTTTCTATGGGGCATAGCATGAAACAAAGCCCCTGAATCTATTACCCATGAATCATCAACATTATCTAGGGAAAGAATTAAAGCATCATCATTAGATTTACTTACTGTAGTGTTATAAAATTGTACCTCATGGCAATTTCACACACGCATTTAGCTCACTACTTTTAGGCACCTAGCCATATTAATCACAAAAGCTTATGAGTCATAATTTCACATTAGCAGTTCATCCACCTCATTTCTTGTCAAAGTTTGAGTTGGACGCTTGCACACCATGCAGACGTATGTGTGATGCACTAGCGTCCTCAAAATTTCCAAGTTAAAATGAGTGAATATCACAACCTTTGCCTATGACACATGTCATCACAATAGAATCTTGAGTGTAATGACTCTTCCCACCCATTAAAACTCACAAAAATCCTCTTTTCGCTCTCATTTTCATTCATTCTCACTCTCTCTCATCCAATCTTCTACATCTTTTCTCTCTTTCTCTCTAGAGTGAATTTCTATCGAATTCTTGTCTCGACAACAACCAAGGCTCTCTTGCAAGCAAGAAACATCGTGTCTATCAAACCAAGAGGGAGCCACAAAATGTTGGTAACAATCTCTTGTTTCTTTATCTTGTCTATTTGAAAATACATACTTGTCTTGTCTATTTTATTTGTAATAGGGGATCTCCTCCACAACAGGGTTTGTTTCTATAAAATGTCTCATCTATTATATTTTATGTTTCATCTATTTTCTATCTGTTTGGTTGTCCATGGAGGTGGAAACAGTAAAATGGGGGTTTAATTGAGGCAAGCCTCGAAACAACCCCAACACTTTTCCTCATCCTTTTTGTGTGTAGGTTTCTAGATTTGAAGAGCTGGGTATTTGCAGATTCCAAAATTTTAGCCCTTACTTTGATAGGAATGATACTACAGGGCATAGATGTGCCCACGATGTGTTGTCATTCATTGGCTGTAACTTTTTCCTTTAGAGGGAAAAATCTGTAAGTCTTGATATCTCCATTTCTATAATTATATTCTATAATTCTTTACCAAATTCTGTTAATTCACAGTTTTATCATTATAGCTTAGTATTTCATTTAATTAAGCTATTGCAATATTATCTATTTCGTATTCTATCAATTGAGCTTGTAATTTGAGGTAACCGAGGGCTATTCACTCCTTGTAGACTCTTCTTTGTCCTAGAGACTGAGTAGTGAATCCCCTCCTTTAAATTTTGGTAAACTTGATGTAAATCAAATCACGTTAGATCTTTTTCTTCAAAAAATTGATGCTTTTGATAATGCATTCTCTAAAGAAGATTTTGATATGTTAGAGGATGCCGATGATTTCTTAAAGGCATCTTCTTCTATATGTAGATCTGATGAAAAAACTTCTTCATCCCAAATTTTCTCTTCTTCTTTATAAATTGAAGAACCTGTGAATGTAGTTATATTTTTTTTAGCCCCTCAAAAGCTTAAGAGACCCATCATTTACATGAATTCGGCTAGCCTATCTCCTAAAATAATTCATTCTATTCATGGGGTCTTGTTCATGAGTGACACACCAAACTTTTATATGGGATTCATGCAATCTAAGGCTTCCTCTTATAAAGCGATAACCCATACATACAATACTAGAAGGAATATTTTTTTTTGAATCAACCTACTTCTTTACCACCTTCTGAACCGAGTCTTCCTCCAACACCTAAACCTATAGCTAAAGCACTTGGTGAGTATGATCTTGTCAAGCAACTTTGTGTTACTCTTGCTAAGATCTCACTATGGGATTTACTTCATATTGCTCTGATTTATCAAGGTATGCTTTAGGAATCTTTGCAAAAGATTCTCTTGCATTCTTCCGCTAGGCTGATAGATGTTAATGTGTTGATGGATCATATTTGTGTAGATTCTTCGAATATTAGGTTCTATCCACACGAAATACCACCTCTAGAAGTAAAAAGGTGAGCAAATCCTCTAATTATAATAGTCAATATTAATAACATTAGTACTAGAAATTATCTTATTGACATTGGTTCGACTCTCAATGTATGTATCATTGAATTATTACCTAAAATTAAGATTGATTCATCATCTCTTGTTGCTTCTTCTTTGTACATTCATGTATTTGACAAAATTGGTTGAAAAGTTTTAGGCACAGTAATGTTTACTTTGAGATTGGGACCCGTTAGTGTACCCACCTTGTTTTATGTTACGCTAGGTCCTTTACCTTATAACATTCTCTTGGGAAGACCCTGGATTCATGCTTTGGGAGTAGTACCTCTACTTTGCATCGTTTTATAAAATTTGTTTCTAATAACAAAGTGATTACAATCAAGGTTGACCCTAATGCTATTCATCTTTGTGAAATGGTAGTTGTTGGTCAGA
Source organism: Sequoiadendron giganteum (assembly GCA_007115665.2). Classification (NCBI taxonomy): domain Eukaryota; kingdom Viridiplantae; phylum Streptophyta; class Pinopsida; order Cupressales; family Cupressaceae; genus Sequoiadendron; species Sequoiadendron giganteum. The sequence goes on along the minus strand of CM021103.1, from coordinate 78,532,611 downwards.
ATTTGGTTGCTTCCACTCTTGAGAATTTTACTCCTTCATTATCTTCTAATGTGTTGGCATTCGCTCTGGCAGTGCTTGTTTCAAATGATGCTCTTGAGATGGATGTCCCTAAGGAAGATAATCTTCAAGTAGAGAATCCTAAGTCTACCCCTTCTAATTCTTCTAAATCAAGCACATGTCTTGGTAATGATTGGGGGTCCTTGGAATTTATCAAATTCTTTATTGGGGAGTACAAAGTTGACCCTATCCATCTAGACATTGCAATGATCTCATGCACTTTCATCAAGAAAGTTGATTGTCCTTCTGTAGAGGAAGATAATCATGCTTCTGCTAAAATTTCTAGTGTTTTTATTCCTATTGAGAAGGATGATTATGCTTCTATAAAGGAGTATGATAATCATTATTGGAATCAGGTTCTTTACATTGATCCTCCTCCTTCCTAGGAATTGCCAACACATTATGACCTTGGTTTCGATCTCCTTTCTAAACATGGTTACAGAGGTAGCGGTTGTGGGTATAGTCAACAAGGCATTAAAGTATCCATAAAATTTAATCTTCATAAGCGTAACATGGGACTTGGATACCATCACTCCAAACCAAAATCTAAGAGGAAACCATGGTTTAATGTCAACATGATTCTCGTCAAACCTACTTCTCTTGAACTAGTTCATCCTAAACTTATTGAAAATAAGGTAGAATCTAAAAATGTTCTGCTAGAAGTTTTCTCTTCAAAAGAGGCATTGGAAGAATTCTTAGGTGTCTACTCTTTCTTACCTTCTTATCACCATAAATGATGATTCCCATATCACTTGAATAAATAGGAATACTTTGGAGAATCTGTTATGAGCATTGATGAGAAGGCCCCTTTATCTAATGTGGATGATGATGTTCCTATAACTTATCCTAAAGACCGTAGTGCTCTCTTTTAAAGGGGATATTTCAGATGTTTTCATGGATCCTAAGTCTTTCGATACGGTGATTAAGATTGGAACATGCCTTTCTTTCAAAGAATCTAATCAACATTCTGATTTGTTATATTCTCATCCTAATATATTTGATTGATCATACGAGGACATGCCTGGTATTGATGAGTCTGTGGTGGTTCACAATATCATTCTATGTCTTGATGCTAAGCTTATTAAACAAAAGATATGAAAGATGAATCCTAAGGTTGCATTATTAGTCAAGACTGAGATAGAGAAGCTCCTACAAGTTGGTTTTATCCATCCTATTAACTATTCACTTTGGATATTGAATATTGTCGCTGTTAGTAAACCTAATGGTTGTATTTATGTTTACATTATTTTTGTGATCTCAATAAAGCCTCTCTTAAGGATAATTTTTTGTTACCTAATATCGATATGATTGTGGATTTGACCGTAGGCCATGCCTTATTGTCTTTCATGGATGGCTTCTCAGGCTATAATCAAATTCGTATTAACCTAGAATATTAGTAGAAGACAACCTTCACTTCCCCTTGGGGTTCCTTCTATTATGTAGTCATGTCGTTTGGATTAAAGAATGCTGGAGCAACTTACCAATGGGCGATGACTTATCTTTTTTCATTTCATTCACAATATTCTAGAATATTACGTTAATGACATCTTGGCTAAGTCTACGACTCATCAAGATCACATTGAAAATATTCATCTTATCTTTGAGAGACTTCACCTCTATTAAATGAGACTAAATCCTCTTAAGTGCATTTTCAACCTGGATGCCGATAAGATTTTAGGATTTATAATTTCTCATCATGGAATTGAAGTTGACACAAATAAAATTGATGCAATTTTCAACATGCCTCATCCTAAAAATATCTCTCAACTACGTAGTTTGCAAGGAAATATTCAAGAAATTCATAGATTTGTATCTCAGTTGCTTGATTGCACCCTTCCATTCACATGTTTGTTGAAGAAAGATGGTTGCTTCCGATGGGATGATGATTGAGAGAAGGATTTTTAGTCAATCAAAATTTATTTGGCCAATCCTCCTATCTTAATGCCAACTATGTAGGATAGGCCCTTTTTACTTTATATCTCTACATGAACTCATGCCTTAGTAACTTTATTAGCTCAACATGATGATGATGGTTAAGAATGAGTGGTCTATTATATTAGTTGTATTCTAGTTGATTATGAGACTTGATATTCGACCATGGAGAAACAATGCCTTTCTCTTATTTTTACAATGCAAAAGTTACGACATTATCTTCTTCATGTCAAAACTCATATAATTGTAAGAAGTGACCTTCTCAAACATATGTTTACTAGAATTGATATTTTGGGAAGGTTGGTGAAAGGGGTAATGTTAATTTTTGAGTTCAACATTAAGTTCATAAATCAAAAGGAAATCAAAGGTCAAGTTGTTTTTGATCAATTGGCAGAAGCTCCCTCATCTCAATCCTTCCCTAATTTGGATTTATTTTCAGATGAAAACCTTTTGCGGTAGACCATGAAATTGTGTGCGAGATGTACTTCGATGGATCAAGATGTCAAGCTAGCTCCAAGGTAGGTGTAGTTTTAATCTCACTCAAAGGTAAACTAGTTCCTCTATCCTTTTGATTATAATTTAATTGCACTGATAATATTGTTGAATACAAAGCCCTTATTGCCGACTTGTGCACTGTGATGGCTCTGAACATTAAACATCTTTGCATTCATGGTGACTCTGAGCTTATTGTGAATCAAGTCATAAGAAAATATATGGCCAAGCAGAATAATCTATCTTAGTATTGGGATTTGGCTGTATACTTGCTTGATAATTCCACTTCCTTCACAATAGATAGTGTCCCTAGTAGAGAAAATCGACATGTAGATGCAATGGAGAGTGCAACCTTCCTTGTATCTTTGAATGATGGTATAAAAGAATACTACTTTTTGGTTTACATTCTTCACTCTCCTGCTATCTCATATTGACATGGACCTAATGGTCTAGTGTGTGCTCACATAGACTCGGGGAATGATAGACAATATTCTTAGGAGATAAAATAGCCATGCAGATGTAATGGCAAGCGCAACCTCCCTTGTACCCTCAGATGATGGTATGGAAGATTACCACTTTGTGGTTCACATTCTCTGCTCTCCTATTGTCTCAGACCAACTTGAACCTGATGGTCATGTGTGTGCTACAGAGATTCAGGGGAATGCTATTTTCACATTTATAATTATCTAAAGGCTGGAAATTTTCCCGACGATGCGACTAAAAACACTCGCTCTCAGATATGAAAGATTTCAGCTTGATATATTATTTTTTCTGATGTTATTTATCGAAAATATTACAATGGTCTTCTTCTTTGATGTCTAACTAAGGCTGAAATACCCCTTGCCCTTCAAGAAGCTCATTCAAGCTCTAGAGGTGGACATTTCGGGGGTAAATCCTTAGTGTGTAAAATTATTCATATGGGATATTATTGGCAAACAATGGAGCAAGAATCCTTTTCCTTTGTCAAGAAATGCCCGCAATGTCAACAACACAATAATCTCATTCAAACTCCTGCACAAGAACTTCAAAATCAGAACTCTCCTTGGACATTCGCAAAATGGGGGTTGGATATTATCATAAATATATCACCTCCTTATTCTAAAGGACATACCTTTATCATTACAACTATTTATTACTTTACGAAATGGGTTGAAGTTATTCCACTTCGATCCACTAACTCTGAAGTGATTTTTAGCTTTCTTCTAAATAATATTATTGCTTGCTTTGGATTTCCTTCTACAAGTTTGTTTTTAATAATGGTACTTAATTTAAGAACAAAGACGAGAAGAAATTCTTGGAGAAATTTCATATTCAACATATATTTTCTACACCATATTATCCTCAATCTAATGGCCAAGTAGAAGCGTCTAATAAAAATCAAGCTAATTCTTTGAAAAATAATGAACAAACACGATAAAGACTAGCATACTTAGTTGACATATGCCTTGTGGGCCTGTTGCACGAGCATTTGTATGACTACTAGTACAACCTCGTGTATGGTGTCGAGGCTATCATGCCTTTAGAGTTGGAAATTTCATCTCTACGAGTTTCCCTTAAAGGGTTGATTGATGATGACACTTACCATGTTGAATGATTAAACTAGCTTGATTTGCTCGATGAGGACTGATTGCAAGCCCTCAAACATCTCCAAGTTTATCAAAGATCTATTTCCAAACATTATAATCAAGGTGTTCTTTCTTGCACTTTCAAGGTAGGTGATCTCATTTTCTATGAGAATCAGAGAAATGTAAATGCACCACTTGATCAAAAGGGAAAGTTCAACCCTAATTGGTTAGGTTCTTACATAATCATCTTTGTGTATGTTATGGTGAATATGGACTATCATCTATGTATGGTACACCTCTAAAATAACCATTCAATGCAATACATCTTTGTCGATACTAGACGCATGCACATGACACTTGTTCCTCTCTAAGGATCACATTATGTTATGCTATGAAATTTCTTCATTAACACATTATTTCTTAGTTTGTGTTATGATGTAAACATGTGTACGTAATTAATTTCTTTGATTAGGAATTATATATACATTTGTTTTATTATAATGCTATGTATCTGTGCATTGTATTTGATTAATATATTTTGGTCAAGCATTATATCATCATTGTATTTGATTAACATACATCCAATGTGTGTTTATTAAATCATGATAGCATCTTATCTAATCATACATCCATAAACATACATCCAACACATAATCATACATGAAACAAAAGTACACGTAAATGACACCATGATGTTGGTCAAAAGTCTCATATATATAAAATGTCATGTACATGTATCACACAATTGTGTTAAAATGTGGTGTCTATATATCTGTCTATGAATCAATACATAAAAAAATGATATGGTACACTAAATTTGGCTATTATCCCCCAGGTGCGTGGCTCCCTGAGCCCTTTGGTGCTGACGGTGGCAGAGGAGGGTGTTGCATCAACATGTGAGAGTGTGATCGATGAGACCACGACATAGACATGTTGTGCATCCATAGTCCTTTGATCTCTCCTCTCAACTTGATCGCATCCTCCCGTAGCTACATGATTCACTCCTATAGTGAAGCCTCCCTCTCATGGGCTTGCTGCAACTCCTCTTGGAGCTACTGCACCTAAGGATCACTGGGTGTTGTCTTTGCTACCTCTACCTGCCTACCGAGGTCATCAACGTGGCTTTGCAAGGCATCACATGCCACCTCAAAACTCTTAGCCCATGTCATGGCCTGATCTCACTTGAATAAGGCAGTGAGGAGCTTCGCTACCTGTTGATCTCGCTACTCAGTCATGTCGATCATCTTAGTGATCCGTTGAATTGCCTCCACCCATGTCTCTTTGTATGCGGTCCTCAGACACACTATAGGCTCAAATATGTGAGCATGGCACCTTGCTAATGGAGGCCTATAGGTGTCCAAGATTGACACTTGGATCTGGATGACAGGGGGCACCTCTACAATGCATGGCTCAATTAAATCAAGCCATTCTTGTGTAAAAAATGCAACCATAGAGATAGTAGCCAATGTTAGTACCATATCATCAAAATATACATGTATATATATGAGAAAACTAAAATGTAAGTACCAAAATGAAATAACTTATATCATACTCGTACCTGGGTCCCCAACCTACTAGTGTGGATCCATGGGTGGAGTGATGCTTGGTCCTATCGTTGCCAGCAAGGGAGGTGCAACCACTTGGTTGCTAGGTGGTGTTGATGAGATTGGTGTTGTGCATGCTGGTGATGCCACTCGTTTTCACTGCTTAAGCCTCTCCCATGCTCCACTCACCTCCACCTTTTCACCCTCCTTATCATTGCTGGGACCCTCACCTCTTGACCCCTGCGCACCATCATCGCCTGTAGGGACGCTTGATGGGAAAATCAAGGTTGGACCTATTTTTGACCATTAGGTGACAAAGCCATAGGCGATGGTGACCTCATTGGTTGTGAGGGCCTCGAGCTGGTCATCATCATCTGATCCATTGTTGTCGCTAAGTGCAATGCCAACAATCATGAAATGAGGATGGTCTCCTACTCGGGTTGCGTTCCGGTATGCTAGTATATACATAGGAGCCACCGGGGGATGGTTTGTACCTATTTGAATTGTCAAGTGACATGATGCTAGTAATATGGCACTATGATGTGATTTGACTATTCGACTAGGAGTTGATTGCACTGCATCTTATGCAACTCCCTCCTATTAGATGGCTAGGTCTCCATCCTCCTATAGGGGCACCATCTAATGTCTTACGCCCGTAACATATCTACCTATAGTCGCCAAACTTTAAGTCACCATAGCCCCAATCACACACTAGGAGATAAGCATGCGCTCGTGACATCTTGTGTGGTAGGCCTTGGGCGTACCCAACTGACCTTGTGCACCAAATGTGCTTAAATGCCCACACCTGAAGTAGTGTGCAAGTGATGAGACTACGATACTCATAATAGACATAATGACTGAGGTCATGGTAGAGGTGCGCAAGCATGCTTCAAACCCGGGTGTACATAGTCCCCCACTCTTCAATAGAGTGAATGCAATGGATGAGGCCCCCGTGAAGGTGTGGGACCCATCCATCCATCGCGATGCGTAGGGCAATTGTCACAAAAAACCTGTCAAATGAGTGACATCGCTACTCTCCCCTTCTCTAGCCAACACATGTATATATGCCCGGATGTCTCCTCCGAGATGACTCATTTGAGGTAGTACTATTGCACGGTCTAGGCTTGCACTATCCTACCCTCCTGTAGGTCACCTGCTCCATGTGGATGGTTAGGCACATGATGCGGTAGACGTTCTCCAACGTCATTGTCATCTTCCCGGTAGGGAGATGAAATGTAGAAGTGTTAGCATCCCATAGCTCCATCATGGCCATGAGCATGGGTGTATGGAATCTAATCTCTGGCATGATATATACCCACCAGAGCTCAACGTGTCGCAAAAATTCAACACCATCCAAAGTGATCTCATTGTTGTGGCTGCACATCAATGACATAATCAACTCGCTAGCATGCTCTCAAATCTCAGGCCACTCTTGCAAAAGCATAAAAGTTCATGCCAGACCAATCTCCATCATGAAAAAATTCTAACTCTACATCAACAAAAATTCTCTAACTTGCTTAAGTCTGCCTCTACGACTACCATGTGTTGCGTAGATGTTTGCACGACACGTTGGTGTCTAAGGGTGAACAATTTTTGATGATAGCATGCCAGCTAGATGATAGCATGTCGGTTAGGCGCCAACACGACCAAAGGAAACTGATGCATCATTAGGATAAAAGTGCGTTAGACGGATGCTTGCGCTGCTCAAGAAATTGAAAAAGCTAAAGAAATCATTCAAAATGACAATTTGGGTCAATTTTTTTCGTACCTTGTGTGGTGGGTCACCCCCCACCACTGCAGTGCATAGCTAGTCAATCCTTAGAGCTATGTAATCGTGTCTATGGGTCACCCCCCACCACTGCAGTGCATAGCTAGTCAATCCTTAGAGCTATGTAGTCGTGCAGTGCATAGCTAGTCAAAAGTCAACAAAGTCCTCATTGTGAATAGTGAAAATGACCCTTCCATGGGCCTATCTAGGACATATATAGGCTCATTTTTTTTTTTTTCATGATGAAAGTGATCCTTCCATCCTTCCTGTTTTCACCCCACCTAGTTGGGGGAAAAAAGAGGAGGGTGCACATACTCACCTCTTCATCATCTTTTTCTTCCAAATCATCAAATTCTTCTTAAGCATTCTTCTCACTATGGTAGCTTCTTTCAATTTTTGAAACTAACCCAATTTTGAGTTTTATAGAATAAAACATCACATTAGACGTTATAGTTTCTTGTCGAGCTTGAATGCTGGGGGCATCATCACTATCTGCCTACTTGACCTTTGCGACCTCTATAATATTTGTTTTCACTCAAATATGCAAAATTTCAATTTCACATTTATGTCTTCTTAACTATTTTAGTGTAGCTAATTTTCTTCAAAAAATTAGCTCACTAAAGTGGGGGCAAAATGTAGTTTCAAAAAATTGCACCCTGTGGCAATTTCACACTTGTGCATTTAGCCCATTGCATTTATGACAACCCACCGTATTAATGACAAAAACCTATGAGTCAAAATTTCATAATTTCAACTCCATGGGGAACAACGATGAAGTGTTAGCAATACATATACCTCATTCTTGCAAAATTTTGAGTAGGGTGGTTTTCCAACATGCAAACATCCATGTGGCATGCTAGCATCCTCGAACTTTCAAGTTTCAAATGAGGGAATCTTGCGTCCTTTTCCTATGACAAGTGTTATTGTGGCAAGAATGCGAGTGTAACAACTCTTCCCGCCCATGCAACCTCACAAAACTCCTCTTTTTACTCTCATTCTCATTCATTCTCACTCTCTTCCATTCTATCTTCTCTCCTACATCTTTTCTCATTCTCTCTTGCTCTTTGTAGTGAAGCTCTATTGAATTTTTGTCACAATAGAAGTCAAGGCTCTCTTGCAAGCTAGTACGTCACATCTATCAAGCCAAGAGGGGAGCCACATACTGCTAGTAATGCTCTTTTATCTATTTGTCTTGTCTATTTACTACCATCTATTTATCTTATCTATTACATTTGTGATAGGGGCTCTCCTCCATAGCAGGGATTGTTTCTATCACACATATTTTACATTTCATGTCATTCTGTCTATCTTTATCTATTTGGCTATCTGTGGAGGTAGAAACACCAAAACGGGGGTTTGATTGAGGCATGCCCAAAAATAGCCCCAACACTTTTCCTTGTCCTTCTTGTGTGCATATGTATGAATTCAAGGAGCTGGACAATACAAACTTAAGGATTTTGCTTTCTAGTTTGACAGGGGCAACAATGCGGGGCGTACATGTCCTTGCGACATGATGTTGTCTGTGGCCGAGGTTTTTCCCTTTCAGGGGTAGAATTTGTGAGTTCTCTAGTTTTTAATTTTGTAATCTATAACTTGTAACTATTTTTCTAGTTTTTGTTATTTAGTAGTTTATCTTTCTTATTCTTAATAGCTTAGCATTTCATTCGATCTAGTTGTTCATTATTCTGTATTTTTCTACCTTGTCACTTGAGCTTTATACTTTGAGGTAACCTAGGTCTATTTTCTCCTTGTATACTCTATTTGTCTTTAGTCTCAAGAGTAGCGAAACCTCTTCTTTACAATTTCCATAAGTCTTATTTCTTATATGACTTGCATACGTTTTTAAAAATTATAAGATAGGGGAACTCACAAAGCCACAAGCATCTCCAAGTGATGTTACTACCATTGAAGGAGAGGAAACTAGCACATCAACCTTCTCTCACAATTATTTGTAATGTAGGATAAATACTATATTACTAGCTCATCATGAACCCTAGATGAACATATATATAATAATTTGATTTGATTTTTGATCTTGGCCTTGTAATTGCCCAAAAACATACTAGCCAACATGTCAATTCTAATGATGACACATATCCTCAAATGCTAATGTGGCATGTTAAAAAGAATGTGAATATTGGCTCTCATCTCCAAGGAAGAACCTACATGTCAAGCCTCCTAGACCTCTTCAATTATCTCCAATAAATCTCATCTATCTTTTAGTATTTTTTCTTTATTTTGTGGTTTTTCTTATAACTTGTATTTGTGTTGCCATTGAGAATTTGATACTTCCTCCAAGTGGTAGTTACAAAATTACTTTTGTGAAAACTAATAGTTTCATCATAATTAGTTAAACATGTAAATTTCTCAAAAAATGTGAGTATTTCTTTCATTCCTCCCTTGATTTTATCAATTTAGATAAGCTTTTTTTGTATTTCCTTACCCAAACACAAATTTTGTGCAAAATTTTGAGAAGAACCCATTTGAGAAGTGTGCAAGGATTTATAGAAAGCAACATTGACCATGTCATGTTTCCTTTGCAAACATAATCAAATTGAACCATTCACATTCCCTTCTTCTAACATCTAGATTTTCCCTCTTTGCCCAACCTTTGTTTTGTACCATACTTAGTTGCACACAATAAATGAAGTATAGAAAATGAGTTGATACTGAGGCAATTTCCAAATCTTCTTCATTACTATAGCTTTACATGATACAAGTGTGGATTTTCCTTTCCATAACTAGTTTGAATTTTCTTTCTACTTGTTCTTCTAGATTGGATTTTAGATAAACTAGCTCAGATTATAGTTACTAATTTTTTATTATTGGTTTGCTTGTTAGATTTAAAAATAAAATAAAATTAGAGTAGAATTAGTTGAATCTATTATAGCGTGTTTCATATATCTATACATTAGCACCTTTGCAACAAATATATTAAAACAATGTAGAGGGTCCTTGAAAGGTTTGGGTTGGGTTTGCTCATAACTCATACTCATATTCTTCCTTCCCATATTTAATTATGTTTATAATAAAATCCATTGCACTTCATCAAACCCAATCAAATTCACAAGCAACATTTGGGAAGAAAGCAAACAATCAAAACAAAAATTAATGTTGCATTTATAGAAGTTAAATCTTGCATTTACATGAATAACTAGAAAAACTATATATTGCATTAAAAAGGGTAGAATCAATATGCTTTACATTTTAATATAGAAAATTAGTAACAAGAACTTGCATTTTATCATATGAAATTGGTATTAAAATTCACATTCTTTCATTAAAAAATAAAAGAACAAAAAAATTACATTGTAAGATTAAGTTGTTTTCAAGATTTCAATGCTCATTTTTTGCAATTAAATAGGATTTAGTTTCTACATTTTATTAGTTTTAGATTATTTTACTTTTTATCAAAATGAATAGAAACACTCAAAACAAAGTGAAACAAAACTAGTATTCAAAACAAAACAAACAGTAAAGCAAGCACATTCTTTTACTCAAATACACTCATCCATGTAAAATCCCACAACATTCTTATTTAGATATCACCAAGGGTTTCACAATTACAATTGAACCTTGACCCTAGATTGCAAGAATTGGTCTTTGCTTCCATCTTGATCCTTCATTTTATTGTTGATCAATTAAACACTCTAAAAAAGTAGGGTAGTGATGCAAGAGGTGAGTAGATCCCACATGTGCTTGTTGAGCCAAGGCGAAAGTATAGACCAAATCCACCTGCTCTTCCTCTTGATCTACACCTACCTTAGCCTCATCAACCAACCCTACCAAATCATCCATCTCAACCACATTCACATTGACTATAGAGCCAAATCTATTAGCCATTTGGTAAGTTGCCTTAACTAGACATTAAGAAGTTGTGTGTCAATTTTCTATTTATATCAAATTTGGCCTCAATATTCAATTCAAATATATCTGAATAGAAACAAAACAAAATTTTAAAGAGTTTCTCACCACTTTGATTCAAATTTGAATAGGAGGTAGTTAATAATTAAAGCTCCTTATTAGGCAGGCTAAATCTAAGCCCCATATGAGACATACTTGTGGGCATGTCTCTAACAAACCATCACATATTAAAATGAACGCTCCATACTAAATGTATCATATCACGAATCAAAATCAACAAACCCACTTATTATAGAATGACAAATCTCATAAGTGCGAGTCATTACAATTGAAGGTCTCATTGCCTATGCAACACAATTGATTGATGAATGCACTAATAAAATATAGGTCTCCAATTTGAAGCACAATGGTCTATGTAATCACGTGTTGAAAAATACAATGTTTTTCAAAAGGTTTGTTGAAGAAAACACAAACTTGTTGAAAGTTCTAGTGTTTTACAACAAGTTTGTTGAAGAAAACAGTAGTGCACTTCAAAAATAGTCTCTATATCAATGAAAGTACTAATTGTATCTTAAAAATTGTGACATAGTATATCGATTGTATGTTGTCACACATTAGTATGCCCATACACATAGAAACATGTAAAACAAATGTCTTAAACATACCCATAAATACATCTAACATAAGACTTAACCACTGCCTATTACGTGTAGGGGCGCCTTAGACTCCCTAAATTTTGACTAGATTTGATGATGGTTAGAAAGCCTTGCCATTTGGTATCTTTCGCCTCTAGGTAAATTGAACAAAATTGTCTATCCAACCCCGAGAATGCACCTTTGATCGATTTTTTATTTTCAATTAATTAATAAATACGATCAAAGGTGCATTCTTGAAGCTGGATAAATTAATAAATACAATCAAAGGTGCATTTGGTAGCTGAGTAGACGTTATGTAAAATTGGACATTTTTTATTTCACTACTTTTTTATACCTTTACGTAATGAGCTTGACTAAATAATTTGTGATTGTAAGCTTACATGGTTGGGAATCCCTTGACTTTGATGTGTTTTTATGTCAATAAAAACTATGAAGCCTATTCGCAATAAAAATATGATAACTGTGAAACTGGATTCAGATACAAGAATGATATGATCTTTGTAGTTTTTTGAGATTTTCATGGTATATATAGATATATGCCTGAAATAAGAGGATAAGCTACATACCATATATGCATGTGGGGGGTTCTGTTTTATCTCTTTAATAGCGCAACCTAGACTGGGTCAGGGAAAAGCCAACAGACTCCAAGCAGTGCAGGCTAGAGTTACACATCAGATTTAAATAAAAGAAAGAATTCAATGAAGAATGAACTCAGAGTTTATTAAAACTTTCAGATTTCAATTACAAAACCAATGAGGTTCAGCCTTAACACAAAGCAGTCTTAATCCTAAATACAGACACACAAGCTGTGACAGCCAATTACAATGAACCCGAAACAAAACAAAACTGAAAAATACAGATAACAGCAACCCAACCTCACATTAATACTCAGAAACCTATACTGATATCACAAACACTCTGTCCCAGAACTTGGTCACTCAGGCCTACACATCTGCTGATCAATATGCAGCTAGCCTATTCTTCTACTGATCACTTATACAGCTAAAATTCCTGTTGCGGACACAAGAAGGCAGTCCTTGAATTGCAGGTAGAAGAAGCTGTCCAAATGGTTTACCTGGTCATCTTTATATAGGTTCTGTTTTAACTACTTTCCACCTCTTGGAAACTTCTTAAACTTGTGAGGATAAGTTAAGATTTGATTTGCTTCTAGAACATGTGAGGATAGGATAAAACCAGCTATGCTTCTAGAACTTGTGAGGATGGAATAAAATCATATATGCTTTTCATATCGGACACTTGATGACAAAACAGAAAAGTTTTTTTTTTTCAATTGATGTGGATGGCCTATGAACCTACAGGTGCTCCTGGTCATTTTAATTCAGCCATTTCTGATCTACCTTCATCACTTGTTTCGATCCTTTGAAGAGTTTAGAAGGTAAATCCAAAACGTAGTACATATATGTTCTGATCTCAATTGTCAAACTCCGCCAGGTTTGCAAGTCAAGGCTGCAGACTTTCTGAGCCCGAGTCAGACTTGGATCCATGAGTCCTCGTGGAGTCACAACACACTGGTTTCAGTTGATTTCCAAAGGAAACGTTTTTCGGTTACAATTCATTTATATTTTGAAAAACTAATATAAAGATCGGATGAAACAACGAATTTCATTGAAGCAAACATCAATTTTCGATTGCATTCCTTGATTACTGAACAAGCAGCCTAAACTGGAAGAGCTAAAAAAATGAAATTTCATTCGTTGCAAACATTTTTCGAAAATTTCTGAGCCAAAGAATTTCTTCCCAGTAACTCATTTCAGAGTTTCAAACTGTACCGAAAAAATTGTCATAGCAGTCTTACATAGATAAATCCTATGCCATGCCTTTAAAGTGCATTATTTGCTTCACTTCCTTCACAATACGAGGACACTCATAAAAAAGTAAAGAATTTCTCCAGTCCAGCTCATCCCTGTTAGCTTTATTGTTGAAAGATTGGTGGTTATATGGGCTGCCACCGATTATAAGATCAAAACCTCCCACCATATCTATCAAGTCCTGCAGTACTTCTCTTGTCAAATGTCGCACATCTTCCTTCTGAATCAATCTACCTCTTTGTTGCGTTTTCTGCCACCAACTATCAAGGATAAGCCTGTTCTTTGGACATATTTCTACAGACACAACACATTTTAAATGAATCCTCAAACGATGTAAAGCAACCTCTGCTCCGCCAATACCAGAAAACAGAGAAAGTACTTTAAGACCATCAGGATAGAATGCTTTCAAAACGGACAAATGATATGCGACTGTATCTGTTTGGAATGAATTGCATAGACATTGCAAGCGATCAGTTCGGCAAGACACTCCTCGACTGTGATCTTTTTCATATCCCAGTAGGGCTTCTAATTCATGAGGTTCTAGGGGTGCCATATCATCTGGCCCGACCCAAACCAAGTTCCACTGCTCACACTTTTTAAGTATGTATGCTTGTTCACTCACTGATGGTTTCCCTTGCGAATTTTTAATTATAGATCTGAGTTCTCGAAGGAGGACAACACTACCCCGTCCAGCGACCATGCAATTTAATTTTTCTCTCTGATCCCAGGAAGGCCAATACTTCTTTGTTTGAGGAAGTGCTTCCTGAACAGTCATAGGGGGCAAAGGCAATGCTTGAAACCTACCATCTATTGGAAGGTTATGCACATAACCTCTTGGTCTTCTGGAAGCTGAAAAATGCTTGGAATCAACAAATTCTGGCTCGGCGCCATTGAAATACTGGGATATCATCTTCCAGGCCACCCTTGGAGCAAAGGCATCATTCTCAAAGTAAAAAAATGGCGGTCCTTGGATAAATGCATTCAGCTCCTCACAGCGCCGGCCAACAGGTTTTCCAGGAACGCCAAAACCAATCAGTTCCTTTAGACATAGATCAGTTGGGTTTTCATCACTAAACTCAACTATATCTGGATTCCATTTCATGCTTTCCGTGCATTTATCATATTTTAATACTTCTTGATATTCTCCGAGTGCTCTCTTGTGGAAAGATGATGCGCTACTTTTCATGCTAGTCAAGATAAAATCTGTCTGCTTTCTCTTATGAATTGTATTCACACATGCCTCTCCATTTTGCTTCTTTTGTTTCTGCAGACAAACAAAGCATGATGTAAGCTTAGATAAATGACTACTACGAGTTTCTGCAATTTATAAATCCATTGAGAAGGAATATTAGACATCTTATATGATCTAAAAATAAATTAAAAAAGTATCGACATATTCTCAGGGAAAGAAAACATCGTTGATAATATTCTCTTTAAAATTGAGACCAGTCAAATAAAATTAAAAAAAATATTCTGTAGAATTTAAGACTTGGTAATCAGTAAAATACTTTTTAACCTTTTGGTCATTTTTTTGGGTTCACAAGTGGACATTACTATTTAAGGAACGAGAGCAGGAGAAAGGGCAGTCTTGCAGATTGGAGACGAGTTTGAAAGCACAAACGAGCAGCAAGGAAGAGGTAGGAGATTGGGGGATGTGAGAACTGCTACAACAACCCATTGACAAAAGAGCTCCACGGATCAGGTACCATCGCTGCAAATGACTGGTAATTTAGGTCAACGCATGCTGCTAATGTTTGGATAAAATCTATTTGCTGGTAGCATAGGAGTTGTCATTCCAAGCCGGCTGTGAGACATATAGGGCAAACCTGTATGCAAAATGGGAAACAGAGACAAAGGAGGTGAGCTGTTTGACAAATTGCCTCAAGAAAATGTGGCCTCTTGTAAAGCCATGGTGGTAGGGTAAGTTGCAGAAAGGGAGTTGTTAAAAGGGCCTTAGAAACCTTTAAGAATACGCAATCGGCATCCTCTCTACCATGCTTAACTTGGAGCTTAGGAAGGGGATTGTACATTCATCATTACATAATAGAAAATGAAAGTTTTGTTACATGTTGAAGTTGCAAATGCCATTTCCTATCACCACAGCATTCACTAAAACTTACATGCAGAATTCAATAAAGAAAAAATTATTCACAACTCGAATGAGTTCAAATTGTGATGAATTCTCTTTGTTGGTTATATAGCGTGAAATTCTGAATCATCTATTGCTGCAGCTGAAAAATAATTAATCTAGGTTGATTTATGCATTGTCTATGAAGTCTTTGGTATTCCAACTGCAAACTATGAGAGTTACGCATTACAATATCACCCCAAGAAGGGCATGAATTGTATGACACGTTCAAAATGGGCGTGTTGGAAGGGATTTAGAAACTTTTGTTTAAATATTAAACATCTCGCCTGTCTGTGCTCAAATTGGAGCTTGGGATAATGGCCAAAATATTATGCTAAGATTTTATCCAGCATTGATCATGATCCATTTAAGTTTTAGCATTAGGATAAATGAATATTAGAATATTATTTAAATAAAATTCCTTTATTGATATTTGAATTGGTGAAACAAGTACTAAGAAGATTGGTGACTCAATGGAGTAACTGTATTATGGCTGTGAAGTAGAACTGCTGCATGACATCATTAATATTGTATGCTGATTCATTTTCGTAGGAGCATACAATGAAGCTCATGCATACTATGATTAAGGCTAAAATTATAAATTGGTCTAAATAAGCCCCAGATATTTATGGCTATAATCGATAAGCAAATTAATTTTATCTTGCATGCTATGGTGATACAAATTACAAACATTATCAGCATACCTTGTTTAGTAATATTTGTTAATTAATATATGTCTCGACTAACCTCGTTGGATACCCATATAGTATGTCCATGGAATCACCTTATGTTGTTGTGTACGAGTCTTGGCTTAATGTTGCAGTTGTTATGGTGCTGTTGATTGTGACTTGAATCACACTTCTCTTCCCTCCCTTTTATAATGATTGTTCCATAAGGCTAGAGTTACCTAATAATTGAACCTATTATGTGGTCTATGTTTAAGATGAGGGTTGTTGTGTTCGTAAGTATGTTTTGTGAGTTTAGGGACTAAACTTGTTCAATGAATGAATGATCATTAAATTAGTTTGAGACGTAGATTACCATTTCATAACATCATTCTCACACTATCACTAATTTGTTCACCCTTCATGGGTTGCGAATGTATAGTGTCATGGTGTAAATGATACCTTTAAGTGTGATGAAAGAAGTCAAGTCCCAAACCATGTAAGTTTTTGCCTAGGAACGGGGTGCACAGGTGGTGTGTGGGAGGTGATGAAGGTACTAATCAGTCTTGTTGAACTAGAAGAAACAAACCTTACATGGCTTTGCATCTGAATATAATTTTGGACGTGGTTATGATGAATGAGTAATGTTACTAACTGTTTATGTTTCCACTATGGTTTGAACTTTGAAGTAATAGATAAGAATGCTTCCTTACAACTAAATAATGCACTATACTCTATACGGTGTACTCATCTTGAAGAAGATATTATGAGGATTACACTAATAGTCTGGTAACACGATTACTAGCAATATTATAGGACAGCAATATATGAAACGAAGATATATTTCATAAGTCTAAGTATAAGATTAGTGGATGAAATATTAGATATGGAACCCTCGTGTTTGGCAATTTATACATTAAAAGAACTCTGTATGATATGGTTTGGGTATCTTGACATGCTATGCTCCAATTACGAAGGATGACATGCTATAATATGATTAAGATATTTGATATCATTGAATCATATTATAGTAGGACACCATTTGGAGTCATGTCAAGTCTCTACATAATTGTTGCATTGTGAAGATATTTTTACTGTTTTCCTATGATTTGATATGATCCAAATTATTTTATATTGATTATGTCATTAGGCATAATATGAATTTGATTTTGGCAATGTTAGCAATTGTTGGTATGAAATCTGGTGAGAATGAAACTTAGACTTTTATTTGATAAGACTTTGATATGAAGTGGGTATAAATGTCAGTCAAGCTAAATGTATATACATATTCAACTTGGAATCTTATTAGTATTGACATGGGATGATATATAAATATCATAAATTTTTGCATTAATGAATGCAGCATTTCATAACAATTGGGAAATTTGAAAGGGGTTGTAAAGAACTAGTTTGAACCTTATTTATCTGAATGAGTATGTATGAGAAAAGATAATTACTTGTTGGTATGTAATCAGCCTAACTTTTGTGTAATTTAGATGATCTTGTAAGGATTCTAGCATGTTTATGTTGGATTGTGAAACATAATGGTGGAGAGCTCTAAATTTTGATCTTGATGTCGTTTCTTGGAATTTTTTTAGTACAAGTTTGTTAAATTATGAACTTAGTTAGGTTTCCTTTTCTATTGTTAAAAATTATTAATTGACGGGAGTCGCTATAAGGAACCCTATTGGGGTATGCAATAATAATATAGGAATTTGTAGGTTAATTATTAATCTATAGAAACCTCTGAGCTATGGCATTGTTATGGAATGGGTATTGGTAAATGGTGATTTTTTACCTTGTTTGGTTTTGATCTCATCTATGATTTTCTTTCTATAGTATTCCTTCTATTTCAATTCTATGAGGAAAGTTTCTCGAGTGGTTATGAAAGCCTAGGTGTAGGAATTATGTGTGTTTGATCCTTGAGAGATAAAGGTAAGAAGAACTACATGGGACTTTGATCCCAATTGGAAGTGGGTATGTAGGTAGTCTTTGGGCAGAGGATGCCCTTGTGACCAAAGTGTAGAAACCCTAGTTTCCCCAAAATCTCTGTATCTGACTGTTTTTAGGTTTTTCGGAAGGTTTTTGATTTTTTTGACGTTTTGAGTTTTTTTGCATGAAATGAAAGAATGCGATTTTTCTTGGAAAGAATAATAAATTCTATAATTAATACTAAATGGCCAACATGCATAAGAATTACAAGATATATTGAAGGCGTTTCATCTATTGCTCATATAGGTTCAATACAACATAGATCTGATTGCACGCAATAAAGAATACAAGCTTTTATTGAGGTAAAAAACCGGTAAACAGCAAGCTGTAGGTGATCAGAAATCTGGTACGGCTGAGATGAAGACTTGTTTCTCCTCCTATTTGATGGTCTCTAATGATGCCAGACAAGTGTGCGCCCAAACTGGAGATGATAAGCTACCCTCAATGCAAGCGATTTACTCACAAGAAGAAATACGCCTTATTTAAGATGGTACGGCCTGGTACTGTTGGTACAGCCTGAGTACAGATTGCTGCAATGAATAAAAATGTACGGCCTCTTCAGGGGTCTCTGGATGCAAAGACTATGTGCGCCTATATTGCTAGATGTCTTCTGGAAGAATGAAACTCTCTGAAACCCTTGAATATGAACATCTCTGAAGATCAATGATTTCCTCTGGATGAAGAAACCTCTGCTGGCAATAAATCAAGTGTTATTTCACACCCTCTGAATTGCTTTCGATGGAGATGGCTCGTTCCCCAAGGAATTCGAACTTGAAACCCTAAAGCTTCTTGCTCAGATCAAAGTTGATCAATTCTCAAATTCAATAATCATCATATGGCCCAAACCCCAAGGCAAATGCACTATAATGCTCAAAAGTGCGATTTCCTCAATAATAGGGTTTTAATAAAATATTCACTTTTAATTCTTTTAATTCTTCCATAGTCTCAGCCAAAATATTTTATTATAATTTAATGATCAATTTTGGCCCCTTCTGATGATGGCGCACCCCTCAAGAAGAATCACTTAAGTTATAATTTAATATTATAACTTTATATTATAATCATTAAATAATTAATATTTAATTAATACAATTAAATATTAATATTTCTCTCGTTACTCATCCGATGACTGTTCCGTCTGAAGCTGACGAACACTGAAGTGATTCTGAATGCTGCCAAAGCCATACTGCTAAAAATAGCAGGGGTCCCACGCTGACTGCCAGGAACTGCTAAAAATAGCAACTCTGCAAGAAGTCTCCGATCGAGCCCAAACGAAAGCCTACTGATCAAACTCTGCCAACTGAAGCTGAGCCAAGCTCCGAAGTGACCCTCTATCTAGTCTATCAGCTTACGAGGGTCGTGTGATAGGCCAATCCTGTACTTCGAGAGATGTCACTGAGAAGGGGACATGATAGTCCGCCCCTCCTGAAATTGCTTGTCCTCAAGCAATCTCAATGCCGGATGCTGCAGAATCTCCTCGCTCTCCCATGTCGCATCCTCAACAGGCAAATCTCTCCATTTCACCAGATATTCCCTGATAGTCCTCCGACGCAACTGTCTCTCCCTATACTCCAGGATGGACTCAGGTACTAAAATCAACTTTCCCTCATCATCTAAGGGAGGTAGAACTGCAGATGGTATCACACGATGACCCAACGCCTTCTTGAGGCGTGATACATGAAAAACGTTGTGTACCCTACTCTCTGCTGGAAGCTCAAGCTCGTAAGCCACCTCGCCAACTCTCCTCAGGATCCTGAAAGGACCGTAATAATGTGGCTTGAGCTTCTCTGACCCACTCTTCCTAAGAGTGGACTGACGGTAGGGCTGCAGCATGAGGTAAACCATGTCACCAACCTCGAAATGCCTCTCTGTCCTCTTCTGATCCGCATACTGTTTCTGCTGATTTTGTGCCTTGGCTATATTTTCCTTGAGAGCCCTCATAGTGTCCTGACTCTCCTGCAACCAACCTCCTGCACTCGGCACTCTACTGTCGCTCAATA
The DNA here is from genome assembly GCA_007115665.2 of Sequoiadendron giganteum. Taxonomy (NCBI): domain Eukaryota; kingdom Viridiplantae; phylum Streptophyta; class Pinopsida; order Cupressales; family Cupressaceae; genus Sequoiadendron; species Sequoiadendron giganteum. The sequence goes on along the minus strand of CM021103.1, from coordinate 78,512,119 downwards.
GCAAATCAAGGAAACTCGGCGCCTCATACCCGTACAACGCCATGAAGGGTGACATCTGAATGGTCATATGGAATGTCGAGTTATAACAATACTCACACAAATGTATCCATTTGACCACGCCTTCTGCTGCCCTGCTATATAATTCCTGAGGTACCCTTCCACCCACTTATTTACTATCTTCGTCTGCCCATCTGTCTGTGGATGATAACTCGTGCTCGGAGTGAGCTCGGTCCCACAAAGTCTGAAAACCTCTTGCCAGAAGTTACTCAGGAACCGACTATCTCTGTCGTTCACAATGCTCCGAGGCAACCCATGAAGTCTGAATACCTCGCGAAAGAATACCTCTGCTACCTGTGTAGCTGTATAAGTCGTGGTGATCGGAAAGAAGTGGGCATACTTCGTAAGCCGATCCACAACTACATATATGTAATCACGCCCTTGGGCTTTAGGTAAGCCCGTAATAAAGTCCATCGACAGGCATTCCCACTTCCTGTCAAGAATCGGAAGTGGCTGCAACAAACCTGTCGGGTACGTGTTCTCTTGCTTGTTCTGCTGACAAACAGGGCACTCACGCACATACTGAAGAACATCTCCCTTGATTCCTTTCCATGTGAACCTCTCCCGTATCTGCCTGTAAGTTTTGAAGTATCCGGGATGTCCTGCTGTAGGCATGTCATGAAAGGCCCGCATAACGATGTTCTTCACCTCAGAACTTGGGATCAAGAATATCCTGTTCTTGTAAATGATCAAGTCATTTACAAGCGTATACCTGGTATCAACTGCTGATCCCTCAACAATGCTGGAGGCCCAACTATCCTTGGCATACTCTGCCACTATCATATGCCTCCAATCCTCCGAGATATGAACCATAGTGCTCAAGTACGGTCTACGTGAAAGTGCATCAGCCACTACGTTCTGTGTACCTTTGATATATGAAATATCAAAGTCATAAGCCTGCAACTTACTGACCCATTTCTGCTACCGGTCATTAAGATCTCGCTGCCCCAAGAAGTGTCTCAAACTGTTATGATCAGTTTTAATGCAAAATTTGCTGCCAACAAGATATTGTCGAAACTTTGCTAAGGCATGCATAATCGCGAGCATCTCCTTATCATATATGCTATACAGTCTCTCTGGTCCTCTGAGCTTGCGGCTCTCATACACAATCGGGTGCTTGTCCTGCATAAGCACCGCACCAATGCCCTCACCTGATGCATCGCACTGAAGCTCGAACGGCTTCGTAAAGTCAGGTAGTGCCAAAACAGGGCATGTGGTCATCAACTCCTTGAACTTCATAAAACACTCCTGTGCCTCAGAAGTCCAAACAAAAGCCCCCTTCTTCAGTAAATCTGTCATCGGGGCTGCATGTCATGAATAACCATTCACGAATCTGCGGTAGAACCCACATAAACCGAGAAACCCTCTCAACTGTGTCAGGTTTGCCGGTGTAGGCCAATCAACAATGGCGCGGATCTTTTCAGGATCCATACGCACTCCATCTGCACTGATAATATGACCTAGATATAGCAATTCGGTCATCCCCAAGTCACACTTGGATTCCTTGGCGTACAAGGACTCCCTCTCCAAAATACTCAATACGGTCTCCAAATGAGCCAAGTGCTCCTGCCATGTCCTGCTGTATATGAGAATATCATCGAAGAAGACTAACACAAACCTCCTCAGCAATGAATGAAAAACCCTGTTCATCGTAGACTGAAAGGTAGCTGGCGCATTAGTGAGCCCAAATGGCATCACTACGAACTCAAAGTGCCCACAATGACATCTGAAGGCTGTCTTCTCTATGTCCTGCTCACGGACTCTGATCTGATGATAACCCGACCGTAAATCAATTTTGGTAAAGTAATAGGCACCATGGAGCTCATCAATAAGCTCGTCAATCCTCGGTATCGGGTACCTGTTCTTAATTGTCCTCTTATTCAGGACCCTGTAATCAATGCACATGCGCAATGTTCCATCCTTCTTCTTAACCAAGACAACCGAAGAAGCGAATGGCGATTTGCTAGGTCGAATGTGACCCATAGCAAGTAACTCCTTTATTGTCTTCTCTATCTCATCCTTTAACCTCTTAGGATGCCTGTAAGGAGTTATCATCACGGGCTTAGCGCCCTCCTCGAGCTCAATAATGTGCTCTATGCCCCTGTCTGGAGGTCTACCTGGCGGAATATCACTGAACACCTTATCATGCTTAATCCTCAACTTCTGAATGTCCGGATGATATTCTATCTTTTGCTGTCCCTCCTGTATAGGTGCTAAATGACACTCGGCAGCCCACTCTACCATGTCGTGACGCATGAGCCGCTCCATCCGACGAAAAGAAATTGTTTTGATGTCGCTGTCCCGTATTGCTTTTAATATGTGTGTCTTCCCATTGACATCAAAACGGATCTCCATATCCTTGAGACGAAGAGTGACTTCCTCCAATGAATGAAGCCACTTCATTCCCAAGACCAAATCGATATCCCCCATGTTAACAACATAGTAATCAGCCTTGAACTCATAATTGTTCAAGCGTAAAGGGAGATCCTTTATCATGCGTTCACACCTCAGCGTGTGCCCGTCGGCTACCTTAACTCTAATCCCTTCGAACTCCTCAGTGACGAGTCCGCGTTTTTCAACAAATCTAGCATCAATGAAATTATGTGTGGCTCCTGTATCAAGAAGGGAAATGACCCTCTGTTCTGCTAACACACCATGAATCCTGAATGAGCCCTCCTGCTGAATGCTCTGACTCTATCTCTGTCTTAGGCTCTGAAGCCTCTGACTCTGAACTCTGACTCTGAATCCTCGGAACTCTCCTGCTGTTCTGAATTTTTTGATTATGAGTCCTCATAATATGCCCACATCACTCGATTTGCCTTGCCCTTAGGTCTTAGAGGACAATCGTGATTGGCGTCATACGGTCCTTTGCAGTAGAAGCAAAGCTTCTTCCTGTGTAGGTCATTAAGGGCCTCACGATCCAAAGGTGGTGCTGCTGATTTACCTTTTGAATCGTTTTTAAAGTCTGATTTTTCTTTGTTAAAATCAGATTTGTCCTTATTTCTGTTAAAGCCCTTATTATCTCTGAATGATGAAGAACCTCTGGAGTTAAATCTACTAGAAGGTGCTGCTAACTCCATGCTTCGTGCTTTCTTCATCGCCTCCTGTAAAGAAGGAGGATCAAAGGCTTTGATCCAACCTCTCAGTGGCTCTGTCAAACCCTCCAGGAAGAGTACTACTAATCGCCTATCTGAAATGTTCGGAACCATGACTGATAACTTCTGAAAATCACCAATATAAGACTCCAAACTGCCACTCTATCTCAACTGAGCCAAGTCTCTGAAGTAGGATTCTGGATCCTTCCTGTCAAACCGCTCAACCAATTTGTCCACAAACTCCTGGTATGACGTGATCCTGTCATGCTGTAAGGTCACCATACCGTGGTGCCACCAATCGTAAGCTACTCCCTCAAGATGCAGTGTCGCATAACGGATAGCATCTCTCTTAGCCATCGGGCGTAATCTGAGGAATGTGTCTAACTTACTAATCCATGCCTGGGCTGTCACCTTGCCACTACCATCGAACATCGCTAGATTGAGTTTGTTTGTAGCATGTTTTAGGTCATTGTTCTGATGTCTAGGTCTCCAATCCTGTCGTCCTCTGCAATATTCTCTCCTCTGTGTAACAAATCGGTCAAAGGAAATCCTCTCTCTGACATCAGGTGGTACTAACTCCCACTCCTCGTTTGCTGCCATAAGTGTATCTACGAACAACTCCTCATGCTCCTCACCTGCAATAGCCTCATCGGGCTCCTGTCTCACAAAAGTAGGCCTAGTGGGCCTGTTTGCTATCCGTGAAACAGTCCTAGGTGCTCTCCGAGATCCTGCATCACTCCTGTTATCGTCACGCTGTGGTGACGGTCTCCTCTGTATACCTAACCTCTGGATTGCCACTGCCAACTACTGTAGCACATCGTTAGACTGCCGCTGACCTGCTCGTAAGTCTCTGAGAGTGTCTAAAACCTCGGCATCGTCCTGATCTCTAGGGTTATTAGGAACCTCTGTTCTAGGTATATCTGCTCTGTCAGCCCTATCATTCCTGTCAGCCATGTTTCCTGGCTGCCTACTCAAACTCCGTTGCCTGTCAATCAAGGCACGTCTGCGTGTATAATACCTGTATGGTTCAAGCTCGTCTGGCTGCATATGATGGCTAAACCCTCAGGACGGCAGGATTTAGCTCTGATACCACTGTAGAAACCCTAGTTTCCCCAAAATCTCTGTATCTGACTGTTTTTAGGTTTTTCGGAAGGTTTTTGATTTTTTTGACGTTTTGAGTTTTTTTGCATGAAATGAAAGAATGCGATTTTTCTTGGAAAGAATAATAGATTCTATAATTAATACTAAATGGCCAACATGCATAAGAATTACAAGATATATTGAAGGTGTTTCATCTATTGCTCATATAGGTTCAATACAACATAGATCTGATTGCACGCAATAAAGAATACAAGCTTTTATTGAGGTAAAAACCCGGTAAACAGCAAGCTGTAGGTGATCAGAAATCTGGTATGGCTGAGATGAAGACTTGTTTCTCCTCCTGTCTGATGGTCTCTAATGATGCCAGACAAGTGTGTGCCCAAACTGGAGATGATAAGCTACCCTCAATGCAAGCGATTTACTCACAAGAAGAAATACGCCTTATTTAAGATGGTACGGCCTGGTACTGTTGGTACGGCCTGAGTACAGATTGCTGCAATGAATAAAAATGTACGGCCTCTTCAGGGGTCTCTGGATGCAAAGACTATGTGCGCCTATATTGCTAGATGTCTTATGGAAGAATGAAACTCTCTGAAACCCTTGAATATGAACATCTCTGAAGATCAATGATTTCCTCTGGATGAAGAAACCTCTGCTGGCAATAAATCAAGTGTTATTTCACACCCTCTGAATTGCTTCCGATGGAGATGGCTCGTTCCCCAAGGAATTCGAACTTGAAACCCTAAAGCTTCTTGCTCAGATCAAAGTTGATCAATTCTCAAATTCAATAATCATCATATGGCCCAAACCCCAAGGCAAATGCACTATAATGCTCACAAGTGCGATTTCCTCAATAATAGGGTTTTAATAAAATATTCACTTTTAATTCTTTTAATTCTTCCATAGTCTCAGCCAAAATATTTTATTATAATTTAATGATCAATTTTGGCCCCTTTTGATGATGGCGCACCCCTCAAGAAGAATCACTTAAGTTATAATTTAATATTATAACTTTATATTATAATCATTAAATAATTAATATTTAATTAATACAATTAAATATTAATATTTCTCTCGTTACTCATCCGATGACTGTTCCGTCTGAAGCTGACGAACACTGAAGTGATTCTGAATGCTGCCAAAGCCATACTGCTAAAAATAGCAGGGGTCCCACGCTGACTGCCAGGAACTGCTAAAAATAGCAACTCTGCAAGAAGTCTCCGATTGAGCCCAAACGAAAGCCTACTGATCAAACTCTGCCAACTGAAGCTGAGCCAAGCTCCGAAGTGACCCTCTATCCAGTCTATCGGCCTACGAGGGTCGTGTGATAGGCCAATCCTGTACTCCGAGAGATGTCACTAAGAAGGGGACATGACACAAAGTTTGTAGGGGAGGGGTTTAGGGAATTGCTCTAAGATATGGGGTGTTCCTAAACTTGATCAACCTTCTCTCTTTAGTATGTTTCATATTGAGGCTGAAATTCACATCTAATGGTTGTAAACTCACCTTTTCAATTAACATGTCTCCTCTCTCTCTCTCTCTCTCTATATATATATATATATATATATATATATATATATGTTTGAGTCAATAAAAAGGAAACCCATCATCATTGAGCTTATCTACTCTAAGGTTTGTTGTATTTGGCTTTCCAAAATCTACTCCAACCTTGGGTGAACTTATAGAGTCACTTTCTTCATGGTTTGTCTTCGATGTGAATGTATGAGAATGCCTCTAGACTATTTTGAACTAAATAATCAATTTTTTGTGTGTTGAATGCTATGGCATGGTATCTTGGCTTAGTGATAAGTATAGGAAGGTATAGGTTAGCCTCAAGACAGTAGTGAAGGCTATTCTTCCAAGAAGCAAGAGCATAATACATTTGGTCATGATATGGCTATGAATGAGCTAAGGAAACCTATCAACTTTGCATTTGATGATGATGCCGAGTTAAGCTAATATGCTATAATAGTGAGAACAACTCTTAAGATTATGGACGATCCACGTACTGTAGATATTCTCTTAAATTTGTGTTGAGCTAGGATAAATGTGGGAAAATAATAGTGAGTATTACCAAATATGGTTGCTGTTTTACCATAATATCTAGTTGGTGGATAATTGCATGCTAAGAATTATGATTGGTAATATGCAAATGTTATCTACTAAGAAGTAGAATATTGTCTAATATTACTAGTGTAGGCTTGATTTCTATCTAATACCTACTATGTATCCAAGTAATGATTTGAATGTATGGAATGCCATTGGGATTACTCTACGAGTTTGTATTTGTTTATGTATATGTGACCATATAAAGTCAGCTCATGTGTGTTTGATTTGTTATTTGTGTGTTGACCAGAAATATAGACCCCAAGACCTATAAGACCATGTGTATAGGTTTATAGATCACTTTGTGTGGCATGTAACTAGTTAACCTATCTAGTATCAGTGAGTCCTTATAATATCTTGAATATGTGTATGTAATGTCCCTAATAGGAATATTATTTGTTTTATTCTAAATTATCAATTTCCAAACAAATAGGAGATTTAGAGAGTACCTTGGCTTGATTTAATCCCTGCAAACAATTCAGCATTCAATTACAATAATAACTTAACAATTAGGATAACATCATTAGTAACTCTAGTAAATTTGCTAAACTGATTATGACTTCATTTTGAGGATGCTCAATCACAGGGAAAGCATGGAAGAGGATGGTCGGAAGGGGTATCTTAACCTCCATGGACCTCATGTGACACATGCCATTCATATGAGGTGTCCCCTTACCCCATGTGGCGCATGCCATTCATATGAGGTGCCCCCTTAACCCCATGTGGCGGATGCCATTCATATGGGGCGGCCAAATGAGGATCCCCCCGTCCTTCCATCTTCTTCCATTCCTTCGTGAATGACTCCTTTATATTGTTATTCCATGATAAGGGAAGTGAGATTGCGAAAGGTGTCTTGGTAGCCAACTCGCCTAGGCCCATGGACAATACCCTTTGCAATGAAGGCCGTACCCCCTTGGCCCTTCGTGGGCTCATCTTGTCCCCCGCTCGGGTGGCATACCTAGAAGAGGCCCTCTTGTTGTACTCCCTTGGCAACTCTCCCTTCTCCCATCGCAGAGAAACAATGTGCACATTAGACTAACTAACTTAATGCTTAAAGAATGTATCCTTAAAACATGAAGAGTATATTATCACAAAATAAATGTAGACTATTGTATGAATCATTAAGTATACTCAAACAATCTACTATAATTTTACATAGAAGATTTTATCACAATATTAATTCATAAATCTGAACTATAAAA